>VWZD01011818.1:0-34176 GCA_013396695.1 Sakesphorus luctuosus
ACCTTGGTGAGAGCAGGAGGCAGGGAATTGTTCCGGAGCCCTGAGGTGAGAGCTGGGCTGGGGGTGACACAGCAGAGGGAAGGGAGGGCATCCAGAGAGCACTTTCATACAATTGGACACTGAGCAGTGTGATGGAGCTGAGGATGTCCCTGCTCATTGCAGGGAGCTTGGACTGGGTGGCCTTTAAAGGTCCTCTCCAACCTGAACTGTTCTCTGATTCTATGAATTTATACATTCTGCTCATTTCCTGTGTTCCTTTGGAAAGAGATTTTGCCTGTAAGTTGGACAAGTACAGAAATTTCATGTGTAGATTGAATGAATGTCAGGAAACTGATTTCCTTTCTCTTGGAAGTGAGTGAAAAAAGGTGGGGAGGGAAGCTGGTAAAATTCTGGATTTGGATGGGCTTGGAGTGTTTTAAAATGTATTTAAAAAAAAACAAAACTAAAAAATCAACCAACCACATTAACCCCCAACCTGTCCTCCCAAGCTTAAAATCAAACAACTCAAAACACCAGCAACAAATTATCCCAAACCAACCAACCAACCAACCAACAATGAAACACCAAAAGACAAACACCATTCCAAAGCCCTCAGACTCTGCAGGACCTGGTGCCTCCAGCACTCCATGTCCAGATGGTCTCAGCTGTGCCAGGGAGGATCCCTCACTCCAGGAAGCTTTTTTCACTTGGACTTTGTATAGGATGGTGTGTCTGTTACATGCAGTATTCAAACTAAAGGGAAGGACAGAATTATGTTTTTGTAATTAAATATGAGGAACCATTTCTACTCTTGCTGTGTCTTCTCAGTAAAGCAAACTCCTTTAAAGGCTTTTATTACTGTCACAGCTCTATAGACCCCACTGCCCAAGGCACAGACTTCACTGGTTCCCCAGCTCAGGGGCTCATCCTTAGCCCCAGATTGGTCCTGACCCGCCTGGAAAGTGGATTTGCAAATCCTGAAATCCCTCGCGGAGCCAGAACAGGGAACAGACTTGACCCGGGAGGCCGTCGTAGCAGCTGCATCTGCTCATCAATTACCTTCAGCGATGGGTCCTGGGAAATCTGTACGAGAATGTACATGCAAAACAGAAAGCCCAAACTGTCTACGATTAATGAGAAATCACAAAGAATGTAGTTCAGCAAATGAAAGAGGATTAGAAATTTCCCAGAGAAATGCTTCCAGATAGGACATTACACCAACAGCATAGCAAGAATCAGTGACAATGTGAACAGGTTCATCACAAAACAGTTCAAAAGCCATGCATATAGCAATTAATTCCAACACTTGTACAGAACCTTGATCCATGACCTGCACCTTTTCTTCCAACTGTTTTGTGATGAGGTTTACCCATGTCATGACTGCCATCCTTGATCATCCAGAGGCATCTGTGAAAACAGTTACAGCTGTCACTGGCTGTTTCTGACAGTGACATGTAACTTTCAGAGGTAAAGTCCCAAATTCAGCCCAGAGTCAGTGCTTTGGGAAATAAATAGATAAATCATCAGTGTAGTCTGCTATAGCAATTTGAAATTCTGTGTCTTTTGCAAGAAGCCAGTCCACAATGTCCTTTGTAGCTGGAATATAAATCACTTCTGGATCACATCCGTCCACACCTTGTAGTCACCAATGACTTTCAACGATAAGGTCAGAATACATTTCATTAACACTCCAATTTTAGATGGTGAATATGTCAAAAATAGCCATTCTAGAACTTGCAAAGGGTCCGGTTCAGGTTGGTCCCATTGAAACAAAACGGCAAATGGTTGAAGTTTATTTGCTATAATAGCTAGCTGAATAGGTAAGTCTTAGCCAAAATCTCCAGCTCTGCTTGTTTTCCAGAGCATCAGAGCACACTTGCAAGGCCTTCTTTGCTTCCTTTGTTAAAGTTCTGGTGGAAGATAAGACAGGTTCACCTTTTAGCAGTTCAAATAAAGGATGCAAGTCTTCTGTAGAAATGCCCAGAACCAGCTGGAGCCAATTTAAGGCTCCTATTAATCGCTGTAATTCATTTAAGGTCATAATGTCTTTTACCTTGAGTTTCGGAGGCTGTGATGTGATTTCCTTCTGAGCAATTTTCCATCCAAGGTAGTTCCAGGGCTCTGTCTTCTATATCTTTTCTGGTGATATGCAGAGACCTGCTGCTTGGATAGCATGAGTTAAAGCTGTTAGTATGACCTGTAAGTCTCTGTCCCATGTGGCAGGTACCCAGATATCATCCATGTAATAGTAAATGACAGCTGATGGATGTAGATTCCACACTGGTTGTATTGCAGCTGCTACTACTGTTTGACAAAGAATTAGGCTATTTCTCATACCTTGTGGCAATACAACCCAGTGGTAATGCTGCATTGGTTCTACCTGGTTTAAACTTGGGACAGGAAAGGCAAACCTTGAGGCATCTTCTGCATGCAAAAAAATAGAGAAGAAATTAATGATCATCAAAGGCTACTGTTGTGGGTTCACCTAAGTGAGCCCAAATTTGAGTTTAAATCAAGCCTGAAGCTGTCAGCTGACTTGAGCTGGGTTGAACTACCAGCCAGTAGTATTGTAGCCAGTAGTATTGTATTCTATACTATATTACGACATAATTTTTCCCGGGAAGTAGAATCAGTGTGGGAGTGGCTTGGTCAGTCACCACACAGCTTCCTCAGGGGAGGACGCACAATGCTGTCCCAGAGGAGATGGAGAGGGCCTGGCCCACCACTGGCTCTCGGGGAAGTAAAATGGGTTGCTCTGGGTCTCTCCTCTCTGCTCGAGTTTTGTTTCTCTGGGGACTGAGTCTTCTGGGGTGATTTGGAGTTGAAATAGTGAGATTTGTGTATGTACTGAGAAGTGAGAAATTGTTCTTTGCTGTTTGTGACTTGTGTGAGTGTATATTTGTACTTTCTTCTAATTGTCTCTTTCTTTCTGTAAAAATATATGTAGTTTTAGTCTAAAAGTAGTTTGAAAGTTTTTTTCCTTCCCCTCTCTTTTCCTCCCTTTCCTGGGTGTTGGCGGGGGAGGCTCTGACCCTGTACTTGGAGGGTTGGCAGTTTGCCAGCTCAAACCAAGACAGCTACCCAGCAGGTAACATAGAAGGTGAGGCAAGTCCTGGCTGCAGTGCATCCATCAGCTCAGTAATTGCATGAATAGCTCTAAGATCATAAAGCATGCACCAATCAGAGTCAAGACAGCCAAGAAAGCAAAAGTAGATCCAAGATACAGCTGTATTTGCAGCCAGCAGCAAGTCTTTATTCCAGGAGAACCAGCCCCCCTTCTGGGTTACAGCTTTCTCTTTGTATCTTCAATACAACATTAGGCCTATTCACAATTGTTTATTCAGTTCCCAAAAACATAGATACAAATATATCAGAAGGCTACAAGGTCTGCATATACTACTAGTGCTACACATCTTGTTCTACTGTGAAAAAGTCTTGCTTATCTGTTACTTTGCTTGCACATCTTTCTCTGTTTCAAGGGTACACTTTAAAATATTCAAGATTGATTACTTCAGGAGTCAGGGGGTCAGCAGACCCACTATCATCCCCATCAAACCCGACATGCACCAGCTTCACTAGGAGTTAGTGTCCACGCAGATGTCCAGACTTCCCACGCAATAATAGTTACATGAGTTCCAGTGTCCACAAGTCCTGTAACAGTCACTCTGGAGGTGGGTCAAGGTCCTAGTTGTGAGGTGCAGGTCATTTGAGGAGGTTAATCAGACACACGATGTGACCAGAACACTTGTGGTGCTCCCACTGAACCAAAGCCTTTGTCACATCTCTGAGTTGGCTCTGTATATGGAACACAGCTCACAAAAGGAAGAAGTTGAGCTATTCATGTACCTTTAGGAATAGTTACTGGAGACCAGGGTGTTGATACCATTGCACAAATTTGCCCTGTGTATTCAGCATCTATAACACCTACGTATACAATTAATCCTGACATTTCAACACCAGAATGACCTATTAAAAAAGCACTAAGTCCTCTCCCTATAGGGCCTTGTGCATCTAAAGGTACCTCTGTTACTGCTGTTGTTGAAATAGTGACTATGTCTGCAGTGGATACGTCTGTGCCTGCTGATCCACTGGTCTTGCCTGTGAGACTGTCACAGAGAGATACACTTGGGGAATTTTTCCTATATAAGGATTGACTGAGGGAGGCACTTGTGTCTGAGCGCACCCCTTCATGCTCTTCTTCCGATTTCTTGAGAGTGGCACTCCACTCACATGGTATTTAGAACAACATTGTTTAGCAAAATGTCCAGGCTTACCACATCAGGCACAATTTACATCATTAACATCTCCCTTTATCTTAACAGTCTTAGCTGGGCAATTAATTTTTAAATGTTCCTCTTGACCACATTTGTAGCATTTTTGTGGAGGATGCAGCACTGCAGCAAGTGCTGACATTTTATGACAGACAGACCCAACTTTTGCTCATGCTTGCACCATGTCAGATAATGTAGAATTTCCTGGCAAAGCCTCGATAATTTTTTTACAATCTTTGTTAGCATTACCTCAAGCTAATTGTAAGCATAAAGTATTCCTTAACTGTTTGTCAGACACTTGTTTTTCCAAGGATGCAGCTAAATGCTCAGCAAATTGCAAAAATAGTTCCTTTAGCCCTTGTTTCACTTACACGTATTTTAGTTGAGGGGCAGCAAGCTCCATTGTTTGAAACAGAGCTACCATCCCTATGCATTGAGCTTGGCTCAAAATTGCAGGGTCCCAGGTGGCTTGAAGTTCTGGATTACTAAAATCACCAGTCCTCATAAGAGCTTCAGTTCCACTCCCCTTAATGGGCTTCCCTGTGGGGCGTTTAAGTTTTCCAAAGCTGCCACCTCCACTAATTTTCTCCAGGCATTTTCAAACACATGATGTTGAACTGGTTGAAACAATGTTTGTGCCAAATGTACATCATAGGGAGCTAATAAATCAGTATTTATAACTCTTATCAACTTCATTACCTCAGGGGAGTAAACACCATATTGTGAGTATAAGGTTGTAAATCTTGTACCACTTTCCAATTAATAACAGAATGCTTATCATTCTTTCCTGAGTTCGGAACAGCTTTTATGACAGGAAAAGCTCCTGTAGCATTCTTATCGAACAACGTTATATTAGATTCAGGCTCAACAGTAGGAGGACCCAGATGATCAATCAGCTCCCAGTTTCCCTGGCCTGCTGCATTTTGTTTCACTGCATTGCAAAACTTAACAGGATTTTGTGAAAGTGCAGAAGTAATAAAAGCAATACTGTTTGTTGTCTTTTGACACTTCCCTTTCCCCAGTTGTACATTAGCCAGACATTCACACAACTCCTCATCTTGGATTCTGGCAAAGGAAGATACAAATCAGACAATAGAATCCTTCTCTTCCATTTCATTCTCAGTCAAGATAGAAGGAGCAGTAGGTGCACTTTTAAAGCCTAATTAATCAGTCAATAACTTTTTTTCTGTGCAGGAGTAAGATAAGATCTCAAAGCAGAAGGACACGTCAGCACCTTAGGTTTAACTGTTGCAGTTAACAACAGCTGTGAAGACAAGCAACTATTCTGTTTAATGTCCAATTCCTTTTCCACAGTAACAGTCCTCTGACAGTGTTCTGTAATTCTGTCCATTTCAGCTAGAGAGGCACTTTTTGGGGGGGTATTTTCAGTCATTTTAACTACAGTTTCACTGTCTCCTTCCTCCAACTCAATTCTCCAAGTGTCCAAAGTATCTAAAAGCAAGTGCTAGATTGCTGGAAGGCCAGACAGTTCTGTTGAGCACTGAGAGACAGCATCCCATAGCTTATCTCCCACTTGCTACCACATACTAACACTAAAAGCAGTATTTGTAGCTGCTTCATATCCTTACTGTTGGCACAATATCAAAAGACGACATAAATCATAATCAGGAACTTTAATGCCCCTTTGTTTAAGCAAAGCTTTTCAAGTGCCCAGAACAGCCCATTCCTCTTTGGACATATTTTGTCCCATTTTCAGTGTTTTCAGTGGCTCACCTTTTCACATCAGGTGTCAGATGTCAGACCAAGGCAGCTTCCCCACTGCTCTCTTTGCTTCACTGAGCTCTGTNCCTTGTGCATCTAAAGGTACCTCTGTTACTGCTGTTGTTGAAATAGTGACTATGTCTGCAGTGGATACGTCTGTGCCTGCTGATCCACTGGTCTTGCCTGTGAGACTGTCACAGAGAGATACACTTGGGGAATTTTTCCTATATAAGGATTGACTGAGGGAGGCACTTGTGTCTGAGCGCACCCCTTCATGCTCTTCTTCCGATTTCTTGAGAGTGGCACTCCACTCACATGGTATTTAGAACAACATTGTTTAGCAAAATGTCCAGGCTTACCACATCAGGCACAATTTACATCATTAACATCTCCCTTTATCTTAACAGTCTTAGCTGGGCAATTAATTTTTAAATGTTCCTCTTGACCACATTTGTAGCATTTTTGTGGAGGATGCAGCACTGCAGCAAGTGCTGACATTTTATGACAGACAGACCCAACTTTTGCTCATGCTTGCACCATGTCAGATAATGTAGAATTTCCTGGCAAAGCCTCGATAATTTTTTTACAATCTTTGTTAGCATTACCTCAAGCTAATTGTAAGCATAAAGTATTCCTTAACTGTTTGTCAGACACTTGTTTTTCCAAGGATGCAGCTAAATGCTCAGCAAATTGCAAAAATAGTTCCTTTAGCCCTTGTTTCACTTACACGTATTTTAGTTGAGGGGCAGCAAGCTCCATTGTTTGAAACAGAGCTACCATCCCTATGCATTGAGCTTGGCTCAAAATTGCAGGGTCCCAGGTGGCTTGAAGTTCTGGATTACTAAAATCACCAGTCCTCATAAGAGCTTCAGTTCCACTCCCCTTAATGGGCTTCCCTGTGGGGCGTTTAAGTTTTCCAAAGCTGCCACCTCCACTAATTTTCTCCAGGCATTTTCAAACACATGATGTTGAACTGTTTGAAACAATGTTTGTACCAAATGCCGTATATCATAGGGAGCTAATAAATAAGTACTTATAACTCTTATCAACTTCATTACCTCAGGGGAGTAAACACCATATTGTGAGTATAAGGTTGTAAATCTTGTACCACTTTCCAATTAATAACAGAATGCTTATCATTCTTTCCTGAGTTCGGAACAGCTTTTATGACAGGAAAAGCTCCTGTAGCATTCTTATCGAACAACGTTATATTAGATTCAGGCTCAACAGTAGGAGGACCCAGATGATCAATCAGCTCCCAGTTTCCCTGGCCTGCTGCATTTTGTTTCACTGCATTGCAAAACTTAACAGGATTTTGTGAAAGTGCAGAAGTAATAAAAGCAATACTGTTTGTTGTCTTTTGACACTTCCCTTTCCCCAGTTGTACATTAGCCAGACATTCACACAACTCCTCATCTTGGATTCTGGCAAAGGAAGATACAAATCAGACAATAGAATCCTTCTCTTCCATTTCATTCTCAGTCAAGATAGAAGGAGCAGTAGGTGCACTTTTAAAGCCTAATTAATCAGTCAATAACTTTTTTTCTGTGCAGGAGTAAGATAAGATCTCAAAGCAGAAGGACACGTCAGCACCTTAGGTTTAACTGTTGCAGTTAACAACAGCTGTGAAGACAAGCAACTATTCTGTTTAATGTCCAATTCCTTTTCCACAGTAACAGTCCTCTGACAGTGTTCTGTAATTCTGTCCATTTCAGCTAGAGAGGCACTTTTTGGGGGGGTATTTTCAGTCATTTTAACTACAGTTTCACTGTCTCCTTCCTCCAACTCAATTCTCCAAGTGTCCAAAGTATCTAAAAGCAAGTGCTAGATTGCTGGAAGGCCAGACAGTTCTGTTGAGCACTGAGAGACAGCATCCCATAGCTTATCTCCCACTTGCTACCACATACTAACACTAAAAGCAGTATTTGTAGCTGCTTCATATCCTTACTGTTGGCACAATATCAAAAGACGACATAAATCATAATCAGGAACTTTAATGCCCCTTTGTTTAAGCAAAGCTTTTCAAGTGCCCAGAACAGCCCATTCCTCTTTGGACATATTTTGTCCCATTTTCAGTGTTTTCAGTGGCTCACCTTTTCACATCAGGTGTCAGATGTCAGACCAAGGCAGCTTCCCCACTGCTCTCTTTGCTTCACTGAGCTCTGTCACCACCGCTGCTTTGCCCCAGTGGTCTTAGTTCAGCTTTTCTTTGATGGATCACTTCATGGATCATGTCAGGGTCACCATAAATCACGAGTCATGATGGCCAAGAAAGCAAAAGTAGATCCAAGATACAGCAGTATTTACAGTCAGCAGGAAATCTTTATTCCAGGAGAGCCAGCCCCCCTTCTGGGTTACAGCTTTCTCTTTGTATCTTCAATACAACATTAGGCCTATTCACAATTGTTCATTTAGTTCTCTCAAACATAGATACAAACATATCAGAAAGCTACAAGGTCTGCATATACTACTAGTGCTACACACCCTGTTCTGCTGTGAATAAGTCTTCTAACTTGCTTATCAGTTACTTTGCCTGCACGTCTTTCTCTGTTTCAAGGGTACACTTTAAAATATTCAAGATGGATTACTTCAGGAGTCAGGGGGTCAGCAGACCTGCTGTCAACCCCATTGACATACACTATTTACCACTTTTCTTGGGAAGACAAAACATGTAGGTATTCAATGCAGTTGAGGTTGAGATTATATGTCCTGCACTCAGTTGCTCCTGTATCAAACTATGCAAAGAGGTTCCTTCTTTAGAGGGCACTGATTGAACCAAATTGAGTCATTTGTTTTCCACGTTATTTTACAGAGGTTCGAATAGCTTTTTGGAATGGCTGATCAATGACCCCTAAGAAAAAGCCTATTTTTTTCCAGGCATGATTTGCATCACTATACCAAATTGACCTAGGACATCCCTCCCCCATAGTGTGCAGGGTATAGAAGCTATGAAGGGAGGGGGCGAGCAACTTGCCCCTCTGGCCCCACCACTGTGCACAGGTGAGCACTTTGCTGAGGTCTTTTTATGCCACAAACTCCCACTATAGTATGTATGGCTGAACATCGTGAACGAAGATTTGTGAAGGGCTTTCCCCACGTAAGGGTGCCTTTCCAGCCTGCGCAGTGGATTTTTTAGGTGAGGCACAGTGTGCGCAGAACTGGCCCCACCGTTTAAGTCCTAATGTCCACTTGCCACAGCCAAGCGAGCTTGGACAGTGACAGTGAAGTCCTCAGGACTGTCTACAGCACCCAAACTAACCGGGGCTGACCCTGCTTAGCATCTGAGATCTGACAGGATCAAATGGCAGGGAGGCATTGAACTGCCCTATAGTAGAAGCAGGGGAAACAGTGGCCCAGACAGAAGGCTATCCAGCACTTCAAATAATAGGTACTTCAGCTCCTGTGTCCACCAACCCCTTAAATTTGCATCCATCTATATGACAAATCATCATTGGTTGGGAAGTTGTAGAGTTTTTTTGCCCAAAAGATCTGAGGTTGACCTGTGCTCCCAAAGGCTTCACAATCCCTCTTCTCCTGTTCCTGAAGGAGAGGCATTGTGGAAAGGAATCAATTGAGTGAGGCACTGTCCCTCAGGAACAAAACAAGGTGGTACAGGGGTCTGAACTATAATTTGTATTTCTCTGTTATAATCTGAGTCTATTACTCCAGGTAAAACAGACAAGCCTAATTTTGTTGTTCAGGATCTGCCAATTACAAATGCATGGACCCCTGTTCCCAAGAGTCCCCATACCCCAGTGGGTATAAATGCCAGTGCAGTAGATGTCAGGGTTATTGGCTTGCTTAAGGCTGGGATGAGGTCACTGATAAAGCATTTGGACTCATATTTGTTTGGTTTGGGGTGTGAGACTTCGCCCCCCCCTTTCCCTTTCCTGGTGGTAAGGGCTTCCCCTTGTGGTTGAATCAAGATCGACATTGACCATTCCAGTGTTTCCCTTTGCGGTATCTGGGGCAATTTCTCAGGGCAGGGATTTTATTCTTTCCCTCTCCTTCAGGACAGTCCTTTTTAAAATGATCTTCTGCCTCACATCGGTAACATCCCTCCTTCTTTTTGCCCCTACAAAGCATGTAATTGGGCAGCCAGGGCTGTAGCTAGTGAATCATAGAACCTTAGAATCATAGAAGGAACTGGGTTGGAAGAGACCTCCAAGATTGTCAAGTCCAACCCTTAATGCATCACCACTGTGATTACTGATCATGGCACTAAGTGCCACATTCAGTCTCATCTTAAAAATCTCCAGGGATGGTGAATCCACCACCTCTCTGGGCAGCCCATTCCAATGCCTGATTATTCTCTCTGGAAAGAACTTCTGATATCCAACCTAAACCTCCCCTGGCAGAACTTAAGCCCCTCTTGTTTTCCTGCTGGTTGCCTGGGAGAAGAGACCAACCCTCACCTGGCTACAACCCCCTTTTAGGTAGTTGTAGGGAGTGATGAGGTCACCCCTGAGCCTCTTCTTCTTCAGACTAAACAACCCTAGCTCTCTCAGCCTCTCCTCAGAGCACCTGTG
This sequence comes from Sakesphorus luctuosus, assembly GCA_013396695.1. Classification (NCBI taxonomy): domain Eukaryota; kingdom Metazoa; phylum Chordata; class Aves; order Passeriformes; family Thamnophilidae; genus Sakesphorus; species Sakesphorus luctuosus. The sequence continues at coordinate 10,502 of VWZD01011818.1, forward strand.
CTCCAGTCCCTTCACCAGCCTCATTGCTCTTCTCTGGACCCGCTCCAGCCCCTCAAGATCTTTCCTGAACTGAGGGGCCCAGAACTGAACACAACACTCAAGGTGTGGCCTCACCAGTGCTGAGTCCAGGCGAAGGGTCACTTCCCTGGTCCTGCTGGCCACACTATTCTTGATACAGGACAGGATGCCATTGGCCTTCTTGGCCACCTGGGGACTCTGCTGGCTCATCTTCAGCCTCCTGTCCGTCCAAACCTCCATGTCCCTTTCCCCCTGGCTGCTCTCCAGCCACTCTGCCCCCAGCTTGTGAAACAGTGTGGTTATCGACCAAACCTATGTTTTGGCAGACTCACACCATCTCAGCAATGGTGCAGGTTTCCTGTTTAGGGATGGTCTGCAGGGCTCGCTCACAGTCTCCATTTCCATTCTGAAAAGCTGATTGTTAAAAATCAATTCATAGACGTTATCATTATCCACTTGTTGCCCTAAAGAAGCTTGTAATTGGTCTAAAAATTGTGGATAGGATTCTGTGGGCCCTTGTAAAATCTTAGTCAGAGATAGACCAGTGTCCTTGTCCGTTAAAGGAAGTTTTTAAATAGCTTGTAAAGCAAGTTTCACAATCGTTTCATCACATCCTTGGGGTAGTCTGTTTGAGCTGTAGGGGTTCCATAAAGTCCTTTGCCTGCCAGCTGAGCATAGTTTATGCCCCATTGTTGATGTGTGGTCAGTAGCTTGGGTGATACAGTTTTCTCAGAAATTGCATAACCAAACAGTGTATTGCATTGCTGTTAAGACAATTTTCAACAGACTTCCAGTCATGTGGTACAAGTACATAAGAAGTGCTCAATGCTACTAAAAAGATCCCATTAGGTGATGAAACACCACTTTCTCTTACTAGCTTCTCTAATTCTTTTATCATCTCCTAAGACAGGTCATGGTGTCTCAGGGGCTGCTGCTGCCAGCAGATAACAGGGCACACAGTCAGTACCTCCCAGTCACCCAAGAGCATGGCTTTTCCTCAGCATCTATCCTGCTTGTTTACACAGACATCTTTGCACAGGTGCTGATGATCAGTGGAAGGGAAAAGGTTCATTTTTTTTTCTGGGTCATTTAACCCTGGCTCAAAGGAGTCATCAGAATCACTATCTGACTCCCTGTTGTTCTTAAACATGAAAGAATGAGTTGGGTGGTTGCATTCCCTTAGGTGATTTGCAGCTCTGTTTACCTTCTGCAGTTTGCTCTGTGCTCCCTGTCTCATCCTCCTTAACAGGAGGAGCACAGGGGTTGGGGTGGGGTGGGCAGGGCAGAGTCCACAGCTGCAGCAGTTTTTATTTCTTTTTGAGGTGTTTTAAGGTAGCAGTGAGCATGCCCCATGCAGTTAAGCATTTACAAGCCACTGAATCCCCGTTTGCTGCCTGTTCACAAAGTTTCTGTCCAGCTTGCTGCCAAGTGTCTGTTTGGGGAATTAGGTAGGTGCAAAAAAATCCAATCCAAAATTGTTATTTAGTTTCAGACACTTCTCAGTTTTGTCTGCTCATTTGATGTTGCAAAGCATCAAGGCTCTGCTTTTGTTCTGGAGATAACTTCCCTCCCATCTTCTACAGCTGCTCACCTGTTCCTCAGGGGATGGGTGGCCACACTGCAAAAGGATGTCCTTTTCCTACTCACAGCTGGAGTTCATTACCAGACAAACATTGTCCTTTCCCAATGTTTCACTTGGCCCTGTTCTTCAGGGTGTGATTTGTAATGAATTCAAGGACACAGACTCCCTCTGCATGGTCCAGCGGAATCATCTATTATTTATTTCAAGCCTCTGTTTATACAATAGCTAGTTTTGTCTTTGGTTTTTGAACTGCATCACTTGGCCTATCAACAAGTAGTACTTGGCCCTATCAAAACACAGTATATATATTTCTAGCTATAAGTAACTAACAAGAGTCTTTGCACCCATCAGCTTTCAACACATCAATTGTCCTGCTTCCATCAATTGTCTTCTTGTACCGGATCACGTGAAGGTCACACATTTGGCTCTGGGCACCAGAGTAGTCACTTCTTCCTACCTTTTGCTACATTTCTTCTTCACGTCTGACTAGTCCTCAGCTCCATTAACCCCTTATAAAATTGTTCTGATCATGATCCTTCATACTTCCTGACCCAGGTAACAGAGGGCCTTTCCAGGGGGGATGTGTCACTGGATATGCTGGTCACCAAGGCAAGTGGTGACCTGTCGTGTCCTGGTCTGCTTCCAAAGCAGCCTGGGCAGCAGGGGAGGGGGAATTCTGCCCCTCTGCCCCCACAGGTGAGATCCCACCTGCAGTGCTGCCTCCAGCTCTGGGGTCCCAGCATAGGAAGGACATTGACCTGTTGGAGAGAGATGAGAGGAGGCACCAAGATGATCAGAGGGATGGAGCAGCTCTGCCATGAGGGAAGGCTCAGAGAATTGGGATTGTTCAGCCTGGAGAAGAGAACCTTTGGGGTGACATAATTGTGGTCTACTCGTAAATGAAAGGAGCCTGCAGGAAAGATGGAGAGAGACTATTTACAAGGGCCTGGAGTGACAGGACAAGGGGAAATGGCTTCACACTGACAGAGAGTAGGTTTGTATGAGATATTAAGAAGATATTCTTCCCTCTGAGGGTGATGAGGCCCTGGCACAGGTTTCCCAGGAGCTGTGGCTGTCCTGTCCCTGGAGTGTTCAAGGCCATATTGGGCAGAGCTCTGGGCAACCTGTTCTAGTGGAAGGTGTCCCTGCCCATGTCACTGGCTTTGCAACTAGATGATCTTTTAAGGTCCCCAAAACTCAGGACATTCTATGATTCTGAGTTACTTCAGGCAGCTGTGAAAACCCCATTTTGATCCAACTGGGGAAAATATCACTCCAAAAAGGGGAATTAAAGGCAGTAATGCCAAAGGACCCATCAGGTCCATTCCCACAGCAAGGGAAAATGATATTTCTTATGCTGTGGGTGCAGAAGGCAATAAGTGTTGGGTTTTGCCTCAGAACACTCAAGGAGATCTAATCAAATGCACCCATGAGCCGAGGCAAACACTGAGCAGAGTGGGGGCCTGACATGCAGAAGGATGCAGAATGCTGGGGGAAGACCTGCCTGTCCTGTGCCATGACCAGGGCACATCCCACTGAAGGAAAAGCCGCAGGTCAGCATCAACACGTTGAAGGCCACAGACACAACTGCGGAGTGACTTGGTGACATCTCTGCCAGTGAGAGCCTGAAACCCCAAATGCATCTTGGCAGGAGCAGATACTGCCAGTCCGTGGCCAGGAGCCCTCCCAGCCTGGTGGGCACCACTGCAGAGCTGCTGGTTAAAGGTGTTATTTCTTGCTGGGCTCTGCCCCCCACCACAGGGTGTGACCTCAGCACTGACTCTGTCCCAGCTGTTGTGTCTGAGCCCTGCAAAGCCTGAAGGTCACATGCCCCCTGGCTCTGTCTGCCCCTGGGGCAGGGGAAGGGAAAGGCCTGTGAAGGGGCTGGGCTTGGCTTTTAAATGTGGGGCCCAGCAGAGATGAGGAGTCAAGGGAGTGGATGGAGAGAGATGGTTAAAGGCAACACAAATTATGATGTTCAGTATGAGACCACTTCTGTAACGTGAGTCTCATTTTTCAGCAGTTGATCTCAGTAACGTGGGGCCAAAGTGGCCATCACAAAAACACTCATCCCAGTAGAGACAAGACAGGGGCAGAGGAAGAAGGGAGAGCCATGCCAAGGGGACACAGCTGAAATGGGGATGCTTGTGATGTCACTTCCACTGCCTTATTGGTCTCAGAAGACATCCTGGCCAGAAAGGATTGTGAGGCCAGCACATCACAGAACCCACACAACACAAATATCATCCTTGGGAAGGGGAGGAGGCACGAAACTCCTGATCTTGGACACTTCCAGGGATGGGATATCCACTTCTCTGGACAAACAGTTGCAGTTTCATGCAACCCTCATCATAAAATATTTTTCCTTGTATCTAGTTTAAATACTCCCTCCTTCAGTTTAAAGCCATGTCTCCTTTTTCTGTCACTACAAGCTTCAGAAAAAAATCACATTCCATCTTTCTTGGACTTTGACCACTATGTTTCCATCTCCAAAGGCCTTGGAGAGGACTTTGGGAGAAATCAGAGGCCTCATTGTATGGCCATCATGTACAGACTGAGGGCCCTGGGGTCCGTGAAGTGGACACTGAGGTGGGTAGAAGAGTAGCCTGAGGGAAAATGAAGAGTAGTTCCAGAGATGGTGGAGCTTTCATTCACAGCAGAAAACAGCCTGAGAAAGGAGCAATGTCACCAATGGCAGCTGGGGAGACCCAGGCTGGACATGAGGAGAAAGGAATTTCCCTCTGAGAGCAGTACTGTGGTGAAACATTCAGCCAGAGTCTTGATCAGCCCAAGGCTTTGTGTTCCAAGGAAGAGACAGAGAGGATGGAAAGATGTCAGCGCAGGAAGGTGCCAGTGAGGTGGGGCAGCCGGGGGGTGACGACAGCCTGCAGGGAAAGGGGCAGGGGATGGACACCGTGGGACATGGCATGGGCTGCTCAGTGAAATTCTGGCTGCCTCATGTTTAGAAGTTTGTGGTAGTTGGGCCCAGACCAGGATTTAGTTTCTTATGGGAGGCCCTAACAGGCTGTCAGCTGATTTTAGACATGGGGACACTGACCTGGGGACACAGGCTGGCAGAAGTCCTTAAATAATCAAAGAGAATAGTACATACAAATGACATAAAACTGAATAGAAAAGGAATGGGCAGGAAGTGTTTGCTCTCTTTTCTCATGGCTGCTCTCCTGAGGACACGCCATGACTCTGTTCCAGAGGGCTGGGCCTTGTCACTGCCTCACTGCTGTTCTATCTTGGGGAAATAAACATTTATTGTTGGTTTTGTCTCTGCTCAGGTGTCTCTCAGGAGGTGGACTCTTGGGGAGCCCTTTGTGTGGTCACAGTTTGTGAAATTCACCACTTAGTGGGAAGTGGAGAATTGTTTTTCTCTTTTACTTTTGTGTGTATGTTTAGATTGCTTTTTTGTTTTGATTTCTTCTTTTCTGGGTAAATATATAAACTGTCCTGCTTTATTGCATTTGGTGTGTGGTTTTTAGATTGTTTCTTTTCCTCCTCCCTTATTGGGAAGTGGGGGGGCTGCATCACCTACCTAAATGCTTGGAATTCTTCCAAGGTCTAAACCACAACACACAGGTACAGAAATTCCAAGGTAAAATGCAGCTGCTGCTCCCTGGACATGGGAACAGCTCCACAAGGATTCCCCACACAACAGTCAGCACCTGCTCCAGGGATGGAATGGAGGGTGAGGGGAGTGGAGACACCTCAGGGAACTCTGTGGGAATCCCTGCAGGGAGGGAACTCAGGGGCACTTTGCAGCTTTACAGTAATGGAGGGATTAAGAAAATGGGACAGGCTGTGGGCACCAGTTGCAGGGCATGGCCAGGGACAGGCACTGACCAGTCACCTATTTAAACATAATCAGCTCTGCCATCCCCTTTTTCTCTCTGATTTCTCATGCTTGTTGCACCACACACAACAATGTTCCCCCTACCCTTTCCAGTCCAGTATGTTTTTTTCCTAAATGTCCCATGGCAAGTCTTGCACAGTCCCAAAATGCTCTTTCTGGCTGACCATCATGAATTTCTGACCCTGAGACAGAAATGCCCAACCTCAGCTGCAAGATCATCCTGGGAGGCTTTGCCATTGGCCACTTGGTGAGTCTTCCATGCAGAGATGTTGTAAATATCTCTTAGTTCCTTTGCAACTTTTGGGTTTTGAATGGTTCCTCCAAAAACCTGAAAATTCATGTCCCTAAAATGGCATTTCTTTAATTTTTATAAAGTGTTGGGGATTAGGTCACATTAAAATGCCCAACATGGTGTACATAAGTATTTGCAGCCCTGTGGAGAAGGAATTGGAGATACAGGAATGAAAGAATGATAAAGTGGTTTGGGTTGGAAGAGGCCTAAAAGAGCCACTAGTCCACCTCCCATTATCCAGGGATACCTTCCACGAGTTCAGGTTGCACAAAGCTCCCAAACTTGGACCCCTCCAGGGATGGGGTTTCCACTTACTATGTAACCTGGTCCAGGTTCCTGCCACCTTCATTCAAAAATATTTCTTCCCTGCATCTCCCCTCTTTCAGTTTCAGTTACTGTGCCTTGTTCTGCCAATACAACCCTTGGCAAAAAGTGTCACTCTGTCTTTCCTGGACAAGCAGCACTGTGTTTTCATGGCTAAACACCTTGGAGAGGACCCAGAGAGAGTCCATGAAGGCACTTGGAAGCCCCAAGCACATGACCAGTATATAAGGACTGAAAGCCCTGGGCCCAGTGGTGTGGAGACTTAGAGCACAGGAGAAGTCTGGGAGTGTTTGAAGTGCTCTCCACCAGAGATAGTGGAGCTGTTTTGTGGTGACAAACAGCCTGAGAAAGAAATAATGTCACTAAGGGCAGCTGGGGAGGTCCAGGCTGGACATGAGGTGAAAGGAATTTCCCTCTTAGAGCAGTGCTGTGGTGCAACACATCATCCAAAAGGACTCTGGGTCAGCCCAAGGCTTTGTGTTCCAAGGAAGAGACAGAGAGGATGGAGAGATGTCAGCGCAGGAAGGTGCCAGTGAGGTGGGGCAGCCGGGGGGTGACGACAGCCTGCAGGGAAAGGGTCAGGAGATGGACACCGTGGGACAGCCTGGGCTGGAGAGGAGAGAGGGATGTGCAGAAGCTGAAAGACCCTGAGAGGGCCAACTTCTCCAGGCCTTTGGCCATGGCTGCGGTGTGTGCGACTGATGGCATGAGGAGATAAGTGACCCTTGCAGCCCGGGGGTCTCATTGGCTCCTTGTCCCTGCTCAGCGGGCTGAGAGGTGCTGCCCCATCATCCTTCCCTTGGCATTGCACATCCAAATACCCCAGTGCCCCAGAGAAGCCCTGAGGAATGAGGGAGGGACAGGATCTGCCCCCAGGAGCTAGGGGTCATGACTTGGCCTTTTGGAATAATGACACACATCCATATTTGCTCCACATCAGAGCCACCTTTCCCTTGCTTGTCCCCACCTGTCATTACTGCCTTCAGGTTTCTGCTCTATCTGGACCTTGGAGGTGTTTCCTCTTTCGTGTCCCTCAGTGGGATCCATTAACAGTACAGAAAGTTTGGTGTTTCAATCTAACTGTAGTTTCTCAAGAGATTTCTTCAGCTTTCCTCACGGTCCGATGTTCGGGGACTCAGCACGAAACCCCCCAGAGGGTCATTAAATGCCTTGGGCTGTTGCTGTGCTGCTGAGCTGGGCTGGGCTCCTGGCACAGAGGGAACTCCTGGCACAGAGGGAGCTCCTGGCAAGCGGCAGACCTGCAGAGAGACAGCTCTGCCCAGGAGCAGCTCCTGTACACAGCCCAGCAGGGCTCAGGGCACTGCCTGCAGCCACCAAGGGGAGAAAAGCAAGGCAGGGAGAGGTCACACACAGGCTGAGGTGAGGAAAGTCGAGAGAAAGAACCACTGGAAGAGGAATCTTTCCAGGCTTTCACACGGTAAATCTGCATGAAGGGCAATGTATCTGCAGTTTGTGGAAAGATGTCCTAATGCTGGCACATCCCACAGCCTGTAGGATCTTGAATGTGGGATGTCACAGTTTCTGTGTTGTTGAAGATGAGGATGTGCTGTAAAACAGGGACTCGCTGCTGCACCACCCAAGGAATATCCTAGCATAGCTCCCTTCTCCCAGGGATGGCTGCAGCCTTTGAATTTGGGGTGTGCCATCCAGGCTGCTCCAACGGTTCCTGCAGAGCAGGGTCCTCATCCCAGGGGGCTGTGCGGGGGAAGGAGCTCTGCCACCTGCCAGGGGCAGCTCTTAGCCAGCCTGGGGAGCTCCCTCAGTGCTGGGGGAGAGGCTGTGGGTGGAAAGAGCAAAACCTGGCAGGGCAGGATTCTTCTGCTGTCAAGTGAGAGTTTCTTGGGCCATGACTGCTCACAGAAGCAGAGCACCCCAGGATATTTTCCAGAGGATTCTTCAAGAAGGTCAAAGTAGGGATTTCTATCAAGCTCTCAAGCAACATGGTGTGGTGTTTTGAGTTCCAGAGGGAACTCTGAGGCATTTCACAGGGGCTGAGAACAACTACCCGGCACTGTTGGTGTCTGGGAGGTGGCACAGCTGGCTCAGAGTGACACTGCCCTGAGTGCTCACCAGGCTCTGCCCTGGTCTCTCCCAGCCAGACCCTCCTTGTGCATTTCCTTCTTTCTCAACTTGCCTGTGTTACTGAGGTTGTTTCCTCCTTCTCTCTGCCAGGCTCACTGGGCATGGGAGTTCAAGATACAGAATCAAACACTGATCCTGTGGTTCCCCCAGGCAGGTGTGTCCCTGGGAATGCCATATTCCAATTTTGCCCTACCCTGTAGGGCTGTGGGTAATGAAGTCTATGGGCCTGGAGAACAAGATCTGTTTTCCCAAATCAGACCCAATCGTGAGGACACTTACCTCTCTTCTAAGGTGTCCTTCCAAGATGGGAGCCACCCTTGGGAATGGAAATCATCCTCATAGCAAAATTGTTTCAGTGCAGTGGGGCAGAGATGCTGTGCCCATCCAAGGAAATGCTTTGGGGTTGGTGAGATGAGCCATGTGTGTCCTTGGCTACAAGTGGGATGCTGAGACCTTGAGCCAGGCTGAGACATTTACTGATTGGTGATGGATCCCTCTGCTCTCAACAGTGTCTGGTGGCTTTTCAAGCAAAAATGGGGGGTGTGATCAATCTGTGTCTCACAAAGGTGCAAGTCCAGGGCAGCAGGAACAAGATAGAGGGACAGAGCAGCTCCCCTCACTCTGCACTAAGCCACAGACAATCCTGCCTGGCAGGACCCGCTCTGTTCTCCCTGAGAGCAGCAGAAATCCTGAAGGGTTCTGACATCCAAGAACACTGCTCAGGAGAGATGAGGGAAACTGGGAAAAAACCCCAAACCGAAATGTCTGAAACCACCTACTACTATCCAGATTCTTCTCAGAATCTGGGAGTGCAGATGCTCAGAAGCACTTTTGCATTAGGAGCCATTTCATCTGACAGAGCTGAACACCAGGATGGGGCTCTGCCCACATGACCTCACTGCTGCAGAGCGGGGTTGACTCCTCACAGCCAGTGGGCAGAAGGTCTGCTCCTCATGGAAAACGTAGTGAGCACCAACAAGGGCTCCAGCCATGGAGCTGAAGGAAGAAAAAGGAAGTCCAATGGCTGTGTGTAGCAGAGAGGGGTCTTGGAAAATGGTTTTGATTTTTCTCAGAAATTTCTCCCCTGACTTGTCATTGCTATTTCTTCTTTAGATACACAGTGCCCCATATCCAGAAGCAGCAAATGCCCAACAGCAGCTCCATCAGCCAGTTCCTCCTCCTGCCATTGGCAGACACGCGGCAGCTGCAGCTCCTGCACTTCTGGCTCTTCCTGGGCATCTCCCTGGCTGCCCTCCTGGGCAACGGCCTCATCATCAGTGCCATAGCCTCTGACCACCACCTGCACACCCCCATGTACTTCTTCCTGCTCAACTTGTCCCTCACAGACCTGGGCTCCATCTGCACCACTGTCCCCAAAGCCATGGCCAATTCCCTCTGGGACACGAGAGCCATTTCCTACCCAGGATGTGCTGCTCAAGTTTTCTTCTTTTTCTTTCTAATGGCAACAGAGTTTTCCCTCCTCACAATCATGTGCTATGACCGCTACGTTGCCATCTGCAAACCCCTGCACTACGGGACCCTCCTGGGCAGCAGAGCTTGTGCCCACATGGCAGCAGCTGCCTGGGCCAGTGGGTTTCTCTATGCTCTGCTTCACACAGCCAATACATTTTCACTGCCCTTGTGCCAGGGCAATGCCTTGGGCCAGTTCTTCTGTGACATTCCCTCAGTCCTCAAGCTCTCCTGCTCAGATAAATATCTGAGGGAATTTGGACTTCTAGCTTTTAGTGCTTTTCCATTTTTGGGATGTTTTGTTTTCATTGTTTTCTCCTATGTGCAGATCTTCAGGGCTGTGCTGAGGATCCCCTCTGAGCAGGGACAGCACAAAGCCTTTTCCACCTGCCTGCCTCACCTGGCTGTGGTCTCTCTCTTTGTCAGCACTGGCACATTTGCCTACCTGAAGCCTCCCTCAATCTCCTTCCCACTTCTAGACCTGGTGTTTGCTGTTGTGTACTCAGTAATACCTCCAGCACTGAACCCTCTTATCTACAGCCTGAGGAACCAGGAGCTCAACAATGCCCTGAAGAAAATGTTAAATTGATGTTTTCCCACAGGCACAGTCCATCTACTTTACACTGCAGTGATTTCCAGTGTATGTCGTGACAGGCTGTTTCTGGGTTTCCTTATTTACATTCTTTCCTTTTTTCCACATTTTATGATGATTTTATCAAAGAAATTTAATTCTTTCTGTGAGAAAATAGATTTGGGGATTCATCACAAGTCAGAGGCATGGACAGTTAAATATCCAGGATTGTTTGTTTTTTACACAGTTTTTCCAGTTCTTTTATACAGCTATATGTTTTAATAAAATTAATAAAAGATAATGGTATAAAGGGGGGGGAGAGGTTTCTAGGAGGGTCTGAGGGAAAGGCGGGGGCGGGGGGGGAGGTGAAGGGATTGTCCCTTAGCTAGGCGGGAAGTCAGGAAAGCTGTAAGGTGGCGGCTTCAATCAGGAGCTGCTACAAGGGACCAAGTGGCCAGGGATGGGGGTTGTTAAGGCAACGGGACCACCAATCTAAAGGTATGCCACAATAGAGCATTGCCCAAGTAAGGAACAACCATCCCATAATGCTAGCACCATGTATGGATGGCCAATGGCTGTGGGAGAGAACCCCTAGCAACATCCAACCCACGAGGTAGGCAGCCAAATACCGCTATGGGGACTGGGTGGGGACAAGGGGTATAAAAGTTACTGTTTCATTGTCCGGAGCGCTCCTGGAGAAACTGTAGCGAGCAGGCCGAGCTGCCGCAGGTGTTTCCCAGAGAGTTTTCTGGTGCGCACTGTTAAATAAATTTTTCTTATTTCACTTCTATTTGGATTCCCCCTCTAAATTTTGAATCTGAGATTTTTCACACCTTTCTCCCCTTAAATATCCACCCATTTTGTGCAACCCACAGACCAGCTTGGACAGGTTCCTCTGTCTCTGGGAAACAGCAGCTCCCAAGGAACTGCAAAGGCCAGGGCTAATGCTGGCCTGGGGAGATGGGATGGCACTGAGGGGCTGCAGAGCAATCAGGATCTCCTGGAGAGGGACCACAGGCTGTCACTGACCTCCTTTTCCTTCTGCCCACATATCTCTGGGCTGACTCCCCTCTGTCCCCAGGAGCTGCTGTGCCCTTCAGAGGGGGCGGGACTGTAGGGTGAGTGCCCAGAGCTCTGCAGCACCCTGGGGTGGGCACTGCTGTGGGGCCAGAGCAGATTGGGATGGAATGGAGAGGGGGCAGGGGAGTTGGGAGGTCTTGGAGGGAGCTGACCTGGAAGATTCCTGGGAGAGTAAAACATCAGCATGTATCCCATAGTGTGTGACTTTGTGGGGTGAGGACTCACAGCAAGGGGGTTGTGGTGCAGAGCCAGGACTCCTGGGTGAGACATGGGGCACGCAGGTTCAGGAGAGAGGAGGCCAGACTGTGCCCTTGGTGCTCTGGACAGACTGGGAAGGTGTGCGTTGGTGCATCCCCCTGCCTATTCTTGGACCTGATCTCAGAAGCTCCTGATAAGCCTTGACCGAAGGGGCTGAGCAATGAAGTGTCCCTTGACTGTGTCAGTGGAGCCACGAGTCACTCCCTGATTGAACCAGGAGCTCTTGCATTGTACAGGTGGGAACAACCAGAAACATCAGCTGTCCAGCCAAGGTCGGAAACCAAGTATGTGTAAATATCATTTGTAGCCTTGGTAAAACATTTACCTGAATTGTAGGCCAGTGGAGCAGCATCTTTGGCAATTGTAGCCCCAGTGGACCAGTACTGTTTTTCTGCACTTTGGGAAGATAGTCCAGTAGTTTCTCTCTTGGGTTATCCAGAACAGAAACTTACTGATGGTCAAAGTCAATCATCTTGCAACCCTACAAAGAGCAGTCCTGAGTGAGGCCCTTTGAGCTTTCTGGGGCCACAGTGGCAGCTGCTGCAGCACCTCCCTCCATGTGGGACAACTCTTGGAGCCTCTTGGAGCTCGAGAACCCTCAAGTTTGCAATATTCAGAAGACTGTCACTGATGATGAGGGCTGGGCTGATACCCAGCCTCAAGAACACACAGTCCTCAAAGTGCAACCCTTGTCTACTGGGAAACACAAAGGGATTTGACATGAATATTTCACAGACAACAAGGAGAATTTTTGACAGGTACCTTTACACACATGGATACTGATGTCCACATCTCCATGTGTGTGTGAATGGACTGCGGTGTGAATGTTGTTATTGTGAATCTGTAATTAGGTCACTGTTATAACTGCAGCAAATCCTATTGAATCACATGAGAAGTATTAAATGGGTCAATGATTCAGTGCTACCAACCTCTTTTTCCCCCTTATCTTTGGTATGTGTATCCTTTACACCTTGACCCTTTTTCATCTGCGATCTCTGTGTCAGTCATTCTAAACTGACTCTAATCTGATTTTCCTGTTTATTTCATCTATGTAGTAAAGAACAGAGAGAACCTTGTCACCCAAATCTGTTTCGTTGCATTTTAATAAATTTATATTAAAATTTGCTTTTTGTCAATTCCTTTGATGGTGATTATTTAAGTTGCCCAAACCACTCATTTGTGACATGCAAGGGACATGGTGCACTGCCCATCACTGATGATTTCAAGAAGCAGTTGGAAATGGTGCTGGATAATCTCCTGTAGGCTTCCTGTTCCATAACAGGTTGGACCAGATGATCCCTTATGTGTGATTGTACAAGTCTCTCTGTCATCAGTTGAGGTCAGCTGTCCTGGCTCTGTCCCAGAAAAACACCTCTTCCCCCACAGCTTCTTGCCCACCCCCATGAACTTGCAGGGAGGAAGAATAGTGAGAAGCAGAGTGCAACCATTGCTCCACAATAACCTGAAGGGCTGCTACAATGGAAGTGAACCCCCACTCAGGCAGGCAAAGCAAACCTGAACCAAGGACTTCAAAAGTGACAAAACAGCGTGCAAGTGGTCTAATGGGTGATGAGTGGGGACAGAATCTCCTCCTTCATTCCTTTGCTGTGGATCCTGTGTAAACACTCCAGGACACTGCTGGCTGCCTTTTCCACTAGGTCCCACTGGACTATGTGGATCACTGCTGGATCATGGTTTGCTTCCTGCTCAGCAGCATGACCTTTTCTGCAGATCTCCCCAGTCAGGCAGACCCAGAATCACAGAATCACAGAATTTGCTGAGTCAGAAAGGACCCACCCACAAGGATCATCGAGTCCAACTCTCAGCCCTGCACAGGACCATCCCCAACAGTCATACCCTGTGCCCCAGAGGATCATCCAAATGTCTCTTGAGCTCTGTCAGCCTTGGGGCTGTGCCCACTGCCCTGGGGAGCCTGTTCAGTGCCCAACCAGCCTCTGGGGGAAGAACCTCTTTCTAAAATCCAACCTAAACCTGCCCTGACACAACTCCAAGCCATTCCCTGGTTGCTCTCCCTGGTTCCCACAGCGCAGAGATCAGTGCCTGCCCCTCCTCTGCCCCTGCCGAGGAAGTTGTGCCTGCAATGAGGTATCCTCTCAGCCTCCTCTTCTTCAAGTTCAACACACCAAGTTCCCTCAGCTGCTCCTCACATGCTTCACCTCAAAGCCCTTCCCCATCTTCATTGTCCTCCTTTGGACACTCTCTAATGGCTCAATCTCTTCCTTACATTGTAGTGACCAAAACTGCCCCAATATTTCAGGTGAGGCTGCCCCAGTGCAGAGCAGAGCAGGACAATCCCCTCCCTCGCCTGGACAGTGATGCTGGGCCTGATGCCCCTCCGGACATGGTTGGCCCATCTGTACATCCCGGGTTGCCCCATCCCAGAGGCAGAAACCAGCACTTCCCCTTCTTGAACTTCCTGTGGTTGGTGATTCCCAGCCCTCTGATCTCTGTGTTGAAGACAGAGGCAAAGAAAGTGTCAAACACCTCTGCCTTGTCTCTGTCCCTATTTGGGAGGTGACCATCACCATCCTATGGGATGATATTTCTATACTGCCTATTGCCATTAATGCATTTGAAAAAACCTGCTTTTATTGTCCCCTACATTTCTGGCAGCTTCAACTCCAGCTGAGCTTTGGCTGCACGAATTTTCTTCCCACAGGGATGAGCAGCATCTCTGAATTCTTCCCATGTCACCTGATCTTGCTTCCACTGGGCACACACCTTCCTTTTTTGCCTTATCTCCAAGAGAAGATCCCTTGGCTCAGCCAAGCCACCTTCTGCCTTGCCTGCTTGACTTCCAACATTGGGGAATTGCTGCTCCTGTGCCCTTAGGAGATGATGTTTGAAAAATAACCAGTACTGATGGACCCCAGCACCTGCAAAAGCATTTTCCCAGGGGATCTTCCTCACTAATTCCCTGTGCAGCCTCGAGCCTGCTCTCCTCATGGCCAGAGCTGAGTTTTGCTGTCACTTTTCCTACTGTCAACAGAGATATTAAACTCGATCACTTCATGGTCACTGTGGCCAAGACGGCCCCCAGACTCCACTTAGCTCACGAGATCCTCCCTGTGCACAAGCAGCAAATCAAGGAAGGCATCTTTCCAAATGGGCTTCCTTCGGACCTCTTCCATAAAGTGGTCATCCAGGTTTTTCAAGGAATCTTCTGTCCCAGGTTGTGTCAGCTGTGTGATGCTCCCAATCAACTTGTGGCAACTTGAAGACCCCCATAAGGATCAGGGCAGTTGACTTGGAAGTGTCCTTTAGCAGTAATCAGGACTGGGGAGAACTGGGAAGCTTTATTGAGAGCAGTGGGAGCAGCTGGGCAGGTGCAGTGATAGCAGGGGAGGGGGGGCACACAAGCCCCCTAAAACCAGCACAGGGATGGGGGTGTCCAGGCTGGGCCCAAGGTCATGGTGAGGGGCTGTGGCTCAGGAGCTCTGTGGGGAGAGAACAGGAATGGGGGGCCCCTGGCAGGGGGACACACACTCCGTGGAGGGGGGGAAACAACCCTCGAGGACCCCCTCACCTTCTTGCGTAGGTAGAAGCCGAGGCCCAGTGCCAGGAAGGTGAAGCCCAACATGAAGCCCCCAACACCCATCAGCATCTTGCTCTGGGTGGCATCCAGCAGCATCTCTGGGGGATCCAGGGCACATCAAGAGCCCCCAGAACATCTCACAGACACCCCCATGACCTCCTAAATTTCTTCCTAGTCATCTCCAGCCCACTCGGGACCCCACTGAAACCTCTTCTGAGTTCCCTACACAGCTCCCTGAGGAACCTCCTAACCTCTCTCCCTGTAGTCCCTGGTCTCCCAAGGAGTTCTCAAACCCTCCCCCAGTCGCTTCCCAGGAGCCCCCAAACCCCTTCTCATCCTCCCCATTTCTGAAATCACACTCCTAGCCCCTCCATCTGGCTCCCCTCAAGTCCCTCCCAGGTACCCCCAGAACCCACAGACTCCTTCCCAGTTGTTTCCAGCTCTCCCCACTCCCCCAGTAGCCTGAAGTCTCCTCCAAACCCCTTCTCAGTTAACCCCAGGACCCCACAAAACTCCCTCCCAGTCTCCTGGCCATACCCCAGTCCTGGGTGAGGGGGTGCTCCAGGCTGACATGCTCTACCTGGCAGGTGTAGGTGACCCCATGCTGGAGGGGGATTTCCAGCATCACCAGGAGCTGATAGGTCCAGTCCCCATTGGGGACCATGTCGGTGGCCATCACATGCTCTGAGAGCTCCTGCCCACCCTGGAACCACCTCACCTGCACCTCTGCAGGGTAGAAATCCATCACGGAGCACAGCAGGCGGCTGGGGCCAGACTGGGAGCTCGATGGCACCAGCGAGATGGACACACTGGGGGCCACTGGGAGAGGGAGAGGGGAGACACTGGAATGAGCTAGGGGGCGCATTTCGAGAGGCGGGGAAGGGCTGGGGTGGGTATTGAGAGGGATTGGGAATGGACTGGGAGGCAACTGGTAGAGAGAGAGACTGTCTGGGAATGGATTAAGAAGGACTGCAAACGGACTGCAAGTGACTGGGAATGGCCTGAGAGGGACTGGGATGGACTGCGGGGGCACTGGAAGAGACTAGGAATGGACTGAGAGGAAATCGGATGGCCAAGTACTGCTGGGGGCACTTCGTGCTGTGGATCTACTTGGCAACTGATGAGTCATCAGAGAGATGTGCTCTGATTGGCTGAGGGGAGTGAACGCGACGGTAATGCCGAGATGTACACGCGGGTGGACGCTGGGATGGACTGGGAGAGACTGAGAAGGACTCGGAGAGACTCGAGGGTCACTGGGAGAGAGGGAAGAGGTCTGGGGATGGGACAAGAGACCACGGGCATGGACACTGGAAGGGCTTAGTGGTCTGGGTGATTCCCAGGGAGGTTTTGAGGGGCTCCGGGCCATCCTGGGGCAGAGGCCGAGGGGACGTGCTCTGCTCCACACTCACCTCTGCGGTTCACGCCGAATGGAGTGACCCCCTCGTAGTTGTGCCGGCAGAACGTGTCCACCTGAACCTGGCCCTCCTCCAGCAATTGTGGTTGGCTGTTCCAGTGCCTGGCCTGGATCTCTCCAAAGGGAGTGTCCCCCACAAAGTGGCCCAAATCGCTGTCGAAGTGCACGAGCTGCTGCCGGTTGTAGATGAACCTCTCCACGAGCCTCACCCGGCCAGAGCCGTTAATAAAGTGACACTCCAATTTCAGCATCCACTGGAACACCCCTGTGTGAGCAGGGAGACAGGTCAGAGGGTGCCCACCCTTCAGCAGTCCCCAGCCCCCCACAGCAGGCTGGGAGCTCAAGGGGCTATCCCGGACCCCCTTTTGCCACCCCCCGTCTGCCCGACAGCCGCCGCAGTACCGACTATTGAGTTGGGATGGACAGAGGGATTTGGAACACCTCTCAGTGCGGGTCCACCCCCGCAAAGCCCCAGAGAACCGCTCCAGTGCTCAAGTGATGTGGGACACGAAGGGACCCCATGGGACCTCTCTGCCTGCTGTCCCACCTCCTCTTGTCCCCTTCTCTCATCCCTTTCCCATCGTCCTGCCAAACCCCAGCGCCCTCCCTCCCCCGCCCCGCTCGGTTCACCCCCCACGTTTTCTTCCTGTCCCCCCTTTCCCATTGTGCCCCGCCCCAGTCCCGCTCACCCGAGAGCTCCTCTCCTGCAGCCGGGAGGGCTCCCAGCACCACCAGTACCACCAGTACGGCCCCAGCTTCCCCCATCCGCCCCATCCGCCAGAACAGCGCGGGGGAGCCCGGCCCGGGCGCCTCCATGTTCCCCCTCACCAAAATCCCGACCAGGTGAGGAGCGCTGGGAGCTGAGGGTCTGCCTGGCAACCGATGAGTCTTCAGCAGCACACGCTCTCATTGGCTGAGGACTATTGGAGACCCTCCTTTTGAGTGGAGGGGGGGCTTAGGAGGGGTTTGGAGGGGATTTTTGGGTTCGGCGTGGTAGGAGGACTTTGGGTCTGTCCTGGGAGGGCTGGGAAGGTGTTTAGGGGATCTTGGAGGGGTTTGGTGGGTCCTGGGTAGCCCCTGGGTGGATCTGGGGGTTCCTTGGGAGGCTGGGGAGTGGTTCATGGGAGTTCCAGCACCTTTTGAGGTGCGCTGGTTCCCATCTGGGGGTGCAGATGATCCCCCAAGGCCCCCAAAAGTGGGATGACATGGCGGGGACACACAGAGATCTGTGTTCCTGATCCATTCTGGAGGCTGGTGGTGTCCCCCAGCCCTGAACCTTGGCCCACCCTGTGTGGTCCCCTCAAGCCCTACCAACTACCCCCCAATAACCAGGACTGGGGAGAAGTGGGAAGCTTTATTGGGAGCACTGGGATCAGCTAGGCAGGGACAGAGTGACAGCAGGGCAGGGGAGGTGATACACAACTGTGCAATTGAGTGATTTTGGGGTGAGATCTAGCCAATTTGGGATGGAATTGAGCCAATTTGGGGTGGGATCAAGCCAATTTGGGATGGGATTGAGCCATTTTCAGTGGGTCTGGATCATTCTGAGTTGACAGATTGATCTCTCACAGCCTTTGGGGTGCAAAGCTGGGAGAGACTGCAATGCTAACAGTCCAACATTCTCCAGTTGCAAAAGAAGCAGGTGCTTTGCTGCCCATGGGCAAAGGAACCACCCAGGGACAGAGAGAGGAACACCCACCCCTGAAGGGGACAGGCTGGGCTTGGAGTCAGAGAAGGGAAGAGACTCAGCAGCAGCAGATCCTGCCAGGTGGGACAGTGCTTTGGATCAGGGCAATGTCCTCCCTCACAAAACTGGCTCCCAGGAAACGACTGGGACATTCTCACAGAACCTGGAGGTTTTCATCACTTCTCATGGGCCACAATTGGCTCAACCACTGATGGGAGGGACAGGATCATGTCTAAGAAGGGCCAGGAAATATCAGAGATGCCCAAAGGGCCCCGTGATCCCCAGGGTTACATCACACAGTGTAAAATTGCTGCCCTCAGAGGAGGCATCTGGGTGTTCCACCTAAACCTGAACATGTACTGACCCACCGAACTTTGTGTTTTGGGGGCTTCCCCCACCCCCGAGGGATCAAGAGCTGGACTATCCCTTGGACCAAGGGACATGGGAATTGAAACAATCAAGTCTGTGCTGGATCCTAGGAGGATGACACTGTATCTTTCTACTCTGATACTTTCTCTCTTTTCCCTTATAAATTTTCTTAACTGGTATTTTTATGCTTTCGTATTAGTATAGATAGGAACCAAAACTGCTCCAAACCGGATTTACATGGCAACCTGTCTTAGCACTCTGTGGGGAGCCCTAAAATTGTCTGAATGTAAACCAGTCAGCATTTGGACTGATTCTTACTTTGAGGTAATTTATGCTCAGGGAGCCATATGGAAGGAAAGAGGATTATTGTCAGCACAAGGATCTCCATTCCAGTATGGAGACAAAATAAATACTGTTTTGAAGAATTGCCCACAAAAGTGGCTGTGATGCATCACAAAGCACATCAGTGTGGACAAACACCAGTTAACATTGGGAATAAAGTGGCAGATAAAGAGGCAGCAGAACAAAGCATTTTGCTCCTTGTTCCTTCAAAATCAATAAACATCCTAAAGGTAACTCCTGAGTATAATAATCAGGACAATCAATGGGCAAAAACTTTAGATGTACAACTAAGTCCTGAAGGCTGGTGTTACTCCAACTAGGCGGGTAACAGTGCCACAATTTGCAATGAGACAGCTTGTAGAAACAAAGCACAATGGAACTCATTGTGGAACAAAGTCAATGGGAGAAAATATGAAGATCCAGCTACTCAGTGTAAGGATGACTAGAATCACAAAAATGTATTAATAAGTGTAAAATTTGTCTTTAAAAAATCCATAATTATATAAGAAACAACTTTCAGAATGGAAACATCCAGGTGATTATTTGCCCATAGATTTTTCAGAGCTGCCCTGGCAAGAGGGGCACCAATATTGGTGTTGGTAGAACCCTTTTCTGGATGGCCAGGAGCCTTTTCCTGTCACGCTAACAAAGCTTGAGACATAACAAAAGGTTTGTTAAAGGCAATTATACCCATATTTAGGGTATCCTTCAGACACAGGATCTCATTTTGTGGCTAAAATAGTTCAGCATTCATGCAAAGTACTTGCAGTTAAATGGAATCTCCATATGCCTTGGAGATCCCAGTCCAATGGGAAAGGAAAAAGGATGAACCAAAACTTGAACAGGCAAATAAGTGACATTTACCAAGAAACTTCACTAAGATGGTCTCAGGCTCTTCCTTTGGCCTTATTAAGAATTCAAATACAGCCTGGATCCAAAGAAAAAGTATGTCCTTATGACATTTTTTACGATGGTGCCATATCAAATTATAACTATTCCGGGAGAAAGCCATACAATAGGAAATGGGAATATAAAAGAGAATGTAGCAGCATTAGAAAAAGTACTTGGTTCTTAGTACAGATTTGTTGGTTTAGCATCAGCACCAGCCTTGGACACACAGACGCAGCCTGATCATCCTGGAGACAAGGGCTGCATCAAGACTTGGAGGGACAAACCCCTACAAGAAACATGGAAAGAACCCTTCCAAGTTCTTCCAGTGACTCATACAGTGGTGAAAGGTGACGGGATCATTCTTTAGGTCCATTACATCTGACGGAAGCCTGCTCCAGCACCCAAGGAGCCAGAGTGGAAGGTAGAAACAACAGACAATTTGAAATTGAAATTTATTAAAACGTGAAATTGTTGCTGCCTCTTTGTTTGCTAAAAGTATTTCTGTTTCATCTTTCAGGTAGGGAAGTGAGCCATCCTGCAGGGGTGAGCCAGAAAAAATAGTAGGAAAATGTAAAAATGAAGCTGTATCACAGATTGTTGGATTTGTTCCCAATTTCTGTTGGGAGGGTTCACCCTTGGAGAGTTCACCCTCTGGGATGTCTAGGTAATGTTATTTAGATAATATCTCTTTGGCCATCCCACTCAGCTTGGCTAAACAGGGAGCAGGAGGTACCACACCCTTGGGAACATGGAATGGGGCATACTGGGGGTGTGGAGATAATGCCTTGAAGTGGCTCCCTTCTGGAAGGGCTGGGTCATATTATTTAGGAATCCTGACACCTCCTTTTAGCGATTTGCAGCAATTGCCTAAGGGACATTCTCATAATAGACAATCAGTGAACTTACACAACAAACCTGGAATTATGAAGCTCAAAGATTCTGGTCTATTTTATGTCCATGGTGGGCTGCTGGCTCCTATGGAACCAAGATAAATCATCTAGGTACACTGGTAGAACTAGGAAATTATACTTCTGAAGTGTCAAATTATTGTTACAATTCAACAAAACTCAGTGGCTGGAGATTATTTATTAATTAGCCAAGGAGGAACTTGTGCCATAATTGGACAAGAATGCTGATACATATAGAAGATGGGTTTGAAATCCAGCGATCTGGAACATCACCAATTGAAAAAGCAATTCAGGAATGGGGAACAACCAGAAGCACCTCTTGGTGGGATTGACTGACCTCATGGCCATGGGATCATAGATGGTTTGAAGAATTGTCTATAATGTGTTGGAATTGCTGCAGTTTGTATTTTCTGTTGTGTAATAATTCAGTGCAGTGCAGCATTTACAAAATGCAACTCAGCAGAAGTAACATTTCAGGCAGTTTATACAGTGAATTTCGCTAAGTCCGTTTTGTGATTAATTGCTACGTATCAATCATTACACATCCTTCTAAGCTACACAAACATCTTGTAAATTACCCAAGACATATATTATTGGGGCTTAGACAAATGATTAACAGACTACATATCTTTTGGCTATATATTGCTATTCTAACTGGACAATGTTTACTGATTTAAATCTCTAGGATAGATTTATTTTACTTATTTCTTACAGCTGCAGGACTGGTCTTCTTCAAGGTTTTCTAAAGCTCTACATGGTTAAGTAAATTTGTGTTTTATGGTTTTACTGCTGCTTGTTCAGAAACTCTTGTCTCCTGTACATCTTAGAAGACAGACAGACAGAAAATATTTATCTTTTCATAGGATGAAGGCCAGTTCCTTACAAACCACTTCTAAGCAAGTTACAGTATAGCAAGCTTCACTTCACCCTGAACCCCTCCTGGCACAGCCTGAGGCGGTTCCCTCTCACCCTGTCCCTGTCCCCTGGGAGCAGAGCCCAACACCCACCTGGCTCCACATTCCTGTCATGGAGTTGAAGAGAGCGAGAAGGTCCCCCTGAGCCTCCTTTGCTCCAGGCTGATGTCTTAGTTTAGAAGAAACTAAGATATTTGTATGGACCAAGGAAAGCTTCCCCCAAAGAATCACCACTGCTTTGAAATTTAGGAGTTTTAATCAGAAAAATTTGTAAAAACAGAGGATAACAGTTCTTAACTACAAATATGTGTGTGTACATATATATATATACATATAACCAAAAACTAGGACAGAACAAACAACTACACTGTACCCTCAAAGAAGAGAATAACCCCTTCAAATGAAACTGAATTTTTGTCTTTTGGTCCTTTGGTGCAATTACATTCAGAGACAGCAGGGGTTGATGCCACACCTCGGCTGACAGCAAAGTCCTCCAGTAAGACAAAGACAGAAGGGTGGAGTATTGACTCCTCCGAATGACTCATGTGGTAATAGCAGTCACACAGGGGTGGGATGGAACTTGTTCTCGGGGCAGAGTAGAGTCTCTCTCTCTCCTTGTCCCTTTGTCCAAAGAAGGAGGCGCTGAGAGCTGAGGGTGAGTGGGGTGGTGGTTCTCAGCAACCCCTTGCAGCTGAAATTGGTCCTCAGGAAGTCCACAGCAAATCCAAAAGGCTTCCTCTCCCTCCGAAGCCCAGGGGTGCACGGAGAAGCTCGAGGGGGAAAGCAGGAAGAACCAAGGTAGGAAAAGGAGCACTCACCAGCTTGGCAAAAGGTAACTTGCAGTCTCCACAGCCACAGGAAAGGAAGCACAAACCAGCAGTCTCTTCCTCACCTCTACCCTACAATCGAGTTGGAATCCAGTCATCAAGCAGTCCTTTGTTCTCGGTCTTGGCACTTCAATCCCCCCTTACCTTTGTGTTGGGAGGGAGAGTAGAATTTCTTCCCAGCCTCTTCCACCCCACCCCCCCGCTTTGTTTGAACCTTTAACAGCTGAGCCCCCCCAGCTTCCTCAGCTTCTCCTGCTGCTCCAGCCCCTTCCCAGCTCTGTTCCCTTCTCTGGACATGCTCCAGCCCCTCAATGTCTCTCTTGTCTGAGGGACCCAGAACTGCCCCAGCACTGGAGGTGCCTCAGCAGTGCCACCACAGGGATGGGCACTGCCCTGGCCCTGCTTCCCCCCAATGCTGGGACAGCCCCAGGGCCATTGGCCTCCTGCCCTCCTGGGCACACCTGGGATTGTGTTCAGTCACTGTCACCAGCACCCCCATGGCCTTTACCGCTGGGCCATTTCCCAGCCACTCTGCCCCCAGTCTGTAGAGCTGTGTAGTGTTGTTATGCAGAACAAAAAAACATGTAGGACAACCAGGGCCTCAGGAGCACCCAGCAGGGGTGGAGGAAAGGAAGGTGCCATGGCCCAATTGATCTAGGGGCAATGTTTGTTATCTTTGTGAAGAACAAAGACACCAGCTCAAATGTCAGGGAACTGCTTATCTTATATAGTGATGGTAACTCCAGCAATCAGGCCATTATTTATGGGAAATGCCATGCTGATACCTGATCCCGTCAGATCTTGGAAGCTAAGCAGGGTCAGGCCCGGTTAGTACTTGGATGGGAGATCTCCTGGGAAAACCATACTGGGTGCTGTAGGTTCTGGTCCTGAGGACTATGCTGTCACCATCCAAGTTCGCTCGGCTGTGGCAGATGAACCTTAGGAGTTAAAGGGTGGGGCCAGTTCCATGCAGGCTGTGCAGGCTCAAAGGATACACCCAGGTGGGCAGGGCCCCTTGTTTGCAAAGCCGAGCCATACATACATAAAAGGTAAGGGACCCTGCACCCTGCTCCTAAGCCAGTCAGGACCTGTGGACACCAAAACTCACTCCAGGAGATGGAACTGGGTCTCCCCTAATCACTCCAGAGCACATCTTCAGTGCCATGAGCCTGCCTGAACAGCACCAAAACTGCCCTGGGAGCTGTGA
>VWZD01011819.1:0-25075 GCA_013396695.1 Sakesphorus luctuosus
GTAGCCTTTATATGAATGAAAAAATGGCATGTACTCCGTAACTTACTGTTGTAAATATTGCTAATATAATGATGACAGGGAAGGAAGTCTAAGGAAGATGGTAATCAGATCCTTACTGGATCTGACAGAAATATAAGAAACATGCCATTTTGTAAAAACGAATTTCTTGAATTTGACAGGATATTCTCCTTGAAGAAGTGAAGATTGGTAAAATATTCCCAGGAAAAATCCTTAAATACCAGAACAAGGTTCAGCACAGGAAACTATAAACCATATCTGAGGGTTCAGTCAATTCACCTTGTCACAAAAATTATATATCATATGCATCACCTGAATCATATTATAGCATGTTTGGAGCAAATCCGTTAATAATCGTGTAACTATGCAAATGTTCTAGTTGCTGAAGCAATAGTAAATCATGTTAAAACACAGTGGAAGTACTGCTTGCAGTCTTGCAAGAAGTATATTTACCATGTAACTCCCATTCTGAAGGAAGATTGCTATGCACAGCAAAGAAACACTATGAAGTTTCCTTGCAATATGTATTAAATATTTGTCATAATACTTAATTTCATGTATGTTGTTGAAAATCTATGGTTTTTTATTTCTTTAGTAGCTTTGATATCAAAAACAGGCAAAAAAAGATTTTGTCACAGTTTTTAAAATGTCAGACAAAAAATTAATTTTAGTTTTATGTTTATTTAGACTTGAAAGTCAAGAGAGTGGCAGAAATATACTTACTTAAGCAAATCAAATGTCATCGACATTTATAGTAATGAAGTGTATTACTAAAAGCACACTGGCTTTCTGTAAAATCATGTGATGCCTATTAAGGATCTTTAGCATTGTTTCACAAACACAGAAGCTTGTACTAAATATTCACTCTCATTGGTGTCTCTGTGGAGATAAAATGCAGTAAAGGTATACTAACATTGCTAATGCTTTTTCTGAAAAGTAAGAAGAAGCTTATGCTAAGTCATTTATTTGTGTTGGTATCTATCAAGCCATCAATCCACCAAGAAAAAAATTCTTGCTGAATTTGCTTTTTTAAATTTGTTGTTAACATATTATGCAACTACTGAAGTGAAAAACATGAGGTTTTTTAAATTTTATTTTCTCTCAGACAACAAATTTCAATTTTGGAATGTGACTGATGCTACATTTTGAATGATAAAAAGTTAAAAAAATTTTGAATCACCAAGATGTTATATTTTAATTGTACAGACAAATAGTTTTTGAAATGACAAAAGCTTAGATGAAGATTTATTTGTTATCACAATACCACATGCAGCACAATACCAGCATATTTCAATACTACAATTCAGAGCTGAGTTAATACTGACACTTTGTTATTTTGCACACTTATTTTAAAAGTCTGAGTCTTTTCGGTGCAGTTTCACGTGAATTCCTGCTCATTCACACTATGTATCATTGCAAGGCTGTTTTTTGAAGTTCATCCAATAGTGATTTAGAACTGAATTTAGAAAGACTGTAATTGATTACAATCATAAACTGCAGCTGTGTACAGGGGAAAAAAATTCCCAATAAACAAACAAAAAACACGTGCAAAAAAAAAGTGATTTAAGATTTAATTGAGAGTTGGAGCAATTCTAATTATATTAAAATTTCTACACCTGTTTGTCTAATGGAAAGCAAGTTAAAAATTTCCTTGTAATTCAAATTAATTTATATTGTAATTCAGAATATTCCATTTTGCATTTTATACATTTTGATAGTCTATCAAAAAAAATTCAATATTATTATACAGAGTAGGGTAGAGTTTAAATCTTGAAACACTTAGATATAGTTGTTCACATGCAAATATCTGTATGTTTAGCTGGGCCAAGCAGGTCAGTTCCATGCAAATGTCAAGTGTCCTACTGGGTATTGCAAGAAGCACAAGGTGGCTCTTGGCTATTGTAGCTCAGTCATGTCCAGTTCAATTACTGTGTCCTGGGTAATGGCTCAGCTGTCCAGCCACCAGACATCTGTTTTAGGGTGAGATTAATAGCTCAACGGGAGTCAATTCAGTTGACTAAATATAGGTATCTAATGTCATCTGGGATGTCATGGAGAACCTGCAGATATACTTGGGGCATACAGGAGATTGTGTGGACAGTGGGGACACCTTGAGACATGTCAAACAGCACTAGATGCTTACGTGTGGGCAGTTCAATGAAGTACACAGGCTCCATCAACTGTATTGACAAGAGACTTGCTTTAGTTGCCCACACATAGGAGATTTAGAGGCAGGAATTATTTACCTAAACATAGCTTACTTGTGTTATGAGATATCCTAAGGTATATCTCCAGACCTCTGGATACTTCCTTACAAGGTATGGCTTCAGAGTCACCACCAGGAGGGTATTCAATGCACACAGAGGCATCTCAAGTGACACTAGATGCTACATTAAGATAATTTAATTGAGACCCTGATGTCATTTGAGTAATTCTTAACATTTACATAAAACTGGCAAATACGACAAGAGAAACATGGGAGACTCTGACCCTCAGGGAATAGTAGCTAGAGGCCAGCTGGGATAGCTTTTCTCTGGTACTGGAACTGTTGCTTTAGATCCTTGATAAAGTATTTTAACACTTAACTCTCCTATATGTAGATGCCTGAACACAGGTGTCTTACCTTTGTGATCTGAATTCTGTCAAAAAGCAAAGGTGAAAATGTCTGTATTAAAAATGGCTGAAAGATGATTTGAGACTGGAAAAATTATTCTACATCTCTATATGCTGCAACAGTAGTTTAGAATGGAGGTTTGTTGGTATTAAAGTTATTTTAAAAATTAGCCAAAAAAATATTATGCTAACCTCTTTTAAAATTATTTCCATCCAATTTGTACTGTTCCTGTACATTTGTGTCTGTTTATTCCACTGTAGAATTACTTGTAATTTCTGTGTCTGTGAGAAGGAGCAAGGGCTGATTCCCAAACCCTGTCCCAAGGTTTAGGCCTGTTTGCTCAATCTTTATCACTAAAACATGTTCTGTTCTCTTTACCAGGACTTGGTTATCACTGACTTCGTTGTACCGTAAACCAGAGGCAATCAATCAGGTGGTGGTAGACATAAGAATAGAGCAAAATGGTAGCCAGCCAAGATTTTTTCTACTAGATTTGGCTGGGTCACCTATGAAAAGAAGCAACCTGGGTCAAAGCGAGGAAGACCTACTGAGACCCTTGTTTTGGGGATGAAGAACAGAGGGACCCCTCCCCAAAACTGATGCCAGAAGAAAACACCACTCCAACTCCGCCCATACTCCACCCGTAATCAATATGTAAAGAGATGTTGTAATCATTTGCATAATGAATGAAAAATGTTGTAATCACTCATGTTCAAATGTATAAATTAGCCTGCTTTGACACCTGTTGGGCAAGCAAGCTTTTGCAGCGTTACCTGCCTTGCTTCTCTGCACAGAAATAAATATCTTTGCTGCTAATGGAATACAAAACTTTCTCTTAGCAGTTCTTTCTTTGTGGCACTTTTCGCTATCATCTGCAAAAGAAAGCCAAGATCTCTCTACATTTAAAATGTATTTGGCTATATCTGAAAGCTAACTGTAAATTGATACATATTAAGTCTCTCTGACTCCTTTCAGCCTAAATCTTGTAGGTACAATTAGTCTAGTTTATCACAGACAAATTATAGGCCTCCTTGTGATTCTCCATCACAAGGAGCCAAGCTGAAGAAACCATAAAATGATATACATAGTTTCTTACTGCATCCCCATAAATGTAACATTTTTAGTGTTTCCTCAACTATATCTTGCTTATATTTAGTCACTTTATGGTTTTTTATTTAAGTCCACAGGCAGATGTATGTAGACATACATCTATATTGCTAAACTGACGTCCAAATGGCAGGCTCTGACACAGGACCCTGATTTGGTCTGTATGTCTATGTGTTAGCCCACTCCATGGATTGGTTTTGGTCTGTTTCCACTAGTCATCTCCAAATGAAATTTGCCTTAAAGGAAACTGGCCCTAAGCAATGTAGAGGTGTGTCCATTGGTGTTGGAGTTAATGGTTCTCTTTCACTCAATAGTGTAGCACATAACCACAGGGACACATTTTTTAAAACACTCTCTTTTCCCCAGGATAGTGTTTCTAAGCGTTGCTACAATTCACAATAGTAATTACTTTCTTCGCAATGCAGCTGAGTAACAATTTTTTTACGAGATTGAGACTGGTATATAAATACAGTCTGCCATATCATGGAATAGAATGTGGTTCACAGATACCAGCTCTGACAAGGACTGGAAAGTCACAGCAAAGTGATATGAAGACTGTCTTCTGATATTTGGGTACAGTGTGAATTTACCTGCATGCATACGTAACTGGACATGAGACAGTTCACATGTGCCCAGCTGGGGTGTGTCTGTTCTGTGTTATGTTAATGGTGCTGGTTATGCTCTTCAGTGATGTGGCCACAATCTCATTTTGTGATCTCTTATGTAACTTTAGCCCATGGTTGTATTAATGGCAGAGTTTTGCCCCATAGTCCAAATTCCTCCAAGCAAATACATATTCTCTTGGGTTTGGAGATAAGGTATATGAAATCAATTTACATTTAACTTCAACTGCTGAAGTCCATGTGACTTAAAAGAGTATATATAAAAAAATCCCTTTGATGGAGAAAGAAGCTCTTATAATTACTATTTTGTCTAAACAACTGAATAGCAACCATAAACTTCTATGTCATTATGTCACTTGAAATGGCTGCCCTGAAACATGACTTAGGAAGGATTGCATCTTTCTCTGTGAATTATTTGATGCAGAGCCTGTTTACTTTTGAAATTTTAAAAAGTAGTATTTTATATATTTTAAAATGCTGCAGGCCCGTATTTAATTTATTTTTGTTTGGAATCCAAGACAATTAACCATGGAATCAATCTATTTTGGAGAAAATGTTTTCAGCTGCAGCTGCAGGCAGATTTTTCTGTTTCAGATACAATAGCTGCAGTTAATTATCCAGACAACAATAATTCTATTTGGTCTGAGGAAAAAAAAAACCACCCTGGTTTTAATTTCCAAGCTTTAAATCAGCAGACTCTGGAACTTAATCAGTGTTTGTCTAATGAGAAATTAAGCACTGTCCTCAGAAAATAGATTTCACTCCTGTCATTTAGGGCTAATATTAAAGTTTAAATTTGCTGTAAGAAAAAACCAAATTTTATTTTTGGTAGCTACAAGGAAAGTGATATGAGGTTAAGCTGGGAAAGGTCATGGACTACAAAAGATATCACACTTGACATAGAAACACCTAGAGAGATTTCAGTTGGAAAAGCAGAGACAAAAGAACACCAGTCTGTTTCATCACAAATGCTTTACAGTTAAAATGCAAGGGACAAAATAAAATAACTTTTTGTCTTTTTTTTTCTCCTTAAAGGAAATTTGCTACTAATGGTGAAATATCTGGCAACACTGGATCACTGACACAAGAATCAAAGCTCTTAGACAATAGGAATAAAATAAAACTAGCAATATAGAAAGTGAATTGAAAAGAAGCTTCTGCTTTCTAATTTCTGCATGTAATCTGCCTGATATCATCTTCTTCAAAGCCCTTACTTGAGAAGGAAACAGGCACAGCAATACTGCAGGATTATTATATAGATAGTAGATCTCTGGAAACGAAGGATCCATAACATGAAAGCAGAATAATTCTGACTTGTGTATGCTAGTTTTGTTTTTTGTTGGAAACAAAACTTGATGCTTTGCTTCCTGTCTCTCAAACTGCTCTCTAGCCTAGGCCTAAGCTGACCTGCAGACAAATTCATCTGGTGCGTGTTGTGATCTCCATAGAGGTTCAGACCTGACATTCATCTGACAGAATTATCCAGGTTTCCATATGTGGAAACTAGGGATTTTAGGAAAAGTGGATATATGAAAGGGAAACTGTCCATGTTCTGGTAAAGTGTTGAGTTGAGGGGCAGGTATGCACATGAACTCATAGCTTCGCCATGTGTTCATGCACATTGTCAATGCTTTTTAATTTGATTGGTTCCTGCCTGCTGGAGAAATGTGTAAATAAACAATGACTGCTCACACCTATCTAGGAGTGAACATACAGAGCGTGAGTAGTTCCTGCAACCTCAGGGACTACCTCTCAGCAGTCTGAGGAAGCTGAAGCCACCTCAAGACCTGTGCTGTTCTTGTCTGCTGTAGTTAAACCATTACTGTGTTGCATCTTGAAGGTGATAGCCTTTTACTGCAGCTACGTCTTTATGTCTGCCCCACTGTAAGAGTGCTGCTGTTGGGTTGTCTTCTCTTCAGCACAGGAGGCAAGGGGACTTTTAAACCTCTGCTCAAAAGATCCATACCTATCTCTTACAGACACACTGACCTTCCATTGTTTCCAGCTCATCTGTGTTATTCAGTGTGACTTTCACTACCAAATCAAATGTGTGTAATTTCTTACCCTTATTCCAAGATGCAAACCAATGTCGCATGCATTTTGTGTTTTGTGCCTTTCAAAAGTGTCAAGATCTTCATTTCCTCCTTCACCACTCAGAAGAGTGATTTGTTAAGAAACCCCCTTTAAAGTGTGTCCTCCTAAAGGTCTTGGTTTCTTGACACGGCCAATCATGGATTCACTTAAGTGCAGCTTCCCAACTACAGGACCAGGTCCAACAATGCTTCATAATAACATTTTTTTCTATGTGTTTCACTGCTCCATGGAAGGGGACTGGAACTCTTTATTAAGGAGATGATATAACCAGTAAGGCAGTAACTGAAATTTACAGTCTTAACCTATATTTAATTCGTAGAAATTGAGTCATCTAGGTTCTAGGGACTACCTTTTTGTAGGGTAAACTTAAAAGGGTTGGGAGAAGTTGAGCTAAGGAAGTGTATAATTAATAGATCTGTTGAAACAAAGACATTTGGAAAAAAATGGAGATTCTTGTTATTTTTTATCTATGTTAATTCTGAGTGTAATAAAATCATGTGCTTTTAGAAGTGAGCACACAAGAGTGAGGTGGGCAGAGAACACATATTTATATTAAAACATTGGAAAAACCAAGGAGAGTTAGATAAGGTAAAATATTATATTTTTTTTTAATGCTGCTAAAGTATATGTGACAATATTTGCTCTACTTGAGGCAATCAAGTTGAAATGTCAGAGGCTACGTTCGCTTGCATACCTGATGTCACGAAACATGTTCTTATGGTTTCAGTCATTTGTATGTATCAGTGCTAATTATAATTGCTTCAGTTAAAATATTAATTTCGTTGTTTTATGCACTTTTTCGATTTGCAACCTTCAGGTAGAAATAATAATCTGTATTAGTGCCAAATTTTTGGAATGAAATGAAATAATATATTTGGCTTAAAGAAAAAAATATATATTTATGCTAGCTGTTTTTTAAAGTGATTTTGAAAATACATACCTGCAGTGCATATGCTGATATATAAAGTAAAGGGATTATATGTGCCAATGATCAGTGGATTAAAGACTACCCAGGTACATATTCTTAAGATAAAACAAATGATTTTTTTGGAATCAGACTAGGCTATCATGACAATGAACTGCAGATTAAAGATAAATTGGAATAGTAAGAATTGCAGTGGAGCAAACATAATGGGTTTGCTATTGCCAAAGCAGTCTCAATTACAGTTTTTATTTCTGTTTATCCAAAAACTAGCAAAAAAAAAAAAATGAAAAAGGTGAATATAAAGGCTCTCTCAGCTGGGATGAAGGTATTGAGGTAACATGGAATATTTGAGTCGGGTCAAAATCACATTTAATGGAGTTTCTGCATGTATGAAAAGGCTAGAGACAAGGACAAAGCAGCTCAGGTGTGCTGGAATTCCTCTGACTGCATTAATATACTGTAAGTAGTTCAGACTAGCAGGAGAAAAGAAATGACTTAAAAAGGCTATTTAGTTAACATCAGGAGAAAGAGTCCTCTCAGCCCATGAAAGGCTTCAATTCTCATTTTTATAATGTAAGTCTCCCTAGCACTGCCACAGCTTGAAGACAGAGCAGAAACAGAGGCCAAGAGCAGCAGAAGCCTGAGAAAGAGCCATGGGTAGACAGAGCCTCCACAGTACATGAGGAAGAATGGACAACTGTCAAGAGGGTAGATCATGTTTTCATTCAGTGAAGATGGAAAAGAAATTTTTACGTTCTAAAAGAATGAATAATATTGTATAACAATGAACAGGGTAATCGTGACTGTTATATGGACAATATAGGATGGCTGGTTTAATCTATGTCAAAATGCAGAGGATTTCTTCTGGTAAATTAGTTATTTTATGTGAAAGTGTGACAAAAGGACATAAGGGTCCTTCATTTGCCATCAGGTTACACATCCTAAACTAAATCTTAACAATCATAACATTTTTTATTGTTTGTTTAGTAGTAAATATAGCAACAAAATGAACATGAAAGCTATTGTATTTCTATACATAATATAGTAAAACACTCCCAAACATTTCTATATTGGATCTTTGCTGCCTGTATGGATTCTGTGGATCCATATACCAAACAGTTACACTTCATAGAAAAACAGAAAACAAAAAAAGCCCTACAGTATTAAAAGTTCAAATACAGAATTTTTAGATTTAAGGGAACAACTCACACGAACTAGATAAGGCAACAGTAATTTATCTTAAAATTTGTTACACTGAAATCTTTTAGTTTGTGTGTTACTGCAAGCAGATATTTAAATCCCATTGAAATTAGAGATGCTTACACTCATTTGTGTTTGCATGATGCAAGACCTTGCATTCAATAGAGTGCTATGGAGCATGTCCAATGGAAAATCTATTTTGATAGTCATGGGGAAGTAGAATAAATAGTACATATAAAAGAGTATTTTTTGAAAGAAAAATAGCAGAAATTCCTTGAGCACTAATTGTTTTCCTGAGTACAGTAAACATCGGTAATGCAGTGGACAAGTAGTACATTGGCAACAAAAGTATTATCTCTTATAGTACTTTAGACACAGAAGAATGATAGAGTTTCTAGGGACTTATGATAAAAATGAAAGTCAGCTTGAGATTTTTTTTGGAAGCAATTTGATGCTGTAGGAGGAAAAAAAGAAGATCCAAAGCCATGATTTATTTTTGCTTCCGGCTAATTAAGGAAAACGAGAGTATAAGTTTTGTAATTTGTGAATATTGGCATGCATGGTCAATCAAGGGGGAAGAAAGCTGAGAATTTCTAAAACATAGGCCATCTGTCTTTTTTGCAGAGATAATTAAATATAGTACAACCTGTTGGAAAATGACAAAAGTATAGATATTTAGTATGGGGATATTAAATAATCTGATTTATAAGTTAGAAATTAGTTAACAACTATTTTTCTAAAACCATTCAGATCATATTTCTTTTCACTTGAAAACTATTGTCAAGGATATACTATTGAATGGAAAATGGAAAACAAAATTTGAGAAAATATTATTTTTGTTTATGCCTACAATTGAACTCTTATGAAAATATTCTGTTATTTAAAATAATAATAATTTTTAAAAAACTTCTCATAGTCTAGAAAGATAATTAAAAAGGAAGTTTTCAATATTATTCCTCAAAATTGCTTGCTGCTGAAACACCCTTTCAAAATGGAGAGAATGTAATAAAAATGTATCTGTTTACCTGGTTAAGTTCGAGTAGTGCCTAGTCACCCTAAAAGACACTAAAACTTATCCTAAACAAATTATTTGAAGTGTTGTTAAGTGGACATGCAATGATCTGCAAGGTCATGCTGCTCATGGGCTTTTGGGTGCTTCAGCCCAGCGTGCTTCACAAGTCAAATTTATTTGATCGTATTTTGCTCTGTAGAATGTTTGAAGGGCAAGTGAAGGTGCTTCCATGCAGTGAAAGCTCATGCACCCCACAAAACCCTTCATTCTAAGAAACACAAGGGGCTTCCTATGAGACCCTGTGAGAACACTATCACTACGCTATGGAAGTTCTGCAAAGTTCTGTACATGAGTAGGGTACTGGTTTTAGTGAGATTATTCCTGATAGTCAACTTTTGACCCTCTTAAGTTTTTTTAGTAGCTACTGTTACACATTAAAAGTATATGTAAACCAGCTGAAAGTCCCAGGTAATCCCTGAGATGACCATTAAGTAGTTCTATTGAAGAGGAATGTGTGAAAGACAGACAGAATTGTAACAAACACAGAATTTTGGTAGTAGAGAAACTGACTACACTAAATGTGCTTAAGGCTTTGGCAAATAAATTATCCCAATAATGCATAAAGCATAAGGGAGATGCAATTAAATTTGAAGCAGAAAAGTTTGGTATATGCTCAGTCAGTATTTACAGTCCATTAGTTTTTTCTTGATGTTACATCAGTATTCCTTGAAAGCATTTGATTTGCTACTTAAACTTTAAAGTCACAAAAAGAAAGTATTACAAGGTGACTCAGATGATTGACCTTCGTTAGTCATTGATGAAATTTCTTGTGCTGCTCTTTGCTTTTTAAGGTATTGATTAGTGTCCTCCATTTTTCTGTAGAGCTCTGACGGCTTTGTCATCTTGTTTTCATATCCATTGCATCTCCATTTATCTCTTTTGATTACTTCTTGAATACTTATTATGCAAGTCTTAGATGACATTAGATAAAATAATAGGTCATAAACATATTGCAGTGGCAACTTTTTTAAATCTTGTATTTTCCTCTGTATCATCTAATAGAATACAGACAAGTCTTTAGGGTTTGTAATCAGTTTCATTTATAAAGAATATTTTGTTGTGATTGCAAATAAATTATTCCTTCCTTCCAGAGGAAATTCCCCCCCCCCCCGGGGGGGGTCTACTGTCTCTGCCTTTTAGGAGCAAAGGGGAGTTTATGCAATCAAAACAGATAGGTATTTTACTGGTAGTCCTTCTTCTGGGTATATGGAGACATATAGAATTAACTTTGTAACTGCTTTTCAGACTGATGCCAGCAATTGCAGCTCTGTGTCAAAAGCAGTCAATATACAGAATGGTGATAAATTCACTCTCTTTTCTGCAGTGCTAGAAATTACTAGTTTAAGATATACATGGCAATGGTATGCATTTATTGTGTTCACTCATCCTGTACTAGTGTATGTGTCTGAGATTTTCTTTATTTCTGTAAATTAATAGACTCTTATTATTAATAGATTCTTGACTATTCAAAAAATACATGTGACTATTTAATATCTTAATACAAATACTGGCACTTCTGAGCAGACCAGCAATTCTTCTAGAAAACTATCCTGCCTCTGAGTGTAGCATCACCTAGCTGATTCAGATGAAGATGTAAAATCATGCATTCTGACAACTGTAGAATATTTTTTCTGCAAAGCAGGTGCTTTGCACTATTGATATCTAATCTATGAGATTAAATATATGACTATGTACTTTTGAGATGGAAGTCAAGTTGATAGGCTTTTGTGGGTTCTACCACTACTACACTCATATCATATTTATAGGGTAATGCTCATCCACTTTAAATATCTTCTATTTGGGAAGTAGCTAGACAGTGAGACAGTGCAATTGTATTCCAGAAGTCTTTACAGGGTCCTGATAAATTTTCAATCTTCCTCAGTGTATCTTACTGAGAGTTTATAAAAGAAGATTATTTCATGGGGAGGAGATCACCAGCTCCCATGGAGCATCAGCTGGAGAGTTAATCCCACATCATGATAAAGCATACTCGGGTCAAATCCTCTCTGTCTTTTAAAATAAGATTTATCATCACTGACTTATTAAAGTTTTGTCTAGTCTCCTGAATAGTGGTTTATTGATTCAGACAATCCTTTGTACTTTCTCAGCATGAAATTATGATAAAAGGTTGAGTTTTACAGATGTCTAAAATGTCCTTGAAATAGAAAGGGAAAAAGGCCTAGGTTGCATTTCAAAAGTGAATACATATCACTCAACACAGAAAAATGAATTGACTTTGTATTCATTAGACGATCTGTGAAATTATCTTCAATTAAATGGACAATAGATTTGTAGTTTCTACAAAGATATAACTTTCATGTAAGCAATCTTATAAGTGTTTTTTACTTTCTTTTCTCCACATGTCAAAATTGTGTTTAGCATTCACTCTTTGAGAAACAGTTTTTGTTAAGACAAAGCACAGAAATAGAATAGAAAAGCAGCCATAAGAGAGCTTTCATGAGAACTTTCAGCATAATTAACACAGTTTTACATCTGTTTTGGCACTCTCAGAAGCAATGCAAGATTTATTTGGCCAGATAGTGTAACATAATCCCATAGATGTAATAGTTCCTTTTTACAGCAATTTATACCTTTAGGACATGACCTAGTGAACCTTTCCCATGCACACAAGGGGAAGAAGGATGGCAGCACTTAAAGTTTTACTTGCCTCAAAATTATTGAGTTCAAGGAAGATTATCTTAATTTCTGTTCAGCCTTTACAAGTACTATAATGATTATTTGAATTATAGAAGTGCCATGGTCTCAGCCATGAATGCTTGTTTAGACATTATGCAAATACATAAGAGACTAACCTACAGAAACTGGAGCAGTAAGAAGACATTGGGGGATGCTCTGGCCAGACACTGGGAAAAAAAACAAGCAGGGAAAAAGAAAGCATTGTCTGAAAACAAATACAGATCATAGATGGAAGGCACGTTTTTACTAAAACGTGAAATTACTGCCTCACAGGTGAAGAGAAAAACAATTTCTTTTTAGGGTACTGTTATGGGTTTAGCTAGGTGTAGGTCTAAATTTAAGCTTTAGATTATAGAGTAGGCCTGAGACTATCAGATGACTTAAGCTGGGCTGGGCCAGCTGACAGCTGACTACTGGCCAATGGTATTCCATACTATACTCCAACATCATCTGAAAATACAAAAGCTGGTGTAGGAGTGGCTTAGTCAGTTCCTTCAAGCTGTGGTCCCAGAAGGACACACTGTGCCATTCCAGGAGGGACAGGAGGCCCAGGTCCAGCATTGGCTTGCCTCCATGTTATCTTAGGGAAGTAAAATATTTGTTCGTAGTCTTTCTGTCTGCATGGGTTTGTCTCTGGGGAATTAAGTTCTCCAGAGTGATTTGTAGTTATAATGGTGGGATTTGTGTTCGATGGGGAATGGAGAGTTATTTTTTGTTATATCTAACTTGTATAAGTCTGTGTTATATTGCAGTTTTCTTTTAATTTTCTCTTTCCTGTATAAATTTATATATAGTTAGTTTAAGTTTAAACCTGTTTTGATGATTTTTTTCTCTTTCCTCCCTTTCTCGGCAGGAGGAGGGAGGCTCTAACACTCTGTGTTGGGCAGTTGGCATTTTGCCAGCTCAACACAAGATAGATACAAAACATACTGACCATTCAAAGGTATGCTGGTTTTGGCTAGGATAGTGTTAATTTTCTCCATGATGGCTGGTATGGGGCTATGGTTTGGATTTATGCTGAAAACAATGTTGACAGTACAAGGATGTTTGTCTTGTTGCTGTGCAGTTCTTACAAAGAGTCAAGGCCTTTCCTGAGTCTCACTCTATTGCAAGGAGGCTGGAGGGGACACAGCTGGGACAGCTGACCGCAGATGACCACAAGGATATCCAATAGCATTGGCATCACTCTCCACATATAAAACTGGGGGAAGAAAGAGAAAATGGGGGACGTTGAGAGTGATGACATTTGTCTTTCCGAATTACCATCCTGCATGATTGAGCCCTCTTTTCCTGGAGATGGCTGAGCATCTGCCTGCCAGAGAGAAGTAGAGAATGAATCCTTTGTTTTCTCTGCATGTGTTTTATACTTTTTTTTATCTCTCCCTATGAGTTTTCTCTCTTTTTTTTTCTTTTACCCTTCTGATTCTGTAACCCATTCCCAGGATGGGTGAATGAGCAAGAGGGTCTGTGTGGCTTAATTGCTGACTGCAGTTAAATCACAACAAAAAGGTAGAACTGAAGATGAAGTGTGTTGGTTTTGCAAAAGTGATGCTGGAGCTGGTGGGTTTTTTTCCAGGAGACAAGTAGAAGGTGTAGTGCAAAAATATACAGGAAAATTCAGGGAGTATAGTTTTTGTGCAAGAAATGCAACCCAAATTTAAGAAGTGCCCTCCAGGATATTTTAGACTGCAACTGAAATAGGGCTGAGAATTTAGCCCATGCTTCTTCATAAAAAGATGCAATGAAAATTTTCCTGGCCCTGAAGTTCCCTGAGCTTCTTTCCCGAAGTGGTCCCTGTGCACTCTGTTAATGGGAGAGCAAGAGGCCCCCCAAGCTCTAGGAGTTCAGTCATTACCCCCTATTACTAGACCAAAATGAATAGTGAACATTAATGATAATTGTATTCACATCATGTCTCTGAGGTTATTAGCAGCACTTTATGTAAAAAGCATTTCCCTGTTTCTTCATTCTGTAGTTGCAGTAAAATCATTCTCATCTTAGCACAACAATGACAGTGTCTAGTGAAACAGGAACTGTTTCCATCAGAAAATTTCAATTTGTAATCAATTTCTTGTAATGCACCCTTCTCAGCTGGTAGCCATAATCATCCCTTGATTTTCTTCTCCAACACAGTATTTGCCCAAGACCTTGTGCTGAAACAGTGACTGAAAATAAACTTCTCACCTTAATAATATGCTTTTACTCAGTTAGTGTAGCAGTTTGAGGACATTATCTGCACAGTGTGTAGATTTCATTTTTGAGACTGTTTTGTTTTTGCCTGAAAAACTGCAAACTTTAATTTACTGCTAAAACAATCATTGCTTTCCTGCAGTAGCTTAGCCTGAACCTCAAGTAAAATTCATAAAGGGTTCTGATCCAGGGATAACAGTAGTCTTACTGGCTTAAAATGTATCACTTAAATATAATTACTCTGACAGTAAGTTAACTCCCATGGAGGAGAATCGTTTTGTCACCTTAGTAATAAAGTCATTTGGAAAGGATCAGAGAACAGTTTGTAGGGCTGATCAGGGATTCATCAGGCAGAGCAGTTAGAAAGTTAGGAAAAAAAAGCTAGCTGTTTGATATGCTTAAGTCTTCTTCATCAGCTAAGGATGAAGGAGAGATCTGTGTGCCAGGGGCATAATAAAATAGGGAAGGCCAGAGCATAAGCAGGTTCTAAAGGGGTTCCAGGAAAGCGTTGAGTCAGAATAAAAGACCTGATGTTTTGAATGCATGTCAAAAAGTATGTACTTTTAAAAAAAATATGTACTTTTTTATTNATCTCTGTGTATATACGCATATATGTATATATATGTATATATAAAAATATAAAATATAAAATCTTCTTATTTGGCAAGTTACTTTTACTTCAAGCATTCTGAAGAATTAATCTCCAAACTATTTTCAAAGGTATTCACATCTAAGGCAAATATTAGACAAAGAATTTTGAAGATACGGGGCAACATCAGAACAAAAGAGTACATTTTGACTTTGGAAACAATCTTTAAAATGAAAAAAACCTCAATATTTTTTCATTGTGTTCTGGACTTGACAGAAGACAAGCCAAGGAGAAAGGAACAAAATATAAAGGATTATTTATAATTTTCTATCTATGTCCCAGACAAAGAGTCTTTTTCTTCACTTTGGATTCCTGATGTTGTATGTTTCTCTCCAGAAAATAGAAATAACTGCACCAAATATA
The DNA here is from genome assembly GCA_013396695.1 of Sakesphorus luctuosus. Classification (NCBI taxonomy): domain Eukaryota; kingdom Metazoa; phylum Chordata; class Aves; order Passeriformes; family Thamnophilidae; genus Sakesphorus; species Sakesphorus luctuosus. The sequence continues at coordinate 15,553 of VWZD01011819.1, forward strand.
GTTTCTGTGGCTGTGGAGGCATTTTAATTTTCTCTAAACCAGAAAAATATAATTTTTCTTCCTCTTTCTAACATCATGACCTCATTCAGTTGCTTTTAATAAGCTCTAGATTATAATGCAAAAGTCGTGTCATTTGAATCAAATGTTTCCAAACATCAGACTCCTTCCCATTCCTTCTGTTGTTTTCTCCAATGTTTTTATGCACATCCCAACCAGTTTCCCACTAATGAAACGTGATTCAGCAATACAACATAATAGCTCAGTCAGTAATGCTGAGTTAACTGCAGCTGATTTTCTTCCATGGTGATACTAATTCCTCCAGCTACTACCTTAGAATCATTTTTTGGGGAAGAGCACCAAAACTCTATTCTCCATTATCTTTTGCTGCTTTTTGGACTGGGAAAGTGTTCATGTTTTCAGCTGATTTAAGAAAAAAACCCCAACAATCAAGGCAAAAATTGAAATTCTTTATTGTGAGGGTGATGAAGCACTGGAACAAGTTACCCAGAAAAGTTGTGGATTCCCCGTTCCTGGAAGTGATTCTATTGTTCTATGATTATATATAACTCAGAGGCAACAATGTCCTAAACAAGCCAAACCACATCCAAAACTAAGCAGAAAGCTTTGATAGCAAGAGGTCATATTTTTCTAAAAAAAAATTATAATTTCCTTCAGTTTCTTTTAAACAGTTACAAATTTCAGCATCAATCCTAACTCTTTGTACATATCTCAGCCTTTTCAAATGACTTTCCATTAGATTTACACTAACTGATCATGTTAATAGAAAGAGAAATTAAAGCAATTAGTAGGAATTTCTGCAACACTCTACTGGAACTTGATCTTGAAAGACACAAGATAATCACTGTGCATTCCTTCCGGTTTGACTTGTTAAGCTTATTTTGGGCATTACAACTAGAATATACAGGCTTCAGATATGACTGTACATTTCCTTCAAGAGCAGCCTGGGACACACAGTTCTTTGAATACAGCCATGGCATCTGCATTATTTATATGAAGCACAATGAACACTTGAGCTATCACAGTCTGATGCATGAATCTGTACCTTCAAGAGACAGCAGAACTACACCAGTCACAGATGAAGCACTATTGTACACACATTTTACAATCTGATTTTGCAGATCTTTATTAATTTTTCTCTTATTTTTTTCTGTGTTTTTATTTTCATATGAAACTATGTCTTTATTTTTTGTTTGGTTTTTTTTTTCTCAATAATTCTCTTTTTATAGTTAGAAACACCAGATACTTTTTAATAAAGAAATACATAAAACCACATGTATAAATGACACACAAGCCCAAAGATCCTTTTTGGTACTCTAAATGTTGTTTTTTCATCCAGATTACAGGGTGATTCATTCATCTTAATAGACAGATATGATTTTTCAAAACCAAATTACTTAGCACATTGCCTGTACTAGCACATTTAGCTGCAGTTCATTTTCTTTCATTCATGACAATTACAGAAGCAAATTTTTACACATGCTAGAAGCCTCGATTTGAAATACAAATTTTAGGATGCCCTGAGCAACATCTGGAAGAACCATGGCACTATGCATGAGGTATTGTGCAAGAGACACCAGGAGGAGAACAAAGAATTCTGAGTTCTGAACTATAGGATCAAATATCTGTCTTTGTCTGCCTTATTCCTTTTCAATTAGTTGATTAAATAAAACACTCAAAAGAGCTTCAATGCTGATGCATATTTTATTCCTATTGGCAAGCTTGCTGTTGAAGATCCTCTTTTCATTGTACAGTAATTACTTTTTTTTTCCAGCACATAGAAAGGTACTCTTTGTCTGAAAGGGTTGCCAAAATTTAGGCAATGCCGAACAACAGTTACTTTATTTTAGTTTTGTATATCTTCATAAAATATGTGCAGTGTATATATAGATATATATACAGGGTATGTGCACGTATATACTTATTTTCACAGATTTCCCTATGAAGTCAGTGCTAGGAGTCCAAAGGACTTCTTGAGATAGTAAGTACGTACACTGCCAGGAGTCTGCACTATGAAATACACAAATTAAGAGTGTGTATGAACATCTGCCTTTTCTTTGTAAGCAGTTATACCTGTGCTCCACACTATAGATATATTTGATTTCATATATCCAAGTCATAGGAAGTACATTGACTTTGAAAGCAAGAGTATGAGAACTGATGACCCTACAGCACCTATTTAGTAAGTAATTATGATGTCTGTGTGTATTCAGTGACAGTGCTATCATAATTACAACAAAAGAAAGCAGAATGCAAATGTATCTTCCTTAAGAATTTGCAGTTTCATAGATACATTGGAGAAAACCCTGAAATTTGAGTCAACCTGCCAGAGTTTCATTTATGAGCTTATAGCATGTGAAAACAAAAGAAAAATACTTCCTTCAAATCTTAAATAATTTTTTTATTTAGTCTTGCTTTAAGAGATATGAAGAAGAAAACAGGAGGTAAAAAAATAGAATCCTTTCCTATGGTATATCAAACTTAAAGAATTCAGTTAACTGTCTCAAAACACTGGCAAAGAAGGAAATTCCCATAAAATAAACGACTACACAGGAACTTATGTTAAGAACAGAGGGCAACAACAGGAACCAGGCCTGGTAAACCATTTCTGAGTGATCTACTGGGACAAATATTCCCATCATGGAAAACTGTGAGAAGAAAAAGCATTTATTTAAGACCTAAACAAAGTTAAATGTTTGAAACTAGTACATTTGACAAAATTCCGCTTTTCAAGCTGTGAGAAAAAACCCAGCTGCGAACACCCATGAAATCAATGCAATTTGTGGCAACATCTGCAATGCCCTGTGAATACCCAAGACTTGGGTTGTATAAAAGCGGTGCCCCAGAAGTACAACCTGGGAATTGTCACCACTGAGAAGATCAGACGAAGAAGGATTGGCAGGACACTGTTGGAATCCACATGGTGGTATCTTTGTTTAATGTGTCTCTCACTCTCTCCCTCCTTCTCTTTGTTCTATTCTCAACAAGAAACAGTTCCCTGTAAATCAAGTATCTTTAAATAAAGCATATACGAATTTGTTTTAAAACTTGTTTCTCTCTCTTTTATTTTCTTTTTTCTTTTCTCTTTTTTTTTTTTTTTGAAATACAGGCTTTTAGAGAATGCTTTGTATTACCTAAAAGTACAGAATTTGTAATGATTAGCTGTGTTGATGGCTACTGTTTAGGGAAAATATCATAATACATAATTCATTACAGATTCTTGGACCTGTGTGGTTAGCAGGAGTTGCACATTAGCTTATTTGTTTATGTATAGTAAAAGCACAAAGGGTTTGCCTATATCCACTGTGTTAACTACCTCATATCGTTCACCCTGGTGGAAATTTATCCAGCCAATGGAATAATAGCCTGAACTTGATGATTAATTCAAAGCACAAACAAAAAAACATCAACCAACTAAACAAAATAATTTGGCTCCTGAAAGGCCTAAAACTACAGGACAGAAGTGACACTCACTATTACTTCCAAGCCTTCAGAGCAGACAGTGAGTAAAATAAAATAGTATTTTCTTCTATGAAGATAAGTGTATTAGCAGATAGTCTTGCCTAAATTAATGATTTAATTTTTAGTGAGGTATCTTCAAGCTCTCTCATGAGATACTTCATCTTTCAATAGAACAAATCTTTGTTGTTTGGTCATATGAAGAGAACATCACTTCGAAGCCTGTGTCCTTTGATCAAGCCACAAAGCCATTGAGAATTGCCATGCTTAGTCAATATCTGAGTAAAATGTTGGCGGAAAAACTGAGCAGCACATGGGATTTTCCAGACATAAGGTACTAAAATAATCTGAAGTACATTAATTGTAAACCTATTTCTGAAAACTGAAAATAAAAATCCCATATAAAACTTGCATAAAACTTTTTCTTTGTATCTATACACTTTTGCATATGCAGGTATGTGCACACACATGTATAGACATGATAATTTCTATTAGTTTCTCATTAAGGTTTCTAAATTACATTTGTTTGTATCTAAGGAACACACCTGAGTGCTTATTGAAGATATTGTTTGGTTTTCCTTTTTTTAAGAAAAAGAGTGAAGAGATGAAAATATATAAAAATGGTATTGCCTCTGTTATTCAGTGCTTTTTCACTTTTTCCTTTCACCAACTTCTACTGTATTTATACAAGTACATAACAATGTTTGAGTTGGGTTCATCTAGTCTTAAATTCTGCATCTGACAATGACAATGACTGATTCTGGCAGTCTGCTGTTCAGAGAATTCCTCAGATGGAGATTATACCCATTTCCTTCCTTCAGAAATATTCTAATCACTTAAAATCTCATCTTTTGTGGCAAAACTTCTACAATTTACCTTTATATCATATCATTTGTGTGATACCGTGAGTGCCCCCCACAAGGCAGTACTCTGAGCCAAGTCAATGTAGGATAAGATAAAAAGTAAAGGTCCTTTAATAACAGGCTGAAGGCCCACAGGAATACATGGTGACATGCACGTGCTCCTCAGTTCTAGTTTCCATGGCTTTTATAATGTGATCCCCCCAATCATTACTTTACACATTTCTCAGTCCAGTCCCAGTCCCATCCCTGTTCCAACCCCCCGGATTTGGGGTTGGGGTCGGCAAGACCCTCTGTCTTCATCATTCTCCTCTTCCTCAGGCTTTTGGAGTTCTTCCAATGTTCTGAGTTCTGAGTCACTCTGATCTGTGTTTGTGTTTCATTCTGTAGGCCTTTCTGATATCCTCCAGCTCTTTACCTTGAAGAGAGACTAAATAACTAAGAGAATTTGAGCTACTGATAAATGCTAAGGGTTAGGACACATACACAATGAACTTAGGCTGCCTGAATATTAGCACATTAAATCTACATTTGCTACAGTTACTGTGTTCCTAAAATCTATAAAAATGAAAAATCAAAGCCCCTTCGGCATCAGTGTGAGAAGCATGGTATTGGTTTTAAAGATTCTGTCTGAGATTTCAGCAGCATGCTCCTGGATCTTCATACTGAGAATTATCATAGTGATGGCAGGCAAATGAGCAAGACCACAGAGCCAGGACATTGTGGCTGATGTAGAGAAATAGTAGAATTCAGTTCCATGAATGTAGGTGTGCAGTGCTCCCTTAGATGTAAGGCATGCCCACCCATTTGCCATCTGCCATTCCAGTAGAGTGTGAGTTTCCAGTAGTTTCAGTGTGCCATCACAATGAAAGTATTTCAGATGGCTTGGTACATCAGAGGTGACCCAATGGCACTGGGTACCCGTGTTTAGGCAGCTAACACAAATACAGAGGGCTGGATTACTCCTTTAGACAGCTAAATATAGATAACTACCTGTCAGGATGGTACCATCTAAATTGCAGTTATAATGGACACCTAAGACACTAGTCCAGACAATTGTGTAGATACATCCTAAGGTGATACAGTACTTCTGACAGAATTCATGGAGATTCTGAGTCTGTACAAAGGCTTTAATGAAGTGCATGAACAAAACCTTTAATCCCAGAAGAATTATAGGCAGTATAAATTTGCTCAATATTAAATGCATAAGAGATGTTGAATTGTAAGCATCCAAATCTGCTGCCTTGGAGTTTTCCCACTAACTGTGTATTATTATTGCTGAAAATTATTAAACAGTATGCATACATTTAAGACAGACTTTTGGTAAACAACTAAACATTTATTAGATGCTGAGAGCAGGTCCCTATTTTCTCACCTCTGCTGGTGGAAAAGAATATTTGTGATTGAAAACATGCATGTGTATCTACTACAATGGAACTGTCCTTTCTTAGCGTGTTTTTCAGGAATCAATTAAGATGTGTCAATAATTCTTGAAACTCATTGTCTTCCACCATGTTTATTTCTGTGCTGTTACGTTACTGTCTTCTGAAGTAGGCAAGGTGTTGGGTGAGTGACTTTTCTATTCTCATGTGCTTTCACACTTCAGTGAAAGTTTTCAAAGTCTAAGAAACCAGCACATAGCTTTCAACTATGCTTTGGGTAGTCTCTGCAGTATGACTGATAAAAGAAAATACTGATGCTGTGTTGTTTGGTGAGGTTTTTTCTCCCTCTTTTGTTGGGAGCATAAAAAGATGGTTGGATTTGTCTTTTTAGTGAGTTAATTTTAAAGCTAGACATAGTTCTTGAGTGAGATGTTCTTCTTACTATATGAGTATATTCTTGAAGTCATACTGATGGTTGTCTTAAGAAAAATAGACAACAGCCCAAGCATGAAACTTTTGATGCTGTACTTTTTTTCATTTCAGTCATCACATTTAGGATACTACCATGAAACTGTTTATTACTTATATTCTTAAAATTGTGTATCATATACAACTATGTAATAAAGATCAAATTGCTGATGCAAGTTGATTTGAAATAGGTATTCTACATATTTTGAATTGCTTAAGATGAGACAAGCACCAGCCACATTTTAGATTTTTGAGAGTTTAATTTTTGCATCTTCCCCAAACAATGTCAACCTTTTTCTGTCCAGTGAACTGCAAGATCAAAGCTGAGTAACAAGATTGGAATTAAAGATATGTCCATCACCATATAAGTTTGTTTTAAATCTGAAGTCTGATTTAATTAATAAGACAGTTTTAAAAATGTTATTCATATTTATAGAGCAGTACTTGACATGAAAAGACTGAATAGCATTTCTGGAAGTATTACACTGAGAGGACACCCAGCTGTGAAGAGAATAGAGTTTTTTCCTTCCTTCTCAACACCCCCTCCCCGCCCATCCCTGCCTCGCAGTGGATTTCATTAGCACACAATGGCTTAATTTTAAGTAGGGGATTTATTTTCACTTAGTTGTGGATTAATCGCTAAAACATGCACAGGACATTCAAGTTTTGAACATACAGAGCCTATATAGCAGAAAATAATCTAACAACTCATTTCCTTTCAGATCCATCCACACCCCTAATATTGCCATTTTGCTTGTGTATGCAGTTACCTTTGTTATAAACACTCATATATCCTTTTGTACTAGGGAATAAATTGTTTTCTGAAGACAATATCTTTTGGTTTTGATTCCTTCAAATATTAGCTCTGAGTAAAGGGATAGAAGAAAAAGGGATGTATGGAAAAAATACTGCAGAAAAGATAGATCCCAATGAACACCAAAAAATAAAGTAAGAAATTTTCTTGATAAATATGCTAGTTTGCATTCAATAGCTGTCTAAATCACACACATATATAGAGAAATATGTATATACATCTATAAACAAACTCTAACTAACACTTGTACAATTCAGCCTTTCTCTTCTGAACTATGAAACAAATATAATGTCACAAAATTTGCAGTGATTTTTTAAATTTTTTTATTGGCTAAATTGATCTTTAATGATTTCCCCCAACAAATTTGACTGTCAATTCACATTATCCCTGTTTCTGTCACTCTACAAAACAATAATAAAATGTCATGAAGATGGAGGCTTTGGTGGTTCCCTCACTCTAGCTTGAAAGGCATTTCTTTTTTTTTTTCCTTGACATCTATGAAATTTTGTACACTTTGTAGTTTTTCAAACTCAAAAGGTTAAATGTTTTTATGTCCTGTGGTGGACTGACCTTGGCTGGGCACCAGACCCCAACCATTCTCTCTGCCTCCTCAACAAGGCAGGGGGAGAAAATTAAATAAAATGTTCGAGAATCGAACTAAAGACATGGACATCACTCATCGACTACCTTCATGGGAAAAACAGATTTGATTTGGGGAAAATGAAATTAATTTTGTGCTAACTAAAATAGATTTGGATGTTACATGTACAAAAATCCGTGGAAATAATTTAAATCAATAAATAATGGAGGAAAATAACAACTAGAGATGTCAATTAAGCAGTGCTACTTGAGGTCTTCTATCAACTCAAGAGAAGGTTATTTTGAAGCATATTTCAAGCATGCTTAAGAGGCAAATTAAATAACAATTTAGAAATTCCATAACACTTTTAAGCATAAAATATAGTGCTTGATTTCCCCTAAAAGCATCCATTATATATAAGAAAACTGTACAGGCAAAATTAAAGATAAGTAGCCTGTGTTTTTAAAAGACTCTAGCATTGTGTTTTTGTCTCTATTCTACTCTTTTCAAGTTGGCAAAAAGGTCGGAAAAGTATTCTTGGAAACTCCTGTGGCTACTTTTATTTTTAGATGAAAATTCATGTTTTTATTCATCACATTGTTTGAAAAACATCTGTTCTGTCTTGTTAACTACAAAGGCAGCAGGACCAGATTTTCAATGAAAAGGTGAGGAAGGACTAGCAAGGTCTTCTGAAATCCTTGCACTCCTTTTGGCTATTGAAAGGTCTGCATGGTTTACAGGCAGATAAAAAACCAACCAAAGCCAAAACACATTAATGGAAATACATCCATTTATTTAAATGACTTTAAGGAAGAGTTTTCACTGAAGTTTTCCTGACTGTGAACACATATAAATTAAATGCTGAGGACAATTTTTTTATTTCTCTAATGTGACTTCTCTTCAACAATATCACAATATGATGGAAAGACAACCAGTAGTTTGAAGCTTAATATGTATTTCCTTTTTTCTTGACAGTTGCTCATTTAATAAGAATATTGAACAAAACCTTACAGCAGCATTCCTAGACCAAGGACTAGAAAGAAGCTATTCCTACCTAGTAAAGCTGAACTTTAAGTTATATGTATCAAAGAACAATACAGCTTTGGGACATAGGTTATTTTGAAGCATTTTCTGCAAAGTTATACTATGATTTGGGAGAAGTCCTTTTTTTTTTAATTTTATGTCAGTTATAGATTTAGGTTCATAACTTTTCCAATATCCTAAATTGTATTTTTTCAAATGTAGAAGCTATGAATGCATTGAACTTTAGGGATTCCCCTGCAGAAAGTCACATGTCCCATCTGGATAATTCCTCATTTTACAATGTTTAAAATGGACCGAATATGATGACTTGAACACTGGAAATTGAGTTGTTCTGAGAAGCAAAGAATGAAAAGGCCTCAAAATAATTTAAGCATGTTACACGGAGCATCTGGGATATGGGGATTTCAGTTATTTAATTCCAGCTATCACGAGGTAAATCAGGTTATAGCGGATACATGAGCCTGGAAGACTCAGATAAGTCTCTGTGTTTAACCTTTGCTGTCTGAAAAGTTTATGTCTTGTGTAGAAGACTAGCTGAATACTAATTGGTCCATGGTGTCTTTCAAAGCAGACTAGCTGATATTTTTGCTCTGATTTAAATAATAGTTATGAGACTGGCAATCCACCGATTCTCAGTTGCATCCATGCATACTGGAGGACATACATGAATAGTTCTTATTCCCAGATGTTCACTGCTGTTTTCAGCAAAGATCTCAAACTTCAAAACTGGCATCTTGTCAGAAATTCAAAATTCTGGACACTATTTACATATAGTCAAGCAGATGGCAGGTGCCCTCATTGTTAATTTAGAAGGCTACAGCTCCTATCTTAAAATATTCCATCTTTTAAAAACCTCCCCATTTGTTTATGGCTAAAAGTCTATCTATTTTGGCAATAT
>VWZD01011819.1:31258-49150 GCA_013396695.1 Sakesphorus luctuosus
GTCTTTTCCAACCCAATTGATTCTATGATTCTATGATTCTGTTTTGCAGATACAGCAAAAGAAAACCAGTGCTCTTCCTTGTAAAAGTGGGAGGGGAAGAAGTTTACTGTTGAAAAGAGATTTTCAGATGTTTTAGACAAAGTTTAGAACAAACAGAGGAAATACACTCAGTGTAGTTAGTCTATGTGATTGAAAGTAATTAAATGTTTGGTATGATATGTTACTACTCAAAAATAAAAGACCTGAAAAAAAGCACTTTCTTAAAATATTGATGTTTTATTACCTTGACAAATTAGAGCTTCAACTCTGTTTTCTCCTCTTAGTAGAAAAGGAACTGGAGGCCTTGACAGACAAAAAGCAATGTGACTTTTTGATGGATAAGTCCAACAACTTCCTGGCTGCAATAAGAGGAGTGTTACATCATGTTGAGGGATGGGAGTCCTCTTCTCTGTTCAGTACTGATGAGAGGAATCTGGAGTGCTGAGTCCAATTCTGGGCACATCAGTATGACAGAGACATGGACTTAACTGGAGCATGGCTGCATTGGAGAGCCAAGCTTTGGAGCATCTGTCATAAGAGAAGATCCTGACAGAGAGATTGGACTGTTCAGCCCAGAGAAAAGAAGGTCACAGAGGGTCATATCAATGTGTATAAATATCTGCTGAGGCAGCAACTAAAGGTACTGGAGCCAAGGCCTTCTCACCAGTTCCCACTGAAAGTACAAGAAGTAATTGGAACAAACTGAAATGCTGGAAATTTTGTTGATGCCTTGAGAGACCCCAAAAACTGGACTCTGAGCCAAGTTAGTGTGGGATAAGATAAAAAGGTAGACTCTAATGTCTAGGCTTGGGGTTTTCAGGAATAGATGATGATGCACCTCTGAACACTGATTTCCATGTTTTTTATAATGTTGTCCACCCAATCCCCTGTTCACACATCTCTCGGTCCAGCCCCATCCTGTTCCTGGGCACACCCCATCAGGATTTTTGTCTGGGGGACAGTGGGACCCTTTCTTCATAATTTTTGTCTTCCTCAGCACATGTAGGGCCCTTGGAGCTTTTCCAATGTTCTTTAGACCCCAAAATTGTAGGCTTATGTTTGTGTCTCGCTCTGCAGGTCTTCTGATATTCTTCAGCCTTCTACCTTGAAAAGAATCTAAATAACTGGTGGAATTTTAGACCTTGATATAGGATAAGGGTTACAATACGTAAACATTGAACTTAAGGTGCTAGAAATATTAACACACTAAATCTATGTTTTACTACAGTTACAAGTACTTCTAAAATCTATAAAAAGGAAAAAAAACCCCAAAAATCAAAAAAACCCTGAGGCATCACAATTTAAATAGAGGAAAAATAAAACAATTTTTTTAACTCTAAAGCTAATTGAATATTAAAGAATGTGTAGTCTTCATCCTTTGATATACTCAAAACCCGGCTAGACATAGCCACAATCAGTTTCACAGAATCATAGAATCATTAAGGTTGAAAACACCTCCAAGGTCATCAAGTCCAGCCTTTGACTGAACACCACCTTTTCTACTAAACCATTGAATGAAGTGCCACATGCAGTCATTTCTTAAACGCTTCCAGGGGTGGTGACTCCACCACTTCCCTGAGCAGTCTGTTCCAATATTTGGCAATCCTCATTTCCTCTAGACAAGGTTTTTCACTATGTCACACAGTTTTCTCATTTGAAAGCTAAGGAAATATGGACCATTAGATGGAGTGGAATTTGGATAGATCACTGAGCATAAAGGGTATTTATCAATGACACAAGATGCATCTGTTAGCTAACAACAGAATATCTTAGGCATCAACACTGGGACTGCAATTTTCAGCATCTTCATCCACCACTGCAGATGAGGACACAACATGCATCCTCTGTGAGTTTGTGGATCAGACTAAGATGGGGAGAGGGACTGACATAAGGATTGGTGGAGCTTTTGCTCAATGTGAGACTGATAAACTTGAAGATTCAACTAACAGAGACCCCACAAATTTCAGTGGAGGAAAAGGGCAGAGATCTGCTTTTTGGGTGGAAGAATCTTATTACTGAAGGCTTAAGAAGGGACTGCCAGATAGCAGATCTGCTGAACAGTTTGGGGGGATACAGTGGATGCCAGGTCAAACGTGAGCCTGTATCACACTGATTTCAAATGAAGAGCACTGTGTGCCACTAATCTATATTATAAGAGAAGTAACTAACAAAGGTATCACCCCTCTGTAATTGGCACTAGTGAGGCAGTATTTGGAATACTGTGTCTGGGTTTAGATCCCACAGTCTCCAGTTGAAGAGGAATGTGGAGAAACTGGAGACAATTCGCTGGTGAGTTATCAAGACATTCAAGGGTCTTGCATATTATACATTGTGAAAACTGCCCTAAATAATATCTCTGTAGAAAATTTGGGTTCCCTTTTTTTGTGGAAGACAAGTCCTAACAACAGACTCTTGCCTCATTGCCTACTTCTATTCTCCTGGCAGAAGGAAGAACAGTAGCTTATGACAGGCTCTTTGCTGATTGGTCTTTCTTCATCTGATGAGCGCAGTGACATAATCATGTAACATAATTATGCTCACAAATAAGAAATGAAACCTGAAAGCAGGCACAGCCATTGTTCCCTTCTGCTGAAGAGGCTAGCAGGTAAATTCTGAATAGGGTGCGGACCTGATGGTCTGGTTCAGCAAGTGAAAACTCACTAGAAAGAGATATTTGCTGGTTTAGAATTTAACTACAGTGCAGTTTGTGTGGCAAGAACACCCTGAAAAGACTCTTCTACCCTTAGTATTGAAGTAACCTGGACCCATGAACTGTTCTGTATGTTTAGATACCAAAAGAAAGAAAGAAAAAAAAAGAAAAAAAACTGAAATAAAGAAAATCATAAAATGAGTGAGGTTATTTCATTCCATAAAGACTTCAAAGGTAAACAAAGGATAAACAAAAAAAAATGCTTTGAGGCAATCATAGCACAATTCAAATATTTAACTAGTATTATCCTGCATATTGGAGGACAAAAGATAAGCTCTTAATTTATCATCACAATTTGCAGACTAGAAATTTTTTGGAGGCTCCTTAAGTATACAGTCCTAATGTTTCCAACATATTCTCTAAATCTGGCTGATTAAGTACAAATTGAGGTAATATCAAGAAACTCCGCTGCAAAAGCCTTGTGATTTTTTTACAAGGAAAATAAGGATGAAATTTGAGAGGGATACAAAGATGAAAAACATAGCCAGAAAGGTGAGTTTAGTTTGAATTTTGGTGATCAGCTAAAATGTGTGACACATAGGCTTGCTTACTCCACTGCACATTGCTCTTCAAATTTTAGTAGACCACCAGGGACATGGCCCTTGTCAGAACCGTTTGATAGTCTGGCAAACACTAAAAAGAATTCCTTGGGGTATAATGTACATAAGCTGACACTGGCCATACCAAATAAACTAGAAGAGCATAAAATCAATTTACAAACTCCTATCTTGTCTAACTGAAGTAAATGTATTAGATGCAGCATAGGAGAGGATGAAGAGCACACTAATGATACTGTTAAAATAGGTAGAGTCAATTGAATACTCTCATCCTTCTGCATTTTCTAGTACTGCTGCTTATGATAGAATACTATTGTATTTGAGAGATGACAGCGATCCAGAGAAATAACCTAAAATTGTTCAAATATCCCCTAAAGAGAGAAGGAACAGGAAACCTGCTCTCAGATATTTGCACACTTTTTTTTTTCATATCCTATCAAGGCCAGTTCTATTTCTAGTTATATTTGGCATCCACACTACCTTTCCAGGCCAGGGTACTAGTTTCTGTCATATTTGTTGCCTCTTTCTTTAGAGAGAGAAGCAACAAAAATTACACAGTGAAGGTACAAGATAAGAGTTAGGCATTCAGCATCACTCCTTCAGCTGATGTGCATTGTGTCTGACAAAGGCAAAGTAGTCATGACAACCTGGAAAGATTCTCAGCAGTAGCCACTATAGTCAATTGCCTTGTTTTCCAGTGTCTAGAACTGGCATCTAGATTCATAAGTACTGGACAAATTCTTCTTACCCTGCACCACACTAATATGCAACACTGCAGACAAGTAGTAGACAGTTCAAAGATACAAAACAGATTTTCAGAACTCAAGTCTGAGACAGACAAATGTTCCATTGGTAGGGAAAAGAAAACAACTTACATTTTTATCTCTGGTGCAGCAATGTTTAGTTGGATAGATCACTGAGTAAAGTGATCACTGAGTAAAGTGATCTATCCAATCACTTGTATCCAGTTACAAAGTGTAAATTCCCAGCCAGTTTACTTTCCTAACAGAGATGCAAAACTGGAGTCTTCACTGACATCACACGTCTGGGAGTAATGTTTCCTATCATCTTTGGCTATCTAGGGGAATCTGTCCTATCATAGCTAGAAATAGCCTGGTCTCAGTTATTCATGCTTTTGTCACCTTTCAGTCTGATTACAGTAGCATAGTATATCTCAGTATGAAACTCCTAGCATTAAGGAAACACCATAGTGTACCTCCTTAACCGCAATGGCTATTTTATCAGACAAGTCTTCTCATCCTCTCCCTGTCTCTGTTTAGTAACATAACAAATCCAAATCTTAACAGGAGGCTCCCTAGGAGCTCAAAGCAGTGGACATAAGTAACTAAAGAATTAAGAAATGCTTGGTTCAAAAGACTCATTTCAGCTGTGATTTTCTAATACAAAGCATTTGTCCTCATCTGTCCTGAGAGTGCACTCAGCATCCACCTCAGGATGATGAGAAGCATTTTGAGAGCTGAACTAGCACAGCTGGGAAAGTGTTAGACTGAAGATCAAAAGGTCACTGGTTCATTCCTGGATTTTGGCAGAAATGTTTGACACCTCATCTATGGAGATGTTCAAGGCCAGGTTGGATAAGGCTTGGAGAAACCTGTTCTAGTGGAAGGTGTCCCTGCCCATGGCAGAGGGTTTTAACGGGATGATATATAAGGTCCCCTTCAACCCAAAGCATTCTGTGATGGTGAGAGTAAGGTATAGTTGCAAGATTTAAGAGCTCCAAACGCAGTGTTTCACTGCATACAATTCCTCAGCATAAGAAGAATAAAAAAAAGAACAACTACATTGAAGTTGTTTGTCACCTAACAACACATTTCTCGGAAACTATGATGATAAGAAGTACAGGGCAGCCTACACTGAAGAGATTTTTAATAGACTTTTACTATGACAGTAACCCTTGCTGTAGGATCATAATCTCTCCACAGTTTCAAGTCTGGCTTTTCTCGAAGACAAAAGGTTGTTGAGTTTGGGGGTTTTTTGGTTTCTTTTTTGTTTCTTTTGGGGTTTTTTGCTGGCTTTTTTTTTTAAATGTTTTGTTTGGTTAGTTCATTTTGGTTTTGTTCTTTCCTAAGAAAAAGACTGAAGAACAAGCTTTAAAATTCTTATGCAAATCAATAATTTCATAAACTAAAAATTTATAAAATTCATTTAGAGCTCTATTGAATTAATTCTGTGGGAAAATTCACTGCAATAATGAAAATGGAAAGCATTAAATTATTCCTAAGTGTTTAAAGGGCATTGTTGTTCCATAGCAGAAGGTATTTGATTTGACAGAAATGACTAATAAAACTACGAACATGAGTTGATTTTTGCATCACTAGAATGGTTTCACAAGATTTCTTCAGAAAATAGTGCTTAAATTTCCTTACAATCAATCAATCTTGTTACAATAATCACAAATTAAATAGAAGAGCTTACAGTCTCTGTAAATAAAAATACATTTCACTACCTCCTGCAAAAGAATTGAATGGAGTCCTTTACTAGAAAGAGTAGGAGTAAAAGAACTTGCTTGTCTATATTCCTGTTTGCCAACCTACATGTCATTATAGGTGACATTGATTTATTATGTATTAGTTGCAGTGAAGTTCACTGTTTAAATCTAAAACTAAAACAAAACTCAGTAAATCAATGCATACAGAATCTTAGATGTAGTGTCATTTTTTGTGAATCTTCAGAAATCTGAACTTTTTTCATTACATCCCATTAATTAGTGACTAAATTGGTTGGGGGCTTTTGGTTATGTTGTTTTTTTTTTATCTTTTCTTCCCACCCTCCTTCCCCTCTTAAATCTTCAAGGATGAGCTGTGTCAGGATGAATTTTAGATAAGATATAGATCCTTAAAAAATTTAGATAAGATGTAGATCCTTAAAAAAAATTGATGACTAGCATTTTTAGATCAATTTGATAACAAGAGATCTCTTTAAGGAAAAAGAGACAGAAATGAGAGGAAAGCCTAGAAGTATGTTATTAAAGCTTTCAATGGAGCAAAGTCACTTTAATGAGGAAACTAGTATAAATGGCTCTAGATCAAGATGAATTTATTCCTGCACCAACATTGGTAGTGGTCTGAGAAGAAAATGAAAACAAATGCTTTAGCTGAAATGGGTTTTTTTTGATAACTTGCAGATGCTTGTTACAACACACTGTTAAAACTCTTGCTATTTGGGCCAGTTGTTTAGCATCCTAGGTCTTTGTGACAGAAATCACAGATTATGTCCTGTCATACAACTGTATTATGTCAGTGAAAGGTGAAAAATATTGTGTGATTCTCATTATCTGAAAGTTAACAAAATGATGGCACAGAAGAAATATGCATGCCACCATTGAACACAGCCTCAGGCCAGACTGAACTGATATTGAAGAGGAATAAATCTCATTCCTCTACTTCTCTAACCCATTCCTCAACTTCTCTGGTTTTGTCAGCTGCCTAGACTAAATTGTCTTTAGGCACAGCAAAAATAAAATAGCTGCCTGGAAAAACAGAATAGTGGCACAATCTCAGAGCTGTGTTTGTGTTGAGAGTGGTTTTCTTATACTGTAATCCTGTCAGATCAGGCTGGTCATGACTAAAGTAGCAGAAGCAGCAAGTCACAATTTCCTAAACATACTCTAGATTTCTGATGGCAGGAGGGAACTGAACAGTTCTTTCTGAAGTAATGAAACCGCTTTTCATGTGTTCTAAGGAGTTCCATTCTGGATCTGTGCCCAAGGAAAGAAGGCATTATGGAGATATGTTTGGATTCATTTCCCTAAATGTGGGTACAGCTGAGTCTGGGTGGTTCTTGTATAAGATAACTTTTAAAAGCAGTGAAATATATGAGAACTCTTACTTTATAGCTTCCTCTTCCTTCTGACCTCTTTTGCGTGCATGGTGAGGTTGTGAAGTCTCTGTCTATTCCTCTTCTATGAGGACAGGCTGAGAGAATGGGGATTGTTCAGCATGAAGAACAGAAGGCTCCAGGGAGACCTTATTATGACCTTCAAATACTTAAAGGTGACTTATAAGAAAGATGGAGAGAAAACTTTGGGTATATAGTGATAGGACAAGAGGTAGTGAATTGAAACTAAAATAAGGTAGATTTAGACTAGATATAAAGAGGAAATTTTTTAAGGTGAGGTGGTGAAACAGAGGAACAGATTTCCAGGAAAGGTGGCAGATGCCCCACCTCTAGAAATATTCAAGGTCAGGTTGGATGGGGTTTTGGGCAATCTGATGTAATAGAAGGTGTCCCTGCCCATTGCAGAAGGATTGAACTAGATGGCTTTTAAAGGTCCCTTCTAACCCAAACCATTCTATGGTTTGTTCTCAACCTTGCTCCTTTTCAGAGCACTACTATATGGAGGGATACTTGTATCTGATAAACAAAACACTTATGTATATCCATCTTTACTCTGTCATCAGTGCAGTGTATATTGGCAGATTCTTGGTTTTATGTGATCTGCGTTTCTCTTCCTATAATTTGTGATGGTAACTTCTGCCTTACAAATGATACATTATTCATTCGATACTTTGGAATAGCTTGTACCATAAATGCCACACTTTTCTGGTTATTAATTTATTATTAATATATTTAATTATTATTAATTGACATAATCTTGGAAATTGTTTTGATTAAACGCTTCACTGAGCAACATGAAATCTTTTGGCACCAGCTGACTGTACCACTATTGGGTTGTATTTACACTAATCTCATCTCAATTAAGTAATAATCATTACCATTAGATTAAATTGGTATCTGGTGATATAAACTGGTATCTTGTGAGAAATCCAAGTATAGTGTCCCTCCCTATCTGAGTGTATTCACATTAAGTGGAATATATTTTGCTATGAAAAATAGTCAGGAAGAATTCTGACTTTATTTCTGTCATGAGAAGAAGCAAGACATTTTTGCTGGGCCAGGTAATAATGAAGAAACAACCAAGAAATATCACACAAAAAAGATCTTCCAAAAAATCAGTCCTGTCTGTCACAGCTTCAGGGAAACATCTGTTTTCCTCTCAAGCAAAAAGTATATAAAAAGACAAAGGCTATCCTAGACTATGGAAAGAAAATACTGCTGGACAGGCTGAGACCATTGCTCCTGCTATCCTCACAGTAGAAGTCTGTGTACCCCTTTGCGCAGGAAAGGACAACCCTAGAGGGAAAAAAAATGCTTGCTTGACACAGCCTCTATGCTGGGGTGCTGCAGGCTTTCACTCCATCATACCAGTGATCTCTACTGTAAAAACTGTCAGCCCAAAGTCTACAGCAAGTCTTTTGCCCACTTTGATCTGCATGTGCTGGACATGCAGCTGAAACACCTCCTTAACTGAGCACTGGTGTCTATAATCCAGGTCTCTTTTCTTCTCTGTATATCAGATTGATTTGGTGTGTGCTACTGAGATATCTTAATGGAATACACTTTGAAATTCCTTTTCCAAAAAAGGGAGCCTTCTCACACAGGAGGTACAGGTGGGATAATTCTTCCTTTTGCTCTCTTGATGGCCCACAGTGGCTTGAGATCCTTTCCTCTAATGGCCAAGGCTGTGGTATAAGGTTTTGAGAGACTCCTTGCTCACACAGTGCTTTAGTTTTGCAATTTATGTGCTCTGCTGGCAAGTAGAAAACAAGATCTGAGCTCAGGGTTGGAACTAGATTATCCTTAAGGTCCCTTCCAATGAAACCACTATATGATTCCTTAAAAGCAGCAGAGAAGACTAAGCTTGCATTCTCTACTTCTTGTGAGACCACACTGATTGCAAGGATCCATCACCTCAACCCTATGATGCGGGCAGACCTGGAAAAGGCAAAGTGAAGGACTGTCCTGTGGAAGAAAGGATAGTGCTTTCTCAGCCCTTATCAAATAGAAGTCACACAGAATCTTTGGCCATGGTAAACAAGAGTCAAGATTTTAGACTAAGCTTTCTCCTCAGTGTTTCATTTAATGAAACTCTCAATTAAGTTCACGTGGAGTTCATTGGGTTTTGGTCAGTCTTCTCACAATGTTCTGTATATTTCGACATCTGCTGAGACCTTAACTCTTTTCAGATACTGGTTACAGAGCCTGGACTCCCACGTTTCTCTCAAGAGGGCAGTGTCTCAAAAGTCACCTAAGGAATTTTGCACAATTTTACAAAGTATTCCTCTTTAAGATTTAACCTTTCATCTTAAATGTACATGGAAACAAGCAACAACAAAACCAATATAAACCAATAAGATTTATGTTATATTTCATCAGTTGAATTCTAGTAATTTATGAGTCACAGAGAATGGATAGTTTTCTTATTGATTGTAAATTAAAATTAAAAGAATATAATCATTATAATGAAACAAGTATTTATCTCATCATCCTTTTTGCATTTTCCATTTCTTTTGTATTTTCCTTTTATGTTTTATATACTGAAGAATAACATGCAACTAAAAGTAATCCTAGGAGTCAGCAAGGAGACACATTTTGTATAGTTTCAGGAAATATTGATTATAATTTATGATGTTTGGTATACTGTCTCTTCTGGGTAGGAAGACATTTTAAGAGACTGAAATTTGAATAATCAAGGTTGTCAAATGTTACTAAATTACTTTCCTCTGACAGCTAGTTTTGAAAGATAAAGTGTTATATTATTATCAGTATTCACCATATATTAACAATATTCAGGTATGGTTTTCAGTCTTGTAGCTTTCAAAATTACTGAATTACTATACCTATGCGACTACACATAGGCTGTCTGAGGATCTCATCAGTATCAAAGCCTTCTTTGAAGTCTAGACAATATCCACTGCTCTCCTCCTTGTCTACTAGAACAATCATTTCCTTACAGAAATTTATAATTTTGGTTAAGCATGATTTCCCCTTGACGCATGATTTCCCCTTGGTGAAATTGTACTGAATTATCCTGGTGTTTTTCTGGGTTTTTTTACGTGCCTGGAAATGATTTGAATTAGCTGCTCCATTGTCTTCTAAGGGTCAAGGTGACCAGCTTGTAATTCCTTCAGTCCTTTCTTTCTTGCTCTTTTTGAGGACAGAAGTAACAGTAACATTCCTTCAATCTTTGGGAACTTCTCCCACTTGACATGATCCATCGAGACTTGTACCAAATGACAGCTCCCTTGGCACCTGTGGGCTTATCCCAATGGGGCCCATGAATTTATGGGTGTCCCATTGGCTTATGTGTTCTCTTACCTGGACTTGATTCTCTTCCACCAAAGATATGTCCTCATTATTCCAGCATTAGCCCTGGTCTCTGGGACCTCAGATTCCTGAAGGCCAATATAGTTAGTAAAAACTGTGGCAAATACAGCATTCAGTACCTCAACCTTTTTTATGCCCTGTATAACCAAGTGCCTCATCTCATGGAGCAATGGACCCACATGTTCCCTAACCTTTTTTTGGTCACCCACATACTTACAAAAGTCCTTCTTTTTGTCTTTGACATCTCTTGGCAGAGGCTATTCCATTTGGGCTTCAGCTTTCCTGACTTCAACCCTGGATGCTCAAACAACGTTTCTGTATTTCTCCCAGGTTACCCATCCTTGCTTCCATCCTCTATATGTTTCTATTTTGTGTTTGAGTTTGGCCAGGAGCCATTTTTGCCTGATGTCTTATTCATTTCGATGAACTCTCTTTACCTTGGAGAAGGTGATCTTTGAATATTAACCAGCTTTCTTGGGTTTCCTCTTCATTCCAGGGCCTTATCCCAAAGGAATCTTGCAATGTATGAAAGGTATGCATTTAGAAAGGCAAAGCCTTTGCACTGCTAGAGAAAGTAGCTTCTATTCTCATTCTATTTCCATGTGTTACTCATTCATGTGTTGGTAAATATTTGACCAAAGGAAAATTATCACAGAAATGTTTTTCTGTGAAAACAGAGGTTCTCTCTCCTCTTTCCGTGTTCTGTTCTCCTGAGACATCATCTTTGATTAAGTTCAACTGCCACAGAATCTAGAATCTATTAGACTCAAGAATATTGCCAAAATTGTGTGTTAGACTATTGTAGCAGTTACCTGTGAAATAGAGTTGGGGAGCTGTCAAAAACCAGAGTTGCTCATAAAAGACAATCCTTATGGCAGTGAGATACATCTGGAAATCTGAAAAAAAATTTGTCAATTTCTAAAACAAAAATTCTCCTGCAAATATGTTATCAAACACTTGAAATGTATTTAATGGTGTAATTGATTACAAATCAAAGGAAAGGCTGCCAGTATGGAGCAAGCAGCTGCAGTGAATCCATGGAAAGGAAATCAAATTATGCCTACGGGTTACTGCATGCTTAATAAGAATTATGAAAACAACAGCAGAAAAAGATAGACTGAACTAGCCGTATGATAAATTCAGGTAAAAATGGCTGTGCCAAGAAAGCCCACCAGTTTTACTGAACCTATTCTCTGCATTTTTAGAGGGTGTGATGATGTGCAATTTTAATTATTATGCTCTATTATTTAATAGCATGTTACTCTATTTTTCTTTTTTCCTGAGGAGATAAAATTTGAGTAAATGTCATGTTAGTTGTGTTTTTGCGTGAAAATATGAATTAAACACAAATACATACAGTATGTTCTCAGTTATGTACAGGTATAACTGTTACAGACATCTTACGTGTTTTTTCTTCAGACTGTGCAAGCTGAGGAGACCTTCAGAGAGTTTTAATGTGGGTTACCTACTACTATGGCTCAGTGGGATCTCAAGTAAACTTTTCGGTTTTCTATCTTAGAAATTAATCATAGTAATTTGAGCAACTAGTTGAAAAAGAAAACATGCAGTTGGACTGTGACTGAAAGCTGAAAAGCTGTGTTTATTTCAGAAAGTTATTTATATGAATAGTTTTTAGGTCTAGTTTGGTGCTTAGGAGAAGAATTTTAATTAGGAAAGCAGGGTGCAATTTGTTATCCTGTGAAGACATTAGTTCTCTTCCTTTGCTATAAAGGACCCTTATGGTGATCATCCTCAGACATGAACAGAATTCCTGGATGAGTTACATTAATTAGATCTTATGAGTATATCTAAAACGGCTGTCTAGATTTTGTGCTCTCCTCTGCTTCCTGAAACTACTATAATTTTACTGTTATACTGAGGTCTTATTGTAGCATTTTGGGAAGCAATGGGCACAGTTACTCTCCAAAGCTCTGCTGATAATTCTCCACAGTTATCAGTATGAAAAGAATGTAGTAACTTTCAATTACATTTCCCTTACATTTCTACATAGCTGTACATGATTCCACTTTTGCTGCATATGAAATCTTGATTGAAAAAAGCACCTTGTGTATCTTTTTTGTTCCAAGGTCTGTTGCGGTCTTTTTTATTACCATTTCCAGGGAAATAAAAGCTTTTGGGCAAATGCACAAACCCACTTGCTAGCTGCTAACAAGCAGATAAGAATATGAAAGCTAAAATTCTAGAGATGAATGGTCCTCTACACAGTTTTGGTTTGAATAGAAGCTCAAAAGGTCTTTCTTGGTGCCTCTTATGCTTCTTTCCATGTGCTATAAGAAAGAAGGCATATAAGAGGTCTAGTCTCTTGCTTTAAAGTTAACTCTGAAAATTACTTTATTGTAGTTAAATGTTTTTTCTACTGCAGTTAGGGTTATTTGCACATCAATAGAAAAGGGAGAAACCTTTTTTAATGTATTTAAATTAAATTAATTTATTAAATTAATTCTTAAAATAAATGTAGGAAAACACTTCTGTGAAACTTGATAAACTTGTTACGAAAGGAAAGAATTTTATTTCTTCTAACACCAAAGAAATGCCTTTCCTAGAATAAATAAATAATTTCATCATCAAAGTTGTTCACTTTCTTTGCTTCATTAGAGTCTATATGTAAACCTAATTTAGCTTTAAAGCTTTAATCCCAGGTTTTAGGGAAAATCAATCCTTGGCTGATGATCTTTTGGCAAATAGTAATGCTTCACATCTTATGACTTTAAACCAATAAAAAATGTCTTCAGAGTGTGGTTTTAAACTGAAATAAGAAGGTAGGGTGTCTTGATTTGAGATGATTTGCAGGGGCAGAGACCTCAAGAGGTTTTCTCCCCCAGATTCAATACCCCTGGTTTCTCCAATATGGGAAGAGAGACCAGATACACCCAAATGTGAGCGAAAAAATAACTCTTTACCAAGAAGAAATTCAGAAACAATACTGATTAAATTAGGCTAAACCAGCCAGTGAGGAGAAACTTCCCACACCTTGCCCACTGGACCAAATGAAGATAGTGTCCAGCCTCACCCACCCAGAAAAAACCACACATGGTCCCAGGATAGAGACAAGCTGTCCACTCTTTCACGTGATTCACTTCCCCCACACCCAGAAAATCCTGCGGGAATGATTGGAGAGTCAGCGCTGGCAGGAAATGGCAGATTGCTGGGATTTGATACCAGCAGATAGTTGTGTGGCACTGGATTGAAGCTGCATTCAGAACAGGCAATCAGAGCAGGCCTGTTGATCCCCCAGGCAACTGGAAGGACCCACAAGACACCCATTGGATCCAACAACAAGACTTAGTTGTTGCAATTTCATTGTTCATTGGTCTAAGTGGTGGTTGTAGTCTTGCCGAAGCGGTGGTTGCACTCTGGATCCATCGAGGTAGTGGTCAAAGCCCCAGGTACCAGGAGGAGCCCTGAAACTCAGAGTTATATATGCTCAGGTTCAGGTGGGAATGCCTGTGGTATCTCCCCTGGGGTGGGGAGTTTTACACTGGATGAGAGAATACTGTGATCACGGGATATTTCCGGAGTCTTCGACATGTTCCAAGATGTTGCTCTTATGCCAGTGCAACTGAGTTCATTATGGCCCATTATGGCTCATCAAGAGTTGATGAATATCTTCAGGCTGGGTGTGAATGTTTCATCTAGGATGTCCCTGTAAAGGAAAAGAATCACTGCCCCACTTCATAGGATTTTCCTCTTTCCTTACCTTGTTTAACACCCAGCTTGTAGCCTGAGGTGTCCTACAGTGCACTTCTTCAGCACTTTGCCTGGGTCTCCACTCTGAGCACTGTTAGCAAAGCACTCTGCTGATTGAGCTATGAGCACCAACAGTCCAGTCTCTTACAGCACCTGGGTGGTCACTGCAGGTGTTTGAATGTTTGAGTCATTAATGACTAGCAGTTCAGTCTCTTTAAAGAAGGAAAAACAGAAAAAAGCCAAAAAGGCAGAAGAAAGAAAAAGTAGATACCATAATTTTTGTGTAATTCAGGACACAGGGAAAACAATTCATAGTATTATCTTCTGTTCAAGGATGGGAACAAAGAGCAGTGGAATTTTCAGATCTAAGTAAATGTCTAAAGGAATGAAAAGCATTAATTCTTCATAGTTATTTTTCTGCAACTCGAGTCTCCTAAACACCTCTTACTCTATACCCATACACCCAGTTTAAGGAAGGTGAGCTTGAGTACAGGAGAAACATGCCCAAGGTTATAGTAAGTTGATGATGCATCACAGTCACAGCAAGTTGCCTTCTTAAATGGGCCTATTTCTCAGCTAAAACTAGGTAAACAGGAAAAATGATTTTCTTCTTGTGAGTATCTCATAGCAAGGTCAAAAAAAGAAAGATAAAACCATCATGTCTGTAACTAAGGTAACATCTTGAAGTATGTTGAATTATATCATACACAAACAGTCAGACCTGAAATATACTGCCAACATTTATTTATGTAAAAGATAATGCATTTATTTCTTTAAAAGTGAATAATATTTGCTTTGGATTTGGTGAAGGTTAACCTTTCTGTTCAAAGATTGGTTTTATATTTCATATTGCTTTATTTATTTCTGGACATTCAGCAGTTACACTCTGCTTTATTTAGTCAATATTATAGAGTAGTCTTGAGTTTGTTCTTGAGTGAGCTTTGTATCTGGACTCAGAAACATGCTACAAAACCCCCCATTAATCATAACATTTTGTCAGGCACAAAAAATTACTGTTCTTAATAAATTGAAATCAATTAATTATTTTCATATGTTAACTCAGTGTCTTTTTCTATATATAAATCCTGCATAAAACCCTGTCTCTGATAAAGTTGTGTACAGATTGATGAAAAACTTTGAAAAAAATCTGGTCATAAGTTTACAGAACATGACCCTGACCAGAGGGTTTGGGATGGGAAAGCTGGGAATGAGAGGAACAGGAAGGAAAGAAGTTCTGAGCTCTTAGAGTGTGACTCTGATCTTACGTAGCCTGTGCACTTATGTATCACCTTTTCCCCTCTTTCCTTGTAATAGACACTGTCTTTTGTTTTAGTGTTTTCCTCCCTCTACACCAAGTGTATGTTTGTATAATAGATAATATATGCTGTTTGGAAACAAAATGCTTCATTCCCTGCAGCTACTAACAATTTACTTTTCTCAGAGCCAGAATGCAAACATTCCATGTCTGTTTTTCTTCACCTTAGACCATCCTGACAGTTCTTTACTCTGCTGGAAGGACATTTTGAAGATAGGTGAAAGAAAACACAGCAAAGTGTTCTTAATGTAGCTCAGTTCTGAGCTGATCTGATTGATATGATTCTGTGGCTTGAACACCAGTCTTTTAGAGGCTAGTTCTTGACCTCATAGCACTGAAAGTTATAGACTCAAGGTAAAGGACAGTATTTTGCTCACACAAACATAGAGCCTCCCTGTCTCCTTTATATGTGAAAAGTGTCCATGAGTACATACTTCCAATTAAATACTTCAAAAACATTTGTGCACTCTTTCTCTGGTAAGGTTCATTTCTCCCATATTAGAAAAAAAACTAACAAATTTAAAGGCCCTAATCTATTACAAATAAAATTTCAAATAATAAAATCACACAGATTTTTTCAGTGCCTCCTTCCAGTTCNGTCTGTTAAAAAGTCTGCAATACAAAATTAAGAAATAAAGTGTTTGGTGCAAGTATTTTAAAGTTGCTCGTGTGAATATAGTTTCAGAAAAAGTTCCATCAGCATATTTTTCTTATTTATTTCATAAGAAGGATTAGAAACCATAAAGTACTTGCATCACTTGAAAGTCATTCAGATCCTTAGAAAAGTCATGAATCACACAATTTAATTTACGAAGTGTGCAAATCCTGTCATTCTTTTGCTTTATGTGAGATAATCCTATCCCTAGACACACGATTTTGCTTACAGTACATTTTGATTAAATAATTGAGAACAAGCAAAGAAATTTAACAAACAGAGCAGATTCATTTGCTTTCCTAATTTAAGTCCCTTTTACCTTTAGGCCTAGGTCAGTTTTTGCTGAAGATCAGATAACTAGAGAAGGAAAATTTAAAAGTTGTTGAAACTTTTGGAATTAAATAAGAAGGAAGAAGTAGTAATAGACTATCTCATCATCAGTTCCAAGCACATTCTTGCATAGAGATGTGTACATTAATGTAATAACCATATCTTACAATTTGATACATTTGTAGATACATCAGAAAACAGATAAGATTCTTTTCAGATGCCAAGTTTTATTACGTTGAACTAACTTGGACTCAATCACCTTTAACTCATAAGTATTTAATGCCATAATAGCTATTTCAGCACTGTTTTCAAGACATCTTGTTAGATGCTTCAAGACCCTGAAACAGTATATGAAACCACTTTTAGTAAGGAAAATAATTACAATTAGGGAATTTCTCTAAATTGCCAGAGAGAAAACTATTTAGCTTGATCTGTAGGTTTGGAAAAAGCCTACCAACGAGGCTGGTTACCAAATGGAAAAGTAATTAATAAAGCTCATTTCTGTTTTATATAAATTATAGAATACCTTCTTCAAATTCCACTTAGCTTCTATAGAATCCCATCTATTAATGAAGGATATGCTGCACTACTACCAGGTCTTCTATCCAAAGGTTTTATTTGGTGAGATTAGTGCCAATGCAGTGAATGAGCAAGGAGATAGCATTCAAAAGGATTGAAAAGAGATCTAAGTAATACTTTGAATTTGAACTCTGTGGCAGTATTATTTGAGTGAAACCCCTTAGTATTTAGCCTGAAGTTTACTAAAATATGAGCAAAATAACAAAAATTTTACTCAGAGATATATTTCACTTGTGTACTTCCATTTTGTTCTGTTTCTTACTTGTTCGTTTTGATAGCTTTTAATTATTACTTTAGTTGAAAGTGATCTGTATCATCACTGAAATAATTCAGGTTAGAAGATAGTGGACTTTACCAACCAGTTTTTTGGTATCTTTATCAAAAGATAATAACGTCCTGTATGGGAAAATGGCATTGGCTTTCCT
This sequence comes from Sakesphorus luctuosus, assembly GCA_013396695.1. Taxonomy (NCBI): domain Eukaryota; kingdom Metazoa; phylum Chordata; class Aves; order Passeriformes; family Thamnophilidae; genus Sakesphorus; species Sakesphorus luctuosus. The sequence continues at coordinate 48,765 of VWZD01011819.1, forward strand.
CCAGTCCCATACTTTTTATAGTAGAGAATTTGGATGTCAGAATCAGAAGTTATTAGACTATGTTGAATGACAAGTGCTTCATGATGTGTACAAATGAAATGTAGTTCCTTTGAATATTTTGTTCTTGATTTTCATATTGAAGCTTTATAGACCACACCACTGACTATAATGTTAAAAAGGAACTTTGATTTTTGAGGAGTTAGACACTATGATACCTAACTTAGTGAAAAAGAATGCAGAATATATCTGGAAAATCCACCCCATTAAAAGCCCAGGAAATGATTAAATAAAATAGCTTGGCGAGAAATGATTTTCCAGCACAGAAATTCATTACATTTAATTTTTGTGGTGCAATTCACTTGCTTAATTTTGCCATGAGTAATATT
>VWZD01011821.1:0-16596 GCA_013396695.1 Sakesphorus luctuosus
GACAGTGCTGAGGTCACCTCTCCCCTTTTCACAGTGAGATGGAAAACTCACCTGGAGAAGCAACACCAAACCCCACCAAGTTGTTCCTTTAACCACCTTTTGGCACTGCCAACCAGCTGGAGGTTGCCAGCTGGAAGTCACCAGCTGGAGGTTGCCAGCAGCACCGTTACCTGCACGTTGGCGAAGTCCACGCGGTTGAGGTCGCTGAGCATCTGGTTGATCTGGGAGGTGTTCTGGAGCACCGCCCGTGCCGCCTGCGCCAGGTGGTTCAGGGACGTGTATCGGCGCAGGGTCTGCGCGAAGGCACTCACCACCCCCACCTGCAACACAGCGGGGGCACTGAGCGCTGCCAGGGCCTGCCCGGGGGTGTCAGGGTGGGCTCTGTGTATGTATGGCCAAAATTTGTGAACAAAGATTTAGAAAGGTCTCTCCCCACATGGTGTGCCCTGTGCCCTTCCAGCCTGCGCAGTGGATGTTTTAGGTGAGGCTCAGCGTGCGCAGAACTGGCTCCACCGTTTAAGTCCTGACGTCCATTTACCACGGCCGAGCAAGCTTGGACAGTGACAGGGAAGTCCTTGGGACTGTCACAGGCCCCGGTACTGACTGGGGCTGACCCTGCTGAGCATCCGAGATCTAATGTCAAGGAGGCTTGAACTGCCAGGGGATGGTCCCTATTGAGACTCAAACTCACAACCTTGGGATTCGGAGTCTGGAGTGCTCTCCATTACACCACGGGACTGCCCCCAGGGTGGGCTCTACAGTTGCTGAGCACCGTGGAGAGTTCAGAAAACACCATGTCTTTATCGACAGGAGGGACCAAATAGCAGGAACCCAAAGAGATGGGAGAGAGAAGGAGGGAGACTAAAGCAATAACCCAAATGTGTAAGCACCTGTTGGTACAGAAAAATCAAGAGTGAGCAATTCAGATCTATATAAGACCCTGTGAGACTGAAAGCAGCAGAGAATGGTCAAGGCTGCAGCTGTTGCAGACCAGTAGGGAAGAGATCCCTCCCTAGGAGTTCTCAGCAACTCCCTGGAGGTTTCTCATGAGAACTCATAGAATGGATTGGATTGGAAAAGACCTCCGAGATCATCAAGTCCAACCCTTGGGCCAACTCCAGTCCCTTTACCAGATCATGGCACTCAGTGCCACGGCCAAGCTCACTTTAAAAACCTCCAGGGATGGGGAATCCACCCCCTCTCTGAGCAGCCCATTCCAACTCCTCAGGTTTCTCACAGCACATCAGAGATGTTCCTGAAAACATCTAGGATGAGTTCATATAAACATTGGACTTGTGAGATCTGCTTTATAACCAGTGGGGATTTGCAGTTAAATGGTGTGAGGTTCAATTCAGCCAACTGAACGTAGCTTTAACCCNTACCCAGGGAGGGGTGTCCACCACACCCCAGGAAGAGGCCACATATCTTGCTACTCTCTCTCTCTTCCTCCTTTCTCTCCCCTCCCTCAGCTCTCCTCCAAAGGCTGTCAACCAAAAGGAGAGACTCAAGAAACTTTAGTTAATGCAAACTCTGTCTTCAAGGACAAAGCCTTCACTCTCTCAGCTTTTGTTCCCTAGAACTTGGTAGGAAAAGGATAAATCTTTTCACAGGTGGCGGGAGCAAAAACACAGACCAAAATGTGAACAGTTTTAATTCCCGACACGCCAGGGCACTGGGCCAGGCATCAAGCCTGGAGGGGTTCACAAAACACCTGCATGTGAAGCCTGGGCACGTGGTGCTTTGGTGGTGTTGGGGGAATGGTTGGAGTTGATGATCTTAAAGGGTCGTTTCCAGCCTAATCCTTGGGCCAAACCAACTCTGTAAATCCTTTGGTTGCGAAACATGCTGAGGGCACAGTGGGGTTTGTGAAGCAACTGGGTCTCTTTGGGCACTGTTTGGTTTGGGTTTGTTTGTAGGGAATGAAGGACTCTCAGCTCCCCCATGATGGCAGTTGGTTGCCTGAGCAACATGATGCTCTACCAGGTAAAACATGTGCTCATCACAGGGCAGGTGAGTCAGGTGGAAGGACCCAAACCTAAATGATTCTTTGATTCTATTATTCATTTTCTAAACTATCAGGTTTACACACTCTGCCTCCAGCACAGACCAGCAAGGTGGGAACAGGCTGCAAAATCCCTGGGTTTAGGAGAGGGAGTAGGAACCTTGGGTGCCTACTGAACCTCCTGGTTCCTACTGAACCTCCTGGTTGCTACTGAACCTACTGGTTCCTGCTCAACCTGCTGGTTCCTACTGGAGCTTGGCAATGCCATTCACTCCATGAGGTTTCCTGTGCTTTCCAGGACAGACTAATTCCAGGGCAGGGATACCAGGGCAGAGATACCAGGGCAGGGATACCAGGGCAGGGATACCAGGCTCCCCAGGACAGTGGGCACAGCCTCAAGGCTGCCAGAGCTCCAGGAGGGTTGGGATGGATCTCAGGGAAAGGTTCTTCCCCCAGAGGGTGGTGGGCACTGACCAGGCTCCCCAGGGCAGTGGGCACGGCCCCAAGGCTGCCAGAGCTCCAGGAGCGTTTGGACAACACTCTGGGGGACAGGGTGGGATTGTTGGGGTGTCTGTGCAGGGCCAGGGGTTGGACTCTGATCCTTGTGGGTCCTTTTCAGCTCAGGATATTTGATGACTCTATGATTTTCTCACACAAAGCTCTATCTGCAGTTTCAGGACACAGGAATGGCTCTGTGGACAGAGCAGCACCAGCTTCTGGTGCAAAGGAATCGCCTAACCTGGGGTTTGGTTCAGAGTTAATCATTACACTCTGCTAACCCTGAGAGATGACTAAAACTGGCCAAACTCCAGCAGGGATTTACAATCCCTGTGGAAAACTGCCACATGCACCCAGTCCTTGAGCCCCCCTGCCCACCCTGCTCACCTTGGTCTGCACGACCTCGGGGGGATATTCACTCATGGCATTCATCAGCCACCCTTCCAAACTCTTGGCGAAGTTCCGGATGGCCTGGGTCAGTGTGCCTGCAAAGAAGGCTGCAGAGTTAGAGAGGCTGTTCTGGGACATTTCTGGGCACCACTTTCTAGCTTAGCACTGCTGGGGAAAGCACAGTCTGTGGTCTGGTTAGCTGAGAGCTTGGTTTGGCACCAAGGAAATCAGCTGAGTCCTGAGAGACACTCAAAGAATTCTTATTCTTTAATGTTATTACTCTAACTCTTCCTCTTCCTCTTCTCCTTCTTCTCCTTCTCCTTCTCCTCCTCCTTCTTCTTCTTTTTCTCCTTCTCCTTCTCCTTCTCCTTCTCCTTCTCCTTCTCCTTCGCCTTCGCCTTCTCCTTCACCTTCTCTTCCCCTTATTCTTACTCTTATTCTTACATGATTGGACTCAATGACCTTAGTGGTTTTTTCGAATCTGAATGTTTTCTACGATTTTTATAATTCTTATTTTCTCTCATCCTCTTCTCATTCATGGCCCTTCTGAGCATTTTCCAAACAGTGAAATCTGCTCTTCAAAGACACCCACGTGCCCCAGCCTGGGACTGCCAACAGCCCTCTGGGGGCCATGGCTTTCCAGTCCTGCTCAGCTTTCCAGTGCCAGGCCCAGCCTAGGGCTGAGCTTTTGGGAAGACTGACACATTGTCCCCCACTAGGGAGCCAAATCAGAGAGAAAACCTTCTCTGTCCCATCTCTAATCCCCCAGATAAAATCTGACCCCTGATTTCCAGGAGGTGCCATAGGGGACAGGATGGTCCCATGCAAGCAAAGGTATGATCTCCAAGGAAACATCTCCCAAGGATCAGCTGTGCTTCCAGGTGTGTGCAGCCTGTGCTTGGACCTGACTCCTGGCCAAAAGCAGGAGATGTGATGTGCAATGCACCACATTTAAAAGGCATGGGAATTCCCAGGGGCCACAAAATATCACCCCAGAGCAAAGCTGCAGGAGCAACATTGTTGTTGCCACAGGATTTTAGCCAAACACCTCTGGACCAGTTTTTACAAGGGAAATCTTTGTGGGAAGTGGGAACCAGAGGGAGTGAGTCATGTCCCATCCCTGGGAGTGCCCAAGGCCAGGCTGGACAGGGCTTGGAGCAACCTGGGATAGTGGGAGGCATCCCTGCCCATGGCAGAGGGGTGGAATGAGATGGGCTTTAAGGTCCCTTCCAAGCCAAAGCATTCCATGAGTGTGTTTGCCAGGGCTGTGGGCACTCACTGGGCACCGGCCGGAGCACGTCAGGGATGAGGATCTCCACCAGGGTCTGGTACAGGATGTGGTCACAGCTCCTCATCCACTTGAGGATGGGCTCATACTTGCACAGAGTGATCAGCTTGTCCTTTGGGAGGGTCCCTTCAGGTTCCTCTTCACTGCAGGAGGAGGAAGGGCACAGTGTCAGCAGCAGTTTGGACTCAGTGCATTCACCCTGCTTTATTTCCAACCAGTTTTGCAGTAGAAAAAAAGCTTTCAGGTGTCTTGCAAAAGGAAATATCTGATTGTTTGTACAAAACTCAGCAGTTTTCCCTCCAATCCCCATCTCCCGTGCTTGGCCTCTTCCCTCTGTAGCCTCAGTGCCTTTCACACACTCCTGTCCCTGGGAATTGTCCTTCAGCACAGTCATTTCAGCAGGCAAAGGCTCAGCTGGTTCCTCCCTCCAGACCCAGCCACTTCCAAACCCTTCCCACCTCCCTCTGCTCTGAGCCACTGGGGACAAAAAGTTTGCAGCAAGGTAGGAACAGATTAGCTGATACTGGGAGACACTACAAACATTTTCAAGGTGTTTAACACCTTCAAATGCTGAATATTTTCATAAGGAAGAAGACTTGGCATTTGGATGAGAACATATTTTACAGATTTTTGTGTTCTTTTTGCTTATTACTCAGAGTTTTACTGTTTTTCTTCTGAACAGAAAAAATCCATATGAGAAATCCTTATTTCCTCAGTGGGAGTGGCCAGGACAGACTCAGGACAGAAATTTTAAGAGGAAACCTTCACCTTTTCAGTTTTCTGTGGTTTCATTTATTTCCATTCACCTGTCTCTTGGCAACTTGCAATTACCCTGCAACTAACTTGTCTCCTGCAACTCTCAGCACATAAAGGATGAGGAAAAGGCACAACAACGAGCCAGGCAGGAGTGCAAAAAAATGCAGAGTGGCTTCATTTGCCATGATGTGCCTCAAAACACAAGGCACTTACAGACCTGGACAGTCAGGTAAGGCAGGGAGTCAGTCTGGATGCCCCTAAGACCTCAGAGAGTCCCTCAAACCTCAGAGCCAGGGGATGTCACTGGTTCCTGGCAGGGAATCTCTACTATCCCTCCTGATGGGCACTTGGGAAAGCAGCATCCCCTCCCTGTTCATCTCTGTGGTCTGGATCAGCTCTTGCTCCAGGGGATATGAGGGACATGGATGTACAGCCTGAGGATGAGAGGAATTGGCCTCAGTTTACCCCAGGGGAGGCAGCTTGGATTGGATATTGGGATATTGGGAAAATCTCTTCACTGAAAGGATGCTCAGGCTTTGGCACAGCTGCCAGGGCAGTGCTGGAATCCCCATCCCTGCGAGCGTCCAAAAGGTGTGTGGATGTGGCACTTGGGGACATGGGTTAGTGGAGAACATGGTGTTGGGTGATGGTTGGACTTGATGATCTTGGAGGGCTTTTCCAACCTTAATGATTCCATGTTCCTCTATCCTCAGAGCAGGCACTTCCCTCAGAGGTCTGAACTCTGTGTTGCCATTGTATTAAACACTTCTTATGCTCTTTGTCCCAACTCTGCAGGGCAGTAAATACTTTTATAGTTGGAAGAGACCATCAGGACCACCTAGTCCACCTCCTGGCCCTGCACAGACACCCCAACAATCCCACCCTGTCCCTCAGAGCGTTGCCCAAAGTTTCAAGTTCTCCAAAGCACTCAAAAAGCCTCAGGAAGCTGAAAAACACTTCATGCACCTTTAAAAGAGAAAACATCCCCATGAATTGGAGCACTGAGCTGCAGTGGAAGGCTGGGGAGTACCTGGAAGGCAGAGCAGTGGGACCATCACTAGGTGGTGCCTTTGGACTCCAGAAGGATTGCCAGATTTTCTCGATGTAATGAAACTGGAGGTTCATCACAACATCCAAAGTCACCTGACAACAAAGGACACAACTCATTAGTGGCTCTGCCAGCCCCCTGTCAACACACACTTCGTGTGCTGCCACTTACAGTAAATAATTTACAGGAAAAATAAGGGAAATGGCATTGTTTGGGTAATCAACATGACATAAAACAGGGTGCATGGCAAAAAAATGACCTAAAGCACAATATTTGAGTTGCAATTCCTAACCAATCAAGCATTCCCTGTATATTCCAGCTTTCCCTAAGAGTGGGGTGTGAGATGAGCACAGGAATTATGTCCCACATCAGTGAATAAATCAGTTAATCCCCACATAATATTCCAAATAATATTCCAAATCATCACCTCGCAGTGTCGCCTGTAAAGAATCTGCAGAGTTTTCACGTCGTTCACGGTGAAACCTTCTTGTAAGAGCACATTCCCTAAATCAGGGGCTGGGAACTCAGGAAAGACATGGGTTACATCTAGGGAAAAAGACATTGGGAAAGATGGTGAGGGCTGGGAACACTTGGAATACAGGAAAGCAAAAGGTGCTGCTGTCACCTTGTGGCTTTTTCATGTTCCAGTCGGGATGAAACAGGAAAAATGAGACTGATCATCTATTTTTTCCCCTGATCTGTGCTGTTATTCTGGGAAAAGCAAACAACTGCAGCCCATTTATTCAGTGTGTAAAGGAAAATGTTTTCTTTCTATCTTTTCTGTCTGGAATAAAAGAAACAAGGAAACATTGTCCTCATCTCCCACACTTCCCTTAGGTTTTCTCCAAAGCCTGAAAAAACATCTCTCTGGTATTTGGAGAGAACAATGGGCAATGTAATTGGGCAGCAGAGGTGGCAAGAGCTGACTGAGGTTTGCTGCCTCAGCTGGAGGTGAGGGAGACACGTAGATCCAGGACCAGAGAGCTGTCCCACCAGGAGAAGGTCTCCATGGACCACCCCCAGCTGGATTTGCAGTGCAACCTCTGCAAGACAGAGACCTGCTTTCCTCCCTCTGCCAAGGCTTGGCAGGACCTCCAGTCTTCCATGCAGTTTGGATAAAACCAGATGGATTAAAAACACTCTGAAAGAGAAGCAACTCAAGGGAAAAGCCCTCCTGCGGGGACAGGAGTCAGCAAATAAATGAGCAAGTGTGATGTTAAAAAACCTTCTCAGAGTACCCACTGTATGTGAAATATATAATCCTGTACATTCATTAGGAAATAAATGCAGAACAGTTGGGGTTTGCTGGACAAGAAAAACCAACCTAGGTGTGAATAAATGATGATGAAAGGAGTGTCCTCACCTATGAACTGTTGATGGTGCTGACTCTGGGCAGCCACCGACTGCTCCGGCGTGGTGTGGGGGGTGCTGTTGGAGCCACTCTCTGCCAGGCCATCCACCTTCTGGGCTGCTCTGTACCTAAATCCAGGATATGGTTTAGGACCCCCACAAACACACCCATGTTCTTTCCCACAGGGCTGTGTGGAGCTGTGCTCACTGTGAGACACTGAGGTCACGTTCACAGCCACTGTGCTGAGGGCTGAGCATTTCCATCCCTGACTCTATGAGAAGCTCCTTCTGAAAAGCCTCCCCAAGACACAAATGAAAGGGTTAAGAGGTTTGCCCAAGGTGACACCAAAAATCAAAGATGAGAAGCAGAGCTGGAGCAGCTTCCAGAGCAGACTCTGACTCAAGGGCTGACTTTTGCATTTACTGCTGTTTGCGAGCTGAAGAAATAAATTCTGCTCCTTCTTCACTCCAGTAACAACCAGAAGTGTCCATGCTTTCCAGGAGGCAACTCTACATCCCTCTGCACGTTGTGTTTGATCTTTAAAATCACTCAGACACAAGACTAACCATGGCACTATTTAACTTGCAATTTTGCACCAAAAAACACCCCCCAAAACCCCCAAAAAACCAGAACCCACCCCAATACAGCACAAGCCCTCAAGTCCTTTACACTGATTTGGCACAAACATCTCCACAGATGAGACCCTAAACCAGTTTGGCTACAGGGATGCTATGGTGGTCTTTGCCACTGGCAAACAGAATAGGCAGATTCCACGGAATTACAGAATAGTTTGGGTTGGAATGGTCCTATATTGGCCATCCAGTCCAAGCCCACTGCAGTAAACAAGGACATCTTGCATTAGAACAGGTTGCTCAAACCCTCATCCAACCAGGCCTTGAATATTTCCAGGGATGGGGCAGCCACTGGAAATGTTTTTGGACCCTCCCATGGCTCAGACCAACGCCTGGGTTTGAACTCAAGTTCCACACCCTCCCTTTGCCCCAGGGAAAGCCAAACCCCAGGATTTGGGCTGCTGAGCTCTTTGGGAAGGCCCTGGGAGCCCCTACCTTTGCTTCTGGTGGATGGGCTGCTGCCGCATGGCCATGTACTGGGTGTCCTCCTGCAGGCGGTTCAGCGGCGACTCCGGCTTGAGGCGGATCCCATAGTAGTGATATTTGGAGTTCCCCCTGGAAGCACCAACGTGGAGATTATCACAGAGTCATAGAATCAGTTGGGCTGGAAGAGACCTCTGAGATCATCAAGTCCAACCCTTGATCCAACCCCACTGTGATCACCAGATCATGGCACTCAGTGCCACGGCCAGTCTCATCTTAAAAACCTCCAAGGATGGAGAATCCACCCCCTCTCTGGGCAGCCCATTCCAATCCCTGAGCACTCTCTCTGTAAGGAATTTCTTTCTGATATCCAACCTAAACCTCCCCTGGCAGGGCTTGAGCCCCTCTTGTTCTACTGCTGAGTGCCTGGGAGAAGAGACCAACCCCCACCTGGCCACAACTTCCCTTCAGGCACTTCCAGACAGTGCTGAGGTCACCTCTCAGCCTCCTCTTCTCCAGCACAAACACCCCCAGCTCCCTCAGCCTCTCCCCACAGCACTTGTGCTCCACTCCCTTCTCCAGCCTCGTTGCTCTTCTCTGGCCCCGCTCCAGCCCCTCAATCTCTTGCCTCAACTGAGGGGCCCAGAACTCAACACAACACTCAAGGTGTGGCCTCCCCAAGGCAGAGGCCAGGGGAAGGCTCACTGCCCTGGGCCTGCTGGCCACGCTCCTTTGGATCCAGGCCAGGATGCCATTGGCCTTCTTGGCCACCTGGGCACACTCTTGGCTCCTCTTGAGCTTCCTGTCCCTCAGTCCCCCCAGGTCCCTTTCTGCCTGGCTGCTCTCCAGCCACTCTGTGCCCAGCCTGGAGCGCTGCAGGGCTTGGGGTGGCCAAAGGGCAGGACCTGCACTTGGCCTTGGTGAACTCCATCCCATTGGAATCAGCCCATCCCTCAAGTCTATCCAGATCCCTCTCCAGACCTCTCAAGTCTATCCAGATCCCTCTGCAGTGGAAGGGTCACCCTGGCCCTTCAGTTTAGGTTGTTTTGCCAACACTCCCAAATTCTCCAGGAAATCTGAGTGGCTGAAGTCATGAACTAAGGAATGCCAATCACCCCCCAGGACATTTAAACCCACTTGTGGCCAAGTTCAGTTGGAATCCAGGTTTAACCCCAGCCAGGTTTGTTTCATGGGAACTGGGGAAGCTCAGTTTAAATCCAAGTTTAAGCCCAGCCAGGTTTGGTCCATGGCAATGGGGGAAGCTCAGTTTAAATCCAGGTTTAAGCCAAACCAGGTTTGGTCCATGGCAATGGGGGAAGCTCAGTTTAAATCCAGGTTTAAGCCCAGCCAGGTTTGGTCCATGGGAACTGGGGAAGCTCAGTTTAAATCCAAGTTTAAGCCCAGCCAGGTTTGGTCCATGGCAATGGGGGAAGCTCAGTTTAAATCCAGGTTTAAGCCCAGCCAGGTTTGGTCCATGGGAACTGGGGAAGCTCAGTTTAAATCCAGGTTTAAGCCCAGCCAGGTTTGTCCTATGGTAACAGAGGAGGCAACTGTTAAAATACAAAGTGTTATTCAACAGAATGACAGAGACCACAGGGGACACTTCGCTGTTTGATTAGGGTTTAAGGACTTGCTTTTTCCATAAAAACAAACTTCCATCTTTATCTAGGCTTGGAGAAAACTGAGCAGACAACTATGATAAGAAGAATGTCTTTGTGTTGCCAGAACTTTCACAGCAACAGCTTTGATGTGGTTTTGTTCTTGGAGTTGCTCCTTTTTGTAGGTTTTGGAAAAACTGGAAGCTTTCTGGGAGCACAGGGGGCTGCAGCTCTTCCTCCTTTGCTGTTGTGATGCTCCTGAGGGGAATGTGATTCCACCACATTAGAGACATGTGTCAGTTAAAAGTCTTTCCACCACAGTAGAATTTTGTCAATCCCAGTGAAATGAGAGAAATTTGAGACAGGACTATTTGTCAAATTGGGTTCTTCTTTTGTTGGGAGAATTTTCCCTTTTCAGGGGGCCAGTTCAATTGTTCAGTCACTGCACCAAAGGTTTTACAGACACCACGAGTTCAGCCTTGTCTTAAGTGATTTCAAGTGCCTGCAAATTAAATAAAAGCTGCCTTTATAATCTAAAATTATAATGAATAAGACAATAATGGTGGCCAGCTCTGTCCATACTTACTGAGGTTCCCTGTCTCTTTCTCAACCTGCATATCTGCAATTTTAATTGGGTTTTTCCCTCACTTGTTTTTCCTTTAATCCTTGATGTGATTAAAGAATTTCTCTCCCTTAAGGAAATTATTTCAGAGCTCTTGCACTTGACCCAAGCTAAAGAAATCCAAACTCTTCCCTGCTCTTCCTGTGACAGTCACCTCCACATTCCAGCTGTGCAATGCCCTGAAGACATCTGGTTTTGTTCTTGTTTAGAAGCTCAAATATCTAAGCTGGAATTTTATTATAAAATCCTACACAATCAGGGAAATCACTCTTTCTGTAGTATAGTACCTACTTTTTCATATTCCAAGCTGGGCTAAGGTGCACCCTGAGCTGTGAAGGAGCTCTGGGGGCTCCCTTGAAGGACACACCTGTAATTACAGGAGTGTAGTTTCTTTTGTTGTAACATCCTACGGATCTTTGATGTTTTAAAAGAATAAAATCTTCTCACAAGACTCAACCTGATGCTCTGAGGATTTCAGAAATAAACCGTTTCCAACTTTAACAGCTTGTCTGCATCAAAGGTTCTGTCCTGGAGGATCTTCGCTGGACTCAAAGGGAGAAACGGCTTCGCTGAACCAGAATTGGGTGACAGCGACAACAGTGAGGATGAGTTACCTCCCCTTGTTCAGACAATGGAGAATCCTGGAATATCCTGAGCTGGGAGGGACCCCCAAGGACCACCAGTCCAAGCCCTGGCCCTGCACAGACACCCCAACAATCCCTCCCTGTCCCCCAGAATGTTGTCCAAACCCTCCTGGAGCTCTGGCAGCCTTGGGGTCATGCCCACTGCCCTGGGGAGCCTGGTCAGTGCCCACCACCCTCAGGGGGCAGAACCTTTCCCTGAACTCCATCCCAACCTCCTGGCACAGCTCCAACATTCCCTCAGCTAATGGGACACTAAAGGGATGAGAAGAATCCTCGGTTCAAACAAAACTTATTTTCCCACGGGATCACAGTTGGTTGTTTCTGTAAATCTCAGAAAAACAACTTGTGCCTTCCAAAGGATGCTCAGCAGGTTCTTAGACCACCTGGGAGAAGCTGCAGGTGGGTTTGTTGGGTTTCTTTTCAATGGAGATGCCCACCAACCTGGTGCCCAGGCGCCGGGTCCTCAGCCCCATGAACACGGAGCGGATGAGCTTCCCGAAGGACGCGGCATTGACTGGGTCCAGCTTGTGCTCCTGGCAGTGCCTCAGGTAGTAGTTGTAGAGGGAGCTCCTGGGAAGGCTGACACCTTCTGCTGTCTCATAGTTATCCAACAGCCACTGGAGCTTTAGGGATGGGAAAACAAAGAACAGGCAAGTCTCAAGAGGGCTGAGCAGAGAAGGGGCTGCTCTCAAACATCCGGAGCCCGACGGAGTTCAGGAGAACTTACTGCTGAGTAGTTAATTAATACAAGTTAATTTGCACAACTTAACATTTATAATTCATCACTTTTTAGGATGGCAAAACTACCCCCAGCCCAAAGGTAACAACCCAAACCAAAATGCTGCTGGATCTTTCATTGGAACAAACTCCACCTCAGTGTCCACCTTGGACTTGGCTGAATTCCTGCAGAGCCAAAACGAACCTGTAAGAACTTGTGTTTGCCAAGAAAACAGATGTTAAGATGACGCCTAAGAGGAATAAATTTTCAGGGAAGCAAATCTGCAGCAAAGTCTTTATTAATTTGAAGATTGGCGTGGCTGCAACTGCTCCCTTAACAATCAAATGAATGGTTGCCAAAGCAACCTTCAAAATCTGAGGGGATCCATCTATTTTGCAGAATTTACTGCCTGAACTTCTGACATTTCTCTTGATTAAAATTTGCAATTAATATCAATTATTTAAACCTAGACAGTCTGAAAGGGCAGGCCCAGCACACAGGAATTAAAATGCAAAACGTCAAAGCCCCTCTTAAAGCCTCCTTTAATTGACCAAATGACTTCAGCCTCAATGAAATAAGTGTTGTATTAAGGGAATTTGGGAAGGAACTGGATGTACAAATGGACTAAAATCACCAGCATTGGTAAGAGCCCTTTCACTGTCCCAGGGGATGTTTGGGATTAACATTTTCCAGGCTCCCCTCTCTGCCCAGACCTCCAACCCTGTGTTGGGAGCCTCAGCTCCCCCAGAACCAGATTGGTGGCAAAACCCCTCAGGGTGTGGATCCCAAAATATCATCCACACCATCCTTAGCTCCCCCAGAACCAGCTGCATTCCCATCAGGTTGGTGGCAAAACCCCTCAGGGTGTGGATCCCAAAATATCATCCACACCATCCTTACAACTGACAGTTCAAGCAGATTTTGGAATTAGGCACAAACTCCATCTCTGTCCTCCCTTTTTCCCTTGAGGAAACTTTAGGGTCCCAATCCACCACAAAACTGGGATTTCCCATCAGCAACCCCGTGGAAGAGCTGTGGGGACATCTCTGCCACTTCACTCCACTGAGTTCTCTTCACATCCCACTTCACTCTCCCAACAAAGGCTTTTCAGCACCTTCACTCTGAGTGCTCTGGGTCTCATTCACAGATCCAAAGCTGAGCTGCTGCTGCACAGAATGAGCTGAAGGCAAAGCTCTGCAGTTAAAATTATCTCATTCAGCCTGGAGGAGGCTCTGGGGACACCTGAGAGTCCCTTCCAGTGCCTGAAGGGGCTCCAGGAGAGCTGGAGAGGGACTGGGGACAAGGGATGGAGGGACAGGACAAGGGGAATGGCTTCCCAGTGCCAGAGGGCAGGGATAGATGGGATATTGGGAAGGAATTCTTCCCTGAGAGGGTGGGCAGGCCCTGGCACAGGTTGGGCAGAGCAGCTGTGGCTGCCCCATCCCTGGGAGTGTCCAAGGCCAGGTTGGACAGGGGTTGGAGCACCCTGGGACGGTGGGAGATGGTCCCGCCCATGGCAGGGGGTGGGACTGGATGGGCTTTGAGGTCCCTCCCAACCCAACCCAACCCAACCCAACCCAACCCACTCTATGATTCTGTGATTATTCTGAATTAAAAGCAGCCATTGGTTGGTTGCTGTAGAGCAGCTGATTTGTTTGCCATTTACACCTTCAGAAAATAAAGACAAATACAAGATCTGTGAGAGCCACAGTTGTGTCAATCCCACCCCTGGGCTGGTGGGAGGTGTCTCTGCCCATGGCAGGGGAGTTTTTAAGATGAGATATTTTTTAAGATCCCTTCCAACCCAAACCATCCTGGGATTCTGGGATTCATTAGTTGGGTTTGATCCAAATCAGCCCCAACTTCCAGTGAGTGGACCCCTCAGTCCTGGTGGCCTTTGGGGCAGAGCAGGACCTTTGGGGCAGAGCAGGGGCTGCCACAGCTGGAAGAAGAACATCTCCTGGCCATTTTTCCTGCTTTTCACAGAGCTACTTGTCACCCTTCTACCTTCCCTCACCACCTGAGACACTTCCTGATGTGACACCCCACAAGGACCATCCTGACCTCCAAACCCCCCCAGATCCAAGAGATGGTCTTTGCTAATGATCCCTAAAGGTCCTCTGTGCTGTCACCTGCAGAAGGGACATCCCTGGAAGCCCCAGAAGTCCTTCTGGATCCCTGAGCCACCCCCACCCTTCCAGTTCTCTCCAACACAAGTGGAGCACTCAGTGGTTTTGACACCAAAAACCAGCAGGAACTTAGTTTGAAGTAGCCCAAATCTCTGCTGATTTTGGCCCATCCCCTGCAGTTAAAAGATTATGGCTTAAGGTTCTTTCAAATTTTTAAACCATTTTTTTAATTTATCCTCTGGAAGTTACTTAATGTGTATCAGCAATTTATTTCCTAAACCTTAAAAAAAGATAAAAAAGTTGCATATTACTATAGAAAATTTAGGTATAAGTAAACCCCTGTCATTTAAATGTGATCCTGGGCATTTTTATTGTAATTCCTGGTATTTCTAGAAGATTTCCTTCATCTTCCAGCTTTCATCTCCTGCAAATGTCTTTTTATATTCCTTTAAACATTACAGAGTTTCACAATATGAACTCCCACTGTTGAATTAGAAATCTATTATGAAACACACAAAAGAGCTTGAAACAGAAATCTGTCAGGGTGGAAATAATTTTCCAAACATGATTTTTACTTTTCCTGCATAGTAATAACAGTTAGAGCACTTAAAATGAGACCATTAAGGATTCTTTCCATTTGCATCCCTTATTCTGCTTATTTTCTGCATTTTGTGTGACAACAAGATACTCTCCAGTTTTATTTCTGTTTATGCCTCAATCAGGTTCCAATAAACCCACCACTCTGAAGCCAAATGCTGCTGTTTGTCACAGCCATTACAGGGGAACATTTCATTTTCATTTCCACCTTCAATTTATTTCTTCTGTTTGCTTTCCTTAAAAAATATTCTTTAGCAAAAACCTTATCCTTGTTTGCTCCAAAAATGGCTTGTTAAGGATGTCAAAAATCAGGGCTGGCTGAGGAGATTAAACCCCTTTTTCCCCCCCCCAAAGTCCAGGTTTGGAGAGGTTCTTATGGGCATTTCTAGGAAATAGAAAACCCCCCAATGAGCAGCAATTTGTGGTTCATATTTCAGGTGTTTGCAGCAGGTTCTAAATCAGGTTCAGTCCAGCTCAGAGTTAGGACAGAGCCATTTACCCCCAGGAAAGAATTCCAGTGGGGTTTTTTTGGGTTTACTTTGTGGTTTTTTGGTACTTCAGTTTACAGGCAGTGAGGAAAAATGACATTTTCCTCCTATTCCTCTGCTATCCAGGAGCCACAGGGCCTCAGGTTACAGCACCCAACTCTTCAGCTTTGGGCAGTTGTGTACAAAAATTGGAGTTAATTTTTCTCCAATTTCTTTGCATCACCTGCAAGTTCATAAGTGGCAATTAAATAATGATCTGACCCCTCTGGGCCACTCAGGGACAGTCACACAGTGACATTATTCCACCAGAAACATCCTGTGTGTCTCTGGGTACAACATGAGCTTCACCTCCCACCTTTGAGATTCCAAGTGCACTTAAATAAATGATTTTGAAGCCAAATTAAGTAATCAAGTGTGGCTCCATTTCACCTTGGCTTTGGTTAAATGGTTTTATGTAAAAAAAAGGTATCTCTTGACTGAGATACCTTTAAAAAAATAAAAGAAATCCAGAGATTCCTGCCACAAACATCTACTGATGGGAACAAAATAAACCATGAGCCCAATAATTAACACATCTGCAAAATGCCAAATTTCAAATGAGGGAGAAATCACAAATGAAAAACTCTACAGCCTTAAGACTCAAAGCAATTAAGTCCCAACTAAGTGCAATTAGCATCATCTCCCCACTTCCTCCTGCTTTGGTCAGGCTGGAATTTGCTTTCAGGCCTGACAAATCAGTCACCTGCTGCTTCCTCTGGGCCTCCTGCACAAGCCTGGCAGCCTCAGGACTCAGCCCCGTGGAATTTGGGATGGGAATCCTCTGGCTGGTCTTTGGTTTCCTTTTGGTGCCATGAAAAGGTGGGCAGTGAAACATCCCTTGTGATGGGGAAGAGGCAGGGAGAGGTTCTGCTGCTGCTCTCACTGGGGTGTCCCACACCCTGCACTGCTCTGGCCACCTCCAGTCTCCAGCTGAGGCTGCCCCATCCCTGGGGACATCCAAGGCCAGGCTGGATGGAGCTCTGAGCACCCTGGGCTGGTGGAAGGTGTCCCTGCCCATGCCAGGGGGGTTGGTATGAGATGGTCCCTTCAGACCCAGCCACTCTGGGATTCCATTCCAGCCTCTCATTCCAATCAGGGCTCACATTCCTGGGAGTTCAGGTCCCGCCCTCCACTCAGGAGAGCCCTGAGAACCTCCCCAGGCAGAGCCTGCAGAGCCCCCCTGGGCAACCACTGGGCCAGCAGATGATGCCAAGCTGGAAGGGACCCCCAAGGATCATCCAGTCCAACCATCCCCAAGAGTCCCACCCTGTGCCCCAGAGGATGAACCAAACCCTCCTGGAGCTCTGGCAGCTTTGGGGCTGTGCCCACTGCCCTGGGGAGCCTGGTCAGTGCCCACCACCCTCTGGGGGAAG
>VWZD01011821.1:16978-35763 GCA_013396695.1 Sakesphorus luctuosus
CCCCCCCCAAAGTCCAGGTTTGGAGAGGTTCTTATGGGCATTTCTAGGAAATAGAAAACCCCCCAATGAGCAGCAATTTGTGGTTCATATTTCAGGTGTTTGCAGCAGGTTCTAAATCAGGTTCAGTCCAGCTCAGAGTTAGGACAGAGCCATTTACCCCCAGGAAAGAATTCCAGTGGGGTTTTTTTGGGTTTACTTTGTGGTTTTTTGGTACTTCAGTTTACAGGTAGTGAGGAAAAATGACATTTTCCTCCTATTCCTCTGCTATCCAGGAGCCACAGGGCCTCAGGTTACAGCACCCAACTCTTCAGCTTTGGGCAGTTGTGTACAAAAATTGGAGTTAATTTTTCTCCAATTTCTTTGCATCACCTGCAAGTTCATAAGTGGCAATTAAATAATGATCTGACCCCTCTGGGCCACTCAGGGACAGTCACACAGTGACATTATTCCACCAGAAACATCCTGTGTGTCTCTGGGTACAACATGAGCTTCACCTCCCACCTTTGAGATTCCAAGTGCACTTAAATAAATGATTTTGAAGCCAAATTAAGTAATCAAGTGTGGCTCCATTTCACCTTGGCTTTGGTTAAATGGCTTTATGTAAAAAAAAAGGTATCTCTTGACTGAGATACCTTTAAAAAAAATAAAAGAAATCCAGAGATTCCTGCCACAAACATCTACTGATGGGAACAAAATAAACCATGAGCCCAATAATTAACACATCTGCAAAATGCCAAATTTCAAATGAGGGAGAAATCACAAATGAAAAACTCTACAGCCTTAAGACTCAAAGCAATTAAGTCCCAACTAAGTGCAATTAGCATCATCTCCCCACTTCCTCCTGCTTTGGTCAGGCTGGAATTTGCTTTCAGGCCTGACAAATCAGTCACCTGCTGCTTCCTCTGGGCCTCCTGCACAAGCCTGGCAGCCTCAGGACTCAGCCCCGTGGAATTTGGGATGGGAATCCTCTGGCTGGTCTTTGGTTTCCTTTTGGTGCCATGAAAAGGTGGGCAGTGAAACATCCCTTGTGATGGGGAAGAGGCAGGGAGAGGTTCTGCTGCTGCTCTCACTGGGGTGTCCCACACCCTGCACTGCTCTGGCCACCTCCAGTCTCCAGCTGAGGCTGCCCCATCCCTGGGGACATCCAAGGCCAGGCTGGATGGAGCTCTGAGCACCCTGGGCTGGTGGAAGGTGTCCCTGCCCATGCCAGGGGGGTTGGTATGAGATGGTCCCTTCAGACCCAGCCACTCTGGGATTCCATTCCAGCCTCTCATTCCAATCAGGGCTCACATTCCTGGGAGTTCAGGTCCCGCCCTCCACTCAGGAGAGCCCTGAGAACCTCCCCAGGCAGAGCCTGCAGAGCCCCCCTGGGCAACCACTGGGCCAGCAGATGATGCCAAGCTGGAAGGGACCCCCAAGGATCATCCAGTCCAACCATCCCCAAGAGTCCCACCCTGTGCCCCAGAGGATGAACCAAACCCTCCTGGAGCTCTGGCAGCTTTGGGGCTGTGCCCACTGCCCTGGGGAGCCTGGTCAGTGCCCACCACCCTCTGGGGGAAGAACCTTTCCCTGAGATCCATCCCAACCCCCCTCATAACAGCCCTGAAATTCCACCACCTCTGGAGGAGACTGGTTCTCCAGCCTGGTCTGGTTCTTCATCACTGTCTAGAACTACCTGAAGGGAAGTTGTGGCCAGCTGGGGGTTGGTCTCTTCTCCCAGGCACTCAGCAATAGGACAAGGGGGCACGGGGGGCTCAAGCTCTGCCAGGGGAAATTCAAGTTGGAGAGCAGAAAAAAGTTCCTTCCAGAGAGAGTGCTCAGGGATTGGAATGGGCTGCCCAGAGAGGGGGTGGATTCCCCATCCCTGGAGGTTTTTCAGCTGAGCTTGGCCGTGGCACTGAGTGCCATGATCTGGTAAAGGGACTGGAGTTGGCCCAAGGGTTGGACTTGATGATCTTGGAGCTCTTTTCCAACCCAATCCATTCTGTGATTCTGTGATTCCGGGACAAGGATGACAGGAACTATCAGAGGCTGGATTGGGCCCCAACTCCATCCTGTACAGTCTGTGCTCAGGTGAAATATTTGCTTGCTTTCCTCTGCCCTTTTCCTGGATTTTTTCAGACCTCCTTCAATGCCACCCCATGAGCCACCACCCTGCTCTGTGCTGGGAGAAACAAGAACAATCCTGCAGAGAACCCAATCCTGGGATGGACCTGCTCAGCACTCAGGGCTTGGCACAGCCTGGGATGGGAGAGATGCAGGAGGTGCCCAGAACAGGGACTGCCAACCTGACCCTGCAGGTTTATTTTTCCCCAACTACAACCAGAAACCTTCCATTTCCATGAGCTGAAACAAGGACTGAGCTCCCCCAGGAGCCCTGGCCTGGAGTCTGACACCAGACTGGTTTAATGTCCCTTTTGTTTTCTCAGGCAATTTCTCCACAGTGAAGAAGCCAAGGATTTTTTTGACAACAAATCTGCCCCCCAAACACAAAGCCAAAGGAAATCTGTTAGAAGGGAAGAAGCACCACTTTGTGCACTGTGATTTATCAGTGCAGAACATGCTTGAGTTTAACCCAAACTCAGCACAGTCAAGGCAGGTCCAAAGACTCCACCAAGACTTGAATCAAACCCTTCAGACCTCAGTGCTCAGGGTTACTGCAGGGCAGCCACAAACCAGGATGCAAAGGCTTGGGAGAACAGTGGGAATTCCACACAGAGCAGGGAAACTGTTGGCACAGCAAGGACAGGGGAGAAAGCACGTGGATTGAACACAGGAACAGGTTTCCTGAGGCACAGAGAGAGGGAATCAAGGCATTCACAGGAGCAGCTTTTGGTTTGTGCTGTCTGAGGGATATCTGGGATCTGCCACCATTCAGTGATTTTCCAGCCATTTTTCACTGCCAGTGAAAGAACTTCCTCAAATGTGTTTATCTGAGTGCCAGCAATTTCCATTGCAAGGCAGATGAAATAAATCAAAAAATTAATTAACAGACTCCAGAGCATCTCAGCAACAAACATCATTATCAGGGCACTTTGGGCAGATCCTTTTTCCTTGGGAATGGGCTGGTTAGGGCAGCACAGCTCCATCACAGGCTGCTTGGAGTGACTCCTGCTGTTGAAAACATCAAAGGGCTACAAATAATTCTCCCACCAAAGCAGGGAAAAGGTTGCAAATTCTGATTGGCACTTACATGGCTGTTGAGCAAACTGCTTTTGTGTGATGTAATCCCTTCACTTTTTTGTAGGTTTTCAATCGCCATTTCAAGCTAAAGAAAATGCGCACAGGAAAAAAAAAGGGGAAAAAAAAGAAAAAGAAAGGAGATCAGATAGTTAGCAACAGCCAAGATTATTGTTTCTTTATTAATATTTGAATGATTAATGCTTTATATCAACAAGCTTGTGAAAAAAGAAGCAAACAGATGAGCACAGTCCGTGTGGATGAAGCTGCAGAGGAGTTACTGGGACATGCAAATGGACACACAGCAGGAACCCCCGTGGGGTGACAGAGCCAGGCCAAGAGGGGGTTTATCTCCCACTAAAACCACTGCTCACTTCTAAAAAAAGCCATTTTCCTTCTCCTTTCCCCTTCCTGCTGAGGAAAAACCATCACCAGACAGATCCACTGCAGCAGGTCAAGGATTTGCTGAAGTTTTACTTTCCAAGGAGAACTGGCAGGAGCGACTTTGGTTATCAACCTCTTCATATTCTGTCAAAAGCTAAAAGAAAACTCAATAAAAGGGGTGCAAGGAGGGCTGGCACAGAGAGGGCATGAGCTGCAATGGTCAGGGCTCTGAGACACTGAGGAGAACTGCAAAGGGACTGGAAGGAAGAGGCAGGTTTTGACTGAGTGAGTTCTGCCCCAGCAAACAGCAGGGCACATCTCGATGCTCCCTGTGCTCACTGCTGTTCATCTCAAGGGGGCCCAGGTGGGGCCTCCTGGCTCTTGAGCAGCTCCCTCTGGCTCCTGTCCTGCCTTCATCCCAGCTGTAGCTGCTGCCTCTGCCCCAACCCTCTCCTGGACCCTTCTGGTCTTCTCCTTTCTGCTCCTGGCACTCCCTTGGCAGATACTTGCCAGGTGGCTGCTGGTCCCAGAGCTCCTCTTCAAGCTTTTTGCAAGTGAGGAAGGCAAAAAAAGCCCTCAAACCTCCAAACTCCCCACATTAAGGGATTTGCAGGTGCAGAACCTGCTGTGCTTTCCCAGTAGATGTTCTCCAAACCCTGTGAGTGCAGGCAGGGCAAGGCGGCACATCTGCCAGGGCTATCTCCAACATCTGTCCTCATTTAACACACATCTTCTCTGCAGGCACATGCACAAACCATCTGCAGATGATGTGGCTGTGGCCTCCTTCCCATGCTCACAGTCTGCACTGACTCACCACAGGGTGAAGATAAAGGCTGAGATAAACCCAGCCCTTTACAAACCCCAGCTCTGTCTCAAAGGTGGGAGAGCAGAACAAACCAGCCCCAGCTGCTGAAGGGACACCCCAGAACCAAAGTGCCACCTCCAGGCGTGAACATGGCACTGTCCAAGCACAAACCCCTTGGTTTCCACCCCAAAGTGCCACCACTGTGGCACCTCTCAGGATGTTGTCACTCAACTCAAAGCAGGGCCAGCCTAAGAGGAGCTTTTCCTTTGAGAACACTCACACTGCTGTGCCATGAGGGACCAAAGCCTGACTGCTGACACAGCCTTCAGGAAATGAGTCAGGGCTAGAGGGAGACCCCATTTCCTTCCTCTCCTCCAGCTGGTTGAGCAATCCCTGTTACACAAGCCCAGAAACACTCCCTGCCCCTTTGGCTGCTGCTCAGTGTCCCACACAAAGGGACACCTCCCACCTGCAGCAAAAAATAATACAGGGGAAAGACTAAAAGCTTTTCAACAGCCTTGCAGGAAGGTGAGGAGCTCTGAGGACCCACTTGTGGGACATCCCAAGGACTTCCTCTTGGTCCAGACTAATTTAGATGAAGGTTCAAAGTGCTGTGTTGGCACAGACACTGTCCAGGGCTGTCCATGTGCTGCTGCAGATGGAGCAGAACATCATTATTGCAGCAGATATGGAAGACAGGTTTCTTTGAATATTGGAACATTTTTTTAGTGTAAATGCAGCCTTTCCCAAACACCCCTCAAGCTCCTGAGGCAGCTCTAAGACCACAGATAATTCTGAAGCTCTGAAGTTCCTGGTCTCCTCTGGAAATACCCTCCTTGCTTTCCAGGGCTTGGAGTCAGCTTTGCCCCAACCCTCAACACCTCATTTTCCACCCAGCTCCAATCCCTCTCCTTCCCCATTCCTGGCTGCTGCTTCTCCTGTTGCCCAGCCCTTCCACCACTGAGATTCACAGATATGTATTCAAAGACTGTTCTGAGTTGGAAGGGACCCACAAGGACCATCGAGTCCAACTCTTAAGTCAATGGCCCACACAGGGGATTGAACCCATGACCTTGGCATTATTACAACCAAGTTTTAACCAACTGAGCTGATCTCAGGGTCTGTACATCCACCCCCTGCCTGGTGCACCCCAAGGCCACATGGAAGGACCACCTGCAGGAGCTCTGCCTTCCTTTCTCTCCACAAAGCTCCTAATCCTGCCCCTCCAGGTCTTGCCAGGTCTCTTTAACATCAGCCTTTCCCAGCCCTGTTTAGGCAGGACATTGCAATGAAAAATATTGTTCTGCCCATTGACTGGATTCAGTCCCTGCTCCCCTTAAGCCACCCATCCATATTATGGGTGTCTGGAGAACCTGCCCCAGCCCTGGGAGTGTCCAAGGCCAGGCTGGAGCAACCTGGGATAGTGGGAGGTGTCTCTGCCTGTGGCAGGGGCTGGGACTGGATGAGCTTTAAGGTCCATTCCAACCCAACCCAATGATTCCAGGATTATGTGGAGTTCTAGGAAGTTACCATGGCTCTGCCCTATCCCCTCCAACTCTGCTCTGTGCTGAAAGAACTGAAAGCCACACACAGACACATCCCTGGACTGTCTGCCAGGCTCTGTTGCACCCTCTTCAGCCCCTCCACAGACATATTTTATATTAAAATACCTTCAGAAAGCTCATTCCTACATGAAAGAGTGACTTTATCTCATTTTCATAAAGGTCATTTCCTGATTTTTCATGTTGTTTCCCTGCACAGCCTTATCTCATGTGACAGCCCCAGACTAAATCTGTGCATGGCACATTTTTATTGACACATTTTCACCATGTGCCCATCACCATGGAGATCAAAAAAACCCCAAAGACTAAAAAAAAAAAAACCCAAACCCCAAGAGTGATGTTGTGCAGCTTTGCAAGACCCAGTCCCACGCAGGTGACAAGATCAGCAGCTGCTTCCTCCCAAATAACAAAAATCAAGTGGTCCAATGCTCATTTTTAACCATGAACAGTTGAAACACAAACACACAGTTCTCACCCAAGAAATGAACCCCAGCTAACCCAGCATGTCAGCTCCTCTTCCACCCAAACCAAGGGCTTGTCCCTTTTCCCCACCTAAGGCTGCATTTACTCCAGACAACCTTTCAAGGCACAAAGATGCAAAAAACATGAAGTCTAAATTCTAAAACTCAGAGGGAAAACAGACTTAATGCACAGACACTCTGTATTATTAAACTTAACAGGCCAGATTTGCAGGAGCAGCAGCAACAAACAGCTCCTGATTTTCTCCCTGGGTGATGCTGCTCATGTTTGAAATTCTGCCCACATACATTGAATTACACCTGATTTATATTTATATTTATATTTATATTTATATTTATATTTATATTTATATTTATATTTATATTTACACACAAATGTATAAACACACATCAGTTTGGAGAGGAAGGTGAGCAGTGCCCCAGGATCCCCAAATCAAGTCCTGGGAGCTTCCAACAGCAGAAAGGCTGTTTGGGGTGAACATCTGAGCCCCCCCAGTCCCACACAGCTGTCCAGCTGTGCTGCCAGCACCTCCTTGACAGCAGAAAGTACAGGATTTTTAAAAAAGGAGAGCTTTAAAACATTTGTTTGATCAGTATTATCCCTTAAGTACATTTTCTGTAAGATAAGGGACAGAATACACAGTGGTGTAGCAATACATGTACAGAGACTTTTGGATCACTGTGCACTTGGCATGATCAGCTTGACACAACTTATGTGCTAATTATGCACTGGGTTAGGAAAGAATTTTTCAGGTCTCTTCATAATTAAAAATATATTTAATTACTTTGGGTAAGCCAAGCCTCGTGTTAGAAAATGTAAATAGAAAACGATGTTAGAAAACATAAATAGAGACAAATGTGTTGAATTGGGAAGCCAAAATATTTTGCCTGGGGGAAAGAAAGAAACGCACAAGGACACAGAAGATTAATAATTCTGTATAATTTCAGTGATCCACTTGGGAACTCTGACAAGTCTCTGCCCAGCACGAGGGACGTTCCAAAGTTTAATCCAAAAATTGGTGTGGTCCACCAGTGTGTATTCTCTCCCTTGCACTTATGGCACGTTATAAGGTTTATTTTATTGTCTGAAGGCTGTTCAGTGCCCCTGGAACAATTGGTGGCCCCCGAGCTGCACCCCCTGCAGGGCTACATACCGTTGCTGGAGAGGAGCGTGAGGTGTGAGACAGGGACTGCCTAGAGCTCTCCAGCCCCCCATGAATGAGATAGGCTCCCGAGCCGGAGATGATCTGACTGCCCCCAATGTCCATGGTGATGCCCACCATGTTGTGAAAGGGAATGGCAGGAGGAGAGGAGGATGTCGCTGTAGTCACCTGAGCTCCTCCTCCCTGCGCTTCGAAGTAGGGCGCGGTGCTGGCGGGGGCGTAAATCTGCGCCTCGCTGCTGTACGAGTAGGCGGCTCGTCTGGCAGGGAACACAGCGAGAGAGAGGGGTCAGCCCAGGGAGGGGGGTGGCACAGGGGACTCCACTGCTGGAGGAGGCACCACCCTGGGGAGAAGCCTGGACTCTGCTCTCAGTGGGGTTTGTGGTGGTGAAATGGAGATTTGTGGTGGGAAAGGGTTTGGAGGGGAAGGGTTTGGAGGGGAAGGGTTTGGAGGAGAAGGGTTTGGAGGGGAGGGGTTTGGAAGGGAAGGGTTTGGAGGAGAAGGGTTTGGAGGGGAAGCGTTTGGAGGAGAAGGGTTTGAAGGNGGGCTCTGGAGAAGAAGGATTTGGAGGAGAAGGATCTGAGGAGCAGCTGAGAGCACTGGGCTTGTTCAGCTGGGGCAGAGCACACTGAGGGGAGACTCCTCGGGGGCTGCAGCTCCTCCCGAGGGCAGGTGGAGGGGCAGGCACTGAGCTCTGCTCTGGGACCAGGGACAGGGCCCAGGGAATGGCTGGAGCTGTGCCAGGGGGTTGGGATGGATCTCAGGGAAAGGTTCTTCCCCCAGAGGGTGGTGGGCACTGACCAGGCTCCCCAGGGCAGTGGGCACAGCCCCAAGGCTGCCAGAGCTCCAGGAGAGTTTGGACAACACTCTGGGGGACAGGGTGGGATTGTTGG
Source organism: Sakesphorus luctuosus (assembly GCA_013396695.1). NCBI lineage: Eukaryota > Metazoa > Chordata > Aves > Passeriformes > Thamnophilidae > Sakesphorus > Sakesphorus luctuosus. Next base: position 25,445 of record VWZD01011821.1, read on the forward strand.
GGTGTCTGTGCAGGGCCAGAGGCTGGACTGGTGATCCTTGGGGGTCCCTTCCAACTCAGGATATTCCATGATTTTATGGTTCCATGAAAGTCAGTGCTGACAATGTTGATCAGCCCTGAAGCCAAAGGGATGGCAGAGCCCAGAGTTCAGCAGCTCCTCAATGGGGTGAGGAAGGAAGACCAAGGGCATCCCAGGGGGCACCAGGCCCAAAATGGGGCACTGCAGACAGGGGGAAGAGGGAAATAGAAGGGTGGGCAGGCCCTGGCACAGGTTGCCCAGAAAAACAGAGGATGCCCCACTCCTGGAAGTGTCCAAGGCCAGCTTGGAGGGGCTTGGAGCGACTTGGGCTGGTGGGAGGTGTCCCTGCTCATGGCAGGGGGTGGAATGAGATGGGCTTTAAGATTCCAACCCAACCATTCCATGATTCTGTGAATCCTTCCAACACCCTCATCCTCCTCTCTCAGCCACACTCTGGCTCCTAAAGCTGCCCACACCATGTGCTGGGCAGAGGGAAACCCCAGGGCAGGACTCCCTGGAGAGCAGCCCCTCCATGAGGACACCAACTCCTCCAAGGCTGCAGTCGGGCTGAAACCACCCCAGACACACAACAGAAGGTGTGAAATGGTTGTTCCTCCTCTCCCTCCTTCTATTCTTGGGCAGTGCCAGGGTGGAAGGAGCCCAGGAGGATGGAAGGGCCGGGAGCTGGGAGGGGACAGGGCTCTGCTGCAGCCACCAGGAGGCTCTTACATGGTTCCATTGGTATAAACAGCTTCTCCTCCTTCCACATACTGGACCTGGGCTGGATAAATGTGCTGCACAGACTGCACCTGCAACAGGCAGCAGAAAGTTCTGGATTGCTCAGAAACAGCAGGAGAAACTGCAGCTCACATCCTTGCACTGCTGCCAACCTCACCTTGGCATTGAGGGTTTCTTTAGAAAAGAAAAAAACCATCAAACAACCAACCCCCCCTCAAAGGAATCCCAAAGGACATTTTTATTTTCAAAGGCCAAATTAAAATAGATAAATAAGCCTTTGCTCCATGAGGAGTGGAAACAATGGAGCTGAGTTTCCTCAGCACTGACTAAGAGGGGTGAGATCACTGCAGCTCTTTCTCCAGAGGGGCTGGCACTGCCCTCCTGCATCCCAGCCCCCTCTTTTTTTGGGCTGGGAGGGATGTAGTTGCCCTCTGTCAAGTTTTTTATTTCCCCAACCAAATAAAAAACTCACTAAAGGAAAAAACAAATCACTGTCCACAAGGAGCAGCACCACATCTCCCTGGTTTCTCAGGAAACCAGGACTGCAAAAGGCAAAGTTCAGATAAATAAAAATAACTGCCTGGCTCTCTGGCACTGAGCCTTTCTCTGGAGCCACGTGCAGTCAGGAAATTTATCTGTGTAATTAAAATAAAATCCCAAACACTTTGCCTCTGAAATGATCTTTCCCAAGGAGGATTGCTTTTTAATTTAACTTTGATTTAATAAATGCTTTTAAATGGCAGGTGAAAGCATCCATCAAATCTTCAAAAGTACGAATCCATCAAATCTTCAAAGCCATGAACTGCTACAGAGAAGGTTCTTTCTAAACTATAAACGTCTTGAGAGTTCCTTTTGCCATCAGTCTAAGAAAGGAGGAGCAGGATAAAGTGATCCCAGTTCTCTGACTGCCCACAACTCTTTAATTAAGATTTTTCCAGCAGCTGGCACAGCTTCAAACATGGTGTGGGACATGGGGACCTGCTGACAGGGGGGGCCCTGAGTGGTGTCCCACCCCAGAGCATTTATTACCTGTTGTGGAACCTGCTGGACTCTGTTGGGAACAGAGATTTGCTGCATCTGAGCTCCTTTGGGAGCAGAGCCCGTTGCTTGGACCAACACCCTCTGGAAAAGAAGACACAGGAACAGACACTTACTTGGAGTCCTGAACTCAGGTGGGTCAGGTGTTCTCTGCCAAACCTTCATGGACAGCCCCTCCAGCAGCAGTGGCAGCCCTTCCTCAGTGTCCCCGTGGTCCCCACCCTCCCAGGGCAATGCCAGCCTGAACTTGGGCAAAGCTGCACCCACAATTCCTGCCATGGATCATCTTTAACTCTCCACAAGAGGAAAGAACAAACAGCTGGTTGGTGAGAGGAGCTCAAATGAGGTTCAGCAGCAGCTAAACAAGAACCACTTCTCACACATTCCCATTTTCCTCCTGAGGCTGCAAAGTTCCTTCTCTTACAGCTGCTACACCAAACCACACTCTGTCTCCTGCAACCCCTCCAAGGTGCCACATCCCTTTTGGTTTCTTCCAAAACCACAGGTGGTTCTACACTTCCCTTCAGAGATAGCTTTGTGCTGCCTTGTGATGGTCACTCTGCCTCTGCTCTGTCACCTCCACTGTCCCCCTGCTCACTGTGTCACCCTCCACACTCAGTCTGAGGTTGTCTCAGAGTGCTCAGCACTTTGAAGATCCAGCAAAACAAAATAGGGAAGTGGTGGATGGAAAGAAATGCTTCAGTGAGGCCTGTGGGAACAGAGCCAAGTGTCTGTATGGCCTTCTAAAGCATCTCCAAGGGGACACATCCTCTGTGGCTTGAGAAATACCCAGGAGGACAAAGAGGGGCCAAACAATCCCAAAGGATTCCTAGAAACAACCCTGACAATTCCTGGCTGCCTTATACATACGTATTTATGATTTTTAGCCCTCTGCCCTTTGTAGCAACCAGAAATGCTCTTCTAGCAGAATTACAGGAATATGAATATGATTTCCCACATTTCCAGGCAGCAGTTCCAGTCTGGACAGACTGGAGACCCTGCAGCTGAGCTTGCAGTAGGGACACAGATGCTGCTGTCAGCCAGCACTTGCTCCATTTTTCCTCCAAAAGAGGTTGTAACAAGTGCAGGATGGGGACATGACAAGCCCTTTTTGAAGTCAGGCCTTGGCAGTGCCACCCACACCAAAGCCCCAGCAAGATCCTTTCCTTTCTCCAACTTTTCACCCATTCTCTGGCATTGCTTTTGCCCAAGGACACCCCTTTGGCACAGCAGCCCAGCTCAGTCATTCCTCACTGTCTGGGTGCTCCTACTGCCTTCCACCCAAACCAGTGGATCATCCCCAACCTGTAGGATGAGACCATCCTTCTCCAAGAGCCTCTGCTCACACTGGAAGTTGGACCAGTGACCAACAGCCCCGAAGGCTTCAGCCTCACACCACTCATGCTGCCAGCAGTTCATTCCTGGAGCTGTCTTTGTCCTGCTGGGCAGAAGGGAAGGCTCTGGATGCTCCTCCTCTTCAGCACCATTCCACAATCCTCTGGGTGCTCCTTAGTCCATGGATTCCACTCAGTGCTCTGTGTCCTGATGGGGTTTCATCACTTCATAATCCAAAGGCAATGGGTTTTCTGACCTTGGTCCTCATGTTGGCACAGCCAAATTCACACTAATGATCCCTGGGACACCTGCCCAGCAATATCCATGTCATTGCAAGACAAACAAGGAATGTTCCCCAGGAGAAAAGGAAGTTGGGAAGGCTGAGCAGAAACTTAAACCACTCCATGTGAATGTCCACAGCTCCTAGTGAATTGAATATTCCCACCAATTCACAATGTTTAATTGTTCCTTTCCATCAGCATCCCATGGCAGCTGCTCCTGCTCACTTGGGAGTTGGAGAAGGATGTAACAGAGTTACACCCACCCATCCTCTTATCCCTCCAGCTTCCTGTAGCACAATCTTCTTTTGATAGTTCCCCAAAAGGCATAAAAAGGAACCAGTTTGACTTAACCCTTCCCGTTTTGCACTGGGTTGTTTCCATCCATCAGCTGAAGCCACTGCTCTCCTTTGGGACCTCCCAAGTGCATCATATTCATGGATATGAATCATGAATCCCACGCCCCCAATCAAAATGTCAGATCCCCCTACCAAAGGAAGAGTCCGTGGAATCATGGAGTCATGGGTTGGGTTGTGTTGGGAGGAACCTTAAGGATCATCTCATTCCATGCCATGGGCAGGGACACCCTCCACCAGCCCAGGCTGCTCCAAGCCCTGTCCAACCTGGCCTTGGACATTCCCAGGGATGGGGCAGCCACAGCTGCTCTGCCCAACCTGTGCCAGGGCCTGCCCACCCTCCCAGGGAAGAATTCCTTCCCAATGTCCCATCCATCCCTGCCCTCTGGCAGTGGGAAGCCATTCCCCTTGTCCTGTCCCTCCATCCCTTGTCCCCAGTCCCTCTCCAGCTCTCCTGGAGCTCTTTTAAGCTGTGGAAGGGGCTCTCGGGTCTCCCTGGAGCCTTCTCTTCTCCAGGTGAACCCCCCCAGCTCTCCCAGCCTGTCCCAGAGCAGAGGGGCTCCTGCCCTTGGACCATCTCTGTGGTCTCTCTGGACCTGCTCCAACACATCCAAGTCTTCCTCGTGCTGAGGGTCCCAGACCAGGATGCAGCTGGGCCAGTGGGGTCTCCTGAGGGCAGAGCAGAGGGGGAGAACCCCCTTCCTGACCTGCAGACCCCTCTCTGGATGCAGACATGGCCCCTCCACCCTCTCCCTGCACTGGCTCCCCCCTCACCTTCTCCACCCACGACCTCAGGACTTTGTAGCGACTGTTTCATCCTCTCCTGCTTTTATTGACACACCAAACAACGACAACAGGATATTAATCCGAAGCAAACACTGAGCTGGCATGGAGTGACTTCCTTGGGCAGCTAAATTAAAATCTAAATCCCCACATTTCAAAGCCTGCAGATTGATTAGTGGGGCCAGAACACACGAGGTATCAACAGCCTTTATCAACACCAACTCCAGCAACAGGCTGGCCCCAGCACCTCAACGAGTGATTAAAAACCCTCTCCCCACTATAAAAACCCTGGATTAAAATACATCTGCCAGCAAAACAGGGCCCTTCTCCATGGAAACAGCATTCCCAGCTGTGCACACCTTACCTGCTGAGAGGCTGGCACTGGCTGCACCACCGGAGCCTGGGCTGGGGCTGAAGGGTGAAGGGCCACAGAAGCTGCTGAGTCTGATCCACCCTCTGAACTCTGCATGCTCACTGCTGGGAGAGCACAGGGACATCAGGGAGGGGCACGGGGACATCAGGAGAGCACAGGGACATCAGGGAGGGGCACAGGGACAGCAGGCAGGGAGGGGAGCACAGGCACATCAGGAAGGGGCACAGGGACATCGGGGCAGGGAGGGGAACACAGGGACATCAGGGAGCAGGTACAGGGACAGCAGGGCAGGGAGGGGAACACAGGGGCATCAGGGAGCAGGTACAGGGACAGCAGGGCAGGGAGGGGAACACAGGGACATCAGGAAGGGGCACGGGGACATCAGGGCAGGGAGGGGAACACAGGGACATCAGGGAGCAGGTACAGGGACATCAGGGCAGGGATGGGAGCACAGGGACATCAGGAGAGCACAGGGACATCAGGGAGGAGGTACAGGGACATCAGGAAGGCCAGAAGAGCACAGGGACGTCAGGAAGGAGAGCACAGGGACATCAGGGAGGGGCACAGGGACAGCAGGCAGGGAGGGGAGCACAGGCACATCAGGAAGGGGCACAGGGACATCAGGGAGCAGGTACAGGGACAGCAGGCAGGAGAGCACAGAGATACCAAGCAGGGAGGGGAGCACAGGGACATCAGGGAGGTAAGGAGTGCACAGGGACATCAGGGAGGAGGTACAGGGACATCAGGAAGGCCAGAAGAGCACAGGGACGTCAGGAAGGAGAGCACAGGGACATCAGGGAGGAGGTACAGAGACATCAGGAAGGGAAGGAGAGCACAAGGACATCAGGTATGAAGGAGAGCACAGGCATATCAGGAAGGCAAGGGGAGCACAGGGACATCAGGAGAGCACAGGGACATCAGGAAGGCAAGGAGAGCACAGGGACATCAGGAGAGCACAGCCCCAGACCAGGGGCAAAATCCCAGTGGAAGGTCCAGGGGAAGCTCTGGGAAGGAAGGAAGGAAGGCAGCTACCATCCTACACACAGGACTCCTTTTAGGCTTGGAGCTAATTTTAATGCAGTATTATATTAAGAAAAAAAGCAAGTTGCCCAATTGTTTCGCAGAAAGGAGAGGGAAGGAACAGAAAATGCACTTCTATATATAACCCAAAAGTGGTGTTGGAAAATTATTGTGTCACAGTGAGGATCACACAAGATCTGGGAGAGTAAGAGCTTCTTTTAAAAATAATTTTTCTCCCCTCCCTTCTCACGTTTAACTACTGCAAAAAAACTGTTGAATCAAATCTAAGTCCGTGCCTGGAGCTTAGTTAAGGCTTTCCTTGGGAAAGGAGAGTGCTCAGCTTGGGGTGAGAATCACAACGAGCAATCAAACACGAAGAGCAGAAACCCCAGTGATTCACCATCATTTTAAATGCCCCAAGACACATCTCCACCCTCCCAGCCTTGCCCCCAAACAGCCCCAACATCTCCCTCCCCGCCCACAACACAGCCCTAGGGAGGTGCCCCTGGAACCTTCAGATCCCCCTGGGCTGGTGCTGCCCCACCTCACTCAGCCATCTTGGGAAGTGTCCCAAGGGCCACGTGGGCATTCCCTGAGCATAGAGAGAGGGCAGGAGGGCAGGGCTGAGCCCCTCCACCCCCAGGGTCTCCTTGTTCCCCCACAGCCCTGTGCCACCCCCTGTGTCCATCCCTGTGGGACATGGGACATGTCCCAGGGGCCACCAAGGGATGCTCTGATGGACCTTCTTGGGAGCACACAACGACATTTTTATTTCTTTTGGGGGTGGGGGAGCCTCTTTTGTGTTGGGTTTGTTTCTCCTGCTGGTTTACCTTGAAACCAACACAGTTCCCAAAGGCAGGCCCTGGCAGGCAAAGACCCCCATGAAATGTGGCCCTTCCAGACAAGGTGGACAGAGAAGCCCTGGATTGCCAAGGATTTGTTATTGTTTTGTTTATCAGTGAAACATCCTGGATGAAGAACCATTCACTTCTCATTAAAGCCATCCTGTGCTTCCTGAGAACTGGAATCAGATCCATGTGTGCCATCTGGTAACATTGATCTGTGCTGATGAAAACCTGACAACACACACAGGATTCCTGTGCCCTGAGGAACCATCACAAGGTGTTACAAAGCTCTGCTGATGTCCTGGGAGAACAGCTACTAAGTCAACTGGCACCTGAGCCAAGGCTCCAGAGGGTGGATAAAGCATCAGCTTTCAAGGAGAAGAGGAAATACGGAATCTGAAGTCTTGCTCTTTCACAGAATCCCAGAATGGTTTGGGTTGGGAGGGACCTTAAAGCCCACCCAGTGCCACCCCTGCCATGGGCAGGGACACCTTGCACCGGCCCAAGTTGCTCCAAGCCCCGTCCAACCTGGCCTTGGACACTTCCAGGGATGGGTCAGGTCCCTTCTTAAACTTCTCAGCAGTTTCCAGGGCAAGGAACATCCCTGGAGCTCCTTCCTGGACATGGGCTGCTGGAGCTCGACCTCCTGCTCATGGAGCTCTTTAGCAGCTCTGACACGTCCCTAAGAAAATGCCCAGGAAAGGACTCCTCCTCTCCTTCCATCCTATTTGTCACCATTTCAGTGTCCTGGATCATCCTCCCCCAGCAGAGAGGGCTCCAAAGCAAGCCCTGCTGCTTCCCAAGGATCTAAGCCTTGATTCTTCCCCTTAGATCTGGTTTAAGAAATAGAAGTTCATCCTAGCCAGTTCCTTCCCACTCCTGGCTGGGGTGAATCCTGCAGTTCTTCCACAGAAGTGACCAGCACTAAAAGGTGTCTTGTGGCCTCTGTGGGCCTCTGACAGCCTGAGAACTTGGCAGCCCCAGCACCAGGGACTGCAACAAGTGAAGAGCTAATTAATGAAGCTGCTGGTGGGTCACAGAGAGGATCAGCTGCATCCACAGTTGAACTTCTTAGCTCCACTTAGTGGGTTCAGAGGAGCAAAAGAATTCACTTACTGTGTCAGAGGAATGAGCAGGCAGGGCCTGACCACACATAAGGAATAAAATCACTGTGAGAACCAGGATGGTTTGGGTTGGGAGGGACCTTAAACCCCATCCAGTCCCACCCCCTGCCATGGGCAGGGACACCTCCCACCAGCCCAGGGTGCTCCAAGCCCTGTCCAACCTGGCCTTGCACACTTCCAGGGATGGGGCAGCCACAGCTGCTCTGCCCAACCTGTGCCAGGGCCTGCCCACCCTCCCAGGGAAGAATTCCTTCGTAATTTCTAACCTAAATCTAATTATCATACATAAACTTCAGTGTAAAGCCATTCCCCCTTGCCCTTTCACTGCTTGGCCTTGTAAAAAGTCCCTCTCCAGCCTTTTTGGAGGCTCCCTTTGGACACTGAAATGAGGTGTCCTGACTCAACATGTTGGTGTTTCAGGGAGAGACAAGTTTAAAGCCCTGGGTTGCTCAAGGGGCCACGTGCAGCATCCCAGCCCTGGAAGGCATCACAGACATCTGGATTCCAGGTTGCATCATCCCTGAGTGAATCAGGCAGATAATGAGGCTGCTGCCTCTGGAAAACTTGTGTTTACACACAGCTATCTTGGTATCCAGGCAAACAGAGAGGACAGGAAAGGAAATGCAGAAAAAGCCTAATAACTCCTGGTGCTATTTCTGGTTCTGCCACCAGCTCCCACCATGACCTTGGGCAGGACACTTCCCCTTCCCTGGGCTCCCATTCTCCCACTCCTGAAAAAGCCACAATGCTCCCCTAGGCCAGATATTTTTCAAGCACTGCTCTCCCAGGGCTGTCAAAGCCTGAATGCCTTTCAGAAGGACAAGTGGCACCAGTACAAGCCTTGAGGGCTGATAAAAACTCTGGTTGTCACCTTTTAATTCATAAGACACCGTTGTCTCCATGTGAAATGGCCTTGCCTTTGTTAATCTCCCCTGCCTAAAGCAGCTCCAAAAGGCTGCGAAAACAGAGATAAGGGGAGCATTTCCAAGTATTTTCTACATTCAAATCTGCAGGGAGAAGGGAAGAAAAGGAGGAGGCAGCAGGAGGATCTCCCAGGGCGACTCCCAAGGGTTGTCCTCGAGTGCTGAGGAGGGGATGGAGCAGCATCTTCTGCTCCAGGGCCCCAGAAGAGGTTGGGGAAGGAGGGGGCTGATACCACACTGTCCCAGTTCAGCAGGTGGGACCAGTTTCTCCCTGTGTGGGTGTGACCAAAGCTGGGCATTCTAAACCCTCTGGGCCATTGCCCAGCAACTCTTCCCAATGGCCCATTGGCAGCAGCTGCCCAGGGCACAGCTGAGCCCTCACCCTGGCAGCTGGCTGGGAAAGAAGCCTGGCAGAGGAGCTGGGAGAACTCCCCTCCAGGGACTCCTTGGCACCTCCACACCCACCTGAGGGCTCAGCTCTGCTCAGGGGCCAGCAACCATTCCAAAATCCCCCCTGACTCCCACAGTCACATCCCCCAGTCTGGAACTCCCTGCCCTGGGAGAGGCACTGGGGGCTCCCACCTGAACCTGAGGGGAGAGAATCTTGGGCTTTGGGGACTTCTGGGNTGCAGGTGTCCCTGGGGCTCCCTCTGTGCTCTGCCACGCAGGACACGAGGGAGAACCACAAGTACTTTTCCACAGAATGTTTTAATACAAACTCTCAGCTCCTGAACACTCAAACACAACTGTCTGGGAGCTGAACATTCAGAGCTCCACCATGTAAGAAGCGCCAGAGCAGGGGGCCTGCCCAGGGAATATCTGCTTTATTTGTCTTTGGTGTTCTGCTCCTGACATGGTAGGACATGTGGCACCAGCACCATCCCAGGTCACTCCAAGACTCCAAATCAAAAGGGATTTAAGTCCCTGCCTTCCTCAGGCCCAGAGTTGCTTCTGCTGGAATTGTGGCCAAACTACTTCATAGTTTTACACCAGAAGGAAAGGTCACTATTTGAAATTAATATAAATCCCTCTTCACCTTATTTTAATTTTTTAAGAGCCGGTCACACAAATCAGGGATGGGACTGACACAACTTGGCTCTCACAGGATATTTAGGTCTTGTCTTTATTTTCTGAAGGTGTAAATGTAAAACAAATCAGCTGCTACCAGTGGCTGCTTTTAATTCAGAATAATCACAGGATGGAAGGACCTCAAAGCCCATCCAGTGCCACCCCTGCCATGGGCAGGGACACCTCCCACCAGACCAGGTTGCTCCAAGTTTATCCCACCTGGCCTTGGACACTGCCAGGGATGGAGCAGCCACAGCTTCTCTGCCCAACCTGTGCCAGGGCCTGCCCACCCTCCCAGGGAGCAGCTTCAGTTAAAGACAATGTGACATTTTGTTTGATAAATGGGAGAAAAGTCTTAACATACTTTGTTGTTGGAAACTTTCTGAGTCCTCTGGAGTTTTCTTTCAGTAACAAAACAGA
>VWZD01011822.1:3713-24342 GCA_013396695.1 Sakesphorus luctuosus
GTTGTGTCGTGCTGTATTCTAGCTTGTCTAAGTGTGTAAATTATTCTAATCCTTTTCCTTTTCTGTAAAATACATGTGGTGTTGGTATAAATGTAGTTTGAAGGGGGGTTTTTCCCCCCTTTCCCTCTCTCCTTTTCTCCCTTTACTGGTGCGGGATGGGGGGGAGGCTCTAACTCTGTGCTTGGAGGGTTGGCGGTTTGCCAGCTCAAACCAAGACACACCCTTGGTCATACAATTTAGTTTTAGATAGTTTTGTGAGGAACAGGATGTTTGACTTCCTGATACTTAAGGGTTCCTTCCAGCTTGAGCCATGATATGATTCTATGATTCTAAGTCATTCAGCTAGTATTTTTATAGAAGTACAACAACTATCATGGTCCATTTGTATCTCTCAAATTTACAGGACAAGGTATTCCATAAATTAAACTTTATTATAGGGAAGTAAACACAGAAGTATGCCAAATAAGGGCTCAATCCCCTTTGCACAGGCCAGTCTAAAATATTCATTCACTAATTCATTGTGTCATTGAAGAGGTTTCCAACTCAAAAGTTCTGTAATTCCTGACTTGCAACTGGCAACTTATGTGCCTGTGAGCAAAACCTAACAAAGTAAGGGTGGAAATGCTCATCCTTCCTCTCCCATCAGGGTCTGGGCATTCCGCATATCACATGGGAAACCACAAAAGTCTCAGTAGTCTGACTGCTGTTTGATGCACTCGAAAACTTTTGGTTAAGCTAACATATATATGCCTTCCAGCTCACAAGATGTGTCTATACCATTTCCCTAAGTTAGTGAATTCTGAAGAAACTGCCAGACTTTGGATATACAAGGATGATAACTCCAGAAGACAGCAAATTGCAGGTGACACTGACTGAACAACGACCTTCAGTCCTTTCTGTCCATGATGTCCTGTCTACAAGTTACTGTCTCATGGATCTAACAGTGCTGCTTCCAGCATACATCAAGCCTTAGCATGGGCTGCTAACCAAAACCTGAGCAGGAGCTGAATGGACAGCTACAGAAAGCCTTCAAGAAGACAAGAATACAACTGGTATAAACAACTTAAGTTTGCTAAGTGGCTTTGAACAAACCACAGTACTTTCCTTGTTCACTTTTAAAATACAAAATGGGGGTATTCTCCTACTAAAACATGGAATTGTGTTTAATGTAGAAAGCTTCACATCTGAGTGGTTCCACTGGGTGCTAGTAAAATAAAAGAAATAATTTGTTATATTATTTGCATTTACAGTGGCAGCCACTTTGATGCTCTGCAAATTGTCACATACTGTGTAATCAGGAACAATGCCTCTTGATTTCAGTGCAATTTGAATGCTTGTGATAGGGCTGAATTTGACTTCTGTTCATAAACAAGCCAAATGCTGATGTATATTTTTTTATAATTGTAGCTGGTTTGATGCTAAAATTATTTATGTAAACAACACAGTAAAATCATATTTTTTCTGGGTTCTTTACTGCACTTACATCAATCAAACACTTTCATATGCACAAACTGTTCTTGATCAGTGCATCAGGTAGGACTCTGGGCAAAATAGAGATTTATTTTGAAATAGCAACATACTCACAAAGCTCTCAAAGATTTCATGTTTTGTAGCCTTTGCTTGGCTGCAGCATTTCTGATACAAAAGCAGAAGAGACAACACACACAAGCATATGATGAAATTCAGAGATCATAATTTTTGAAAAATTGCATAAACACCCAGCTCACACCACATGGCAAAAAGTCTTCTGCTGACACCAGCACCTGGGTGACTCTGAAGACTGTGTCCCCCTCTCCTCTCAGGATTCCAAAACCAGTCTAGCTTCCCAGCTTTTGTCATGTAAAAGGTAAGACAAAGGTAGTCTCAAGGCAACTACACATACAGACACACTCCCTCACTGTGCACTGCAAAGCTGAGAAATAGTGCTATAACATCACCCAGCAAGTCAGCAGAACTGTGCCACCCAGCAGCACTGAACAGACTGCAGCATCTGCACTTCAAATTCAGGCAAAGCTCTGGGTAGTTCAGGCTTTCCCAGTATCTTTTCCAAACCCAGTCCCCTGATCTTGCCAACTGTCTCATAACTTAATGAAGGATGAAAAGGATGGGACTTAAACCACTTGGCACACAGAGCTGGCAAACTTCTTGTGGTTCCACCTTGGCAGCAAAGCTGGATGCAATTTTTCTTACAAGCTATACTAAATAGGAATTAAACAACTGGGCCTAGTTCTCTCCTCAGCCCAACAGGGGCTGTGGTGAGTGGGAGAGTATCCAGACCTCAAGGCTTGGAGGTAGGCTACGACCTGACTTGACCTCCACCTAGCCAACAAACAATGGTATGAGGAGTTTTTTCCACATTTCTTCAGGAAATTTTTCTCCCTGTTCTACAAGGACATCTACTTGTCAGAGCAATTCTCAGTTCACAGAAAGTCTTTCAAACAAGGTGGCCACAATGTAATCTGTTATTATAACCAATCCATCTGTCTATCACTCTGTCTACACACCAACCTATCTCCCTCCCTTCTTCTCTTTCCTTTATTCTGAGCTTTTCTAAACCCAGATTTGTATCTTCTACACATTGGAGTACCTTGTGTATCTCTGCCCAGTGAGACTGTACTTCCTTCCAAATAATTAACATTCAGCTGTGACACATTAACAATATTCCTTGTAGGATATGACAAGCCTAGGGAAGAAATCAAAACATGTTAGCCTTTTTCCTGTGGTAAAATCTTCACACCTTCATATCCTGGCAAGATGGTTCTCTGCTCATGAAACAGATGCTGTGAGAAAAACTGGGTCCTGATGTCACCCTAATTAGGCCACTGGAATTATGCCAGGACCAATTTCTCCCTCTATCCTTGGAGATTTACTGCTGTGAAGTGTATAGCTGATCTACATGTCCCAGAAAAAAAGACAGTATATTTGGAATACTCTAAAGCATGAAGAAGCTTTTATATTGTGCACTGCAGACACATGCACATGATAAAACCTTGACACCAAGGGAATATTCACCGTTGCCTTTGATTGTAAAGGGATGAGGATTTCTTACACCTTGAGAATAAAAGAGGTACATAAATAAGAGCTAAGGCAGAATACAAGGAAGAAACCAATATTCACGGAAATCTTTAGAAGTTGTTACCTGAATTATTTGGTAATCCAAAAAAATGTGGCACTTATTAATCTAACTGGAACATGTTTTCATTTCTATATTTCTATTTCTACACTCTGTTGTAAAATGAAAGACAATAAAACTTAATGAAGATGATTACTACAGATTTTTGCCCATTTTTAACTAGGAGGAAAAGTGACTTAGGGCAGAGTAACAGCCCAGACGACTTAGTAACGAAGAGCCACCTATATTGGCGTAACAGTTTCTCATGTTGAAAAAGTACAGAGCGGTAACAGAGTTCCTGTCCATATCCTGAGCCAGAAGCTGCAGCTCTCTGTGGGAGGCACACATGTAGCTGTTGGAAAATGGCTCCACTGTTTTCTTGTGAATAGCTTTTCACCAGGTGCAGATGCCAGATGCACGACCTTCTGTACTGCAGAAAGCTCTGGATCACTTTTGTCACACAGGGACTTTTCCACATTAATATGAGACCCCAAGTAGGTCTCAGTATTTCATCTTTCACTAGGAAATGATGTCTGTGAGCACTTTGTTGAAAAAGGATGAAGCAAGAAGAGATACTGGAGAAAGACTGAGATCATGTTTCACTGTTAATTTGGAAGTCAGTTTGTTAATAGACATGGCTGGATGGAGAGATGTGATTTAATGGTCTGAGCATAGAACTAGAAACTATAAATCTCTATCTAGTTTGGCTCTGAAAAATCATTTCTTGTGACTTGATCCAAGTTACTTATCTGTCTTCACCTGTAAAATGGGGATACTAGTAGATATTTTGGAGGTCTATATGAAGGGCTTATTGGCTTATATTTATGAAGTATTTCACAGAGAAAAGAATTGAAGATACCCTTAAAAATGTAGACAGAAGCTTAAGTTCACATGAGGTCTTGAAATTCTGGTGTTTTATTTGCATTTCTCTGAATTTCATTCAGAAGATACTGTTGTATTTTAAAATTGTATTTAAAAGTTTGCCAGATTCCTTTCCAATACAATGGTGTATCTTCTTTCCTCCCAAAGTGTTGCAGATCCTATTCTTTTTTCTTTTGCCAATATTTGTATCTTATTCAGCACCTATATTTTTTCTGAGACCTCCTTTCTTATTTTTCTCCTCTCTTTATTTTTTTTTCAAAAGCTTATAATATTTTTCACTTTTTACTTAGATCAGGGTCACATTGTCTTCGGTTCATGCTGTCCAGGATACATTCAGCTCAGGCAAGTCTCAATACAGTCCCAATTATATTTTGTACAGTCTTGTAAACAATTACTCTGACACTGTCAAATCAGTCAAAACCATCTAAAAGATTAAGAGCTGTAATGACTACCAGAGATGCCTGTTGAATGCTAGAAAGTAATTTGGAATCAATAGTGTACAACAACTTCAATGGAAAATGACATTTAAGAATTAAACCTGTTGTGAGGATGAAAACCAGGTTTAATATTAAAATTATTTTTCTGAAGTTACAGATGGCTCAGCTTTAAGGAAAAAGGTAGTAACTTGTTGCTGCATTTACTTTGAAAGAGATAATTGCAATGTCAGTCATTTAGATGTAGATCACAACATATTCAAAACCAGAAGGCTACAAGAACATAGCAATATTCATAAATATGAGTACAGAATGGGAAAAGGCTTCAGGAGAGAAAAGGAGAATTTGGCCTAATGTGAAACATATTTTAATATCCTTTTTAGAGTGAAAATACTATAGAACCATAAAATAATTAAGAAGATCAAGATCCAAATCACATACATACTGTCTTGTAATTAATAAGAATATTCCTGATTATTCTTACCCTAGTAGTATTCTTTAAATGCTTAATGTTAAAAATCATCCTGATTCCCCACAAGTACTTTAAATACACAATTAGGCGTAAAATCACAATTTTCTTACAAACTGCGAGGTAAGCACATTGAAATGTGTGCAGTAATTCACATAAACTGGGCTACATTTGCTTTCTGCTGCAGTCAATGATAAAACTTCTTTTTAATCTCACAAAAAGGAGGATTCAGTCCATACTCTTGCTAAATAGCAAATGAAAGCACTTATGTTAATTTATTTATTTTGTATCAGTTTTTCATCAGAGCTATTGATGCCTTGCTCTGCTGAGAGAAAAATACAAGATTTCTGTTTTAGTAGAAGGCTGCATCCAAGTGGAATTCTGTTTAAAAGGTGCCAGAATCAGAAATCCAATTATAAATAGGGACAAGAAGCAGGTCTGTTAAGTCTTCTAGAGAACAAATTAACAAGTGGGAATGATTAAGCCAGAAAGGACTTGGTGTTCTAATTGAAGAAGTCATGCAGCATGATGTCACCCTCTGTTATTAGTATTTAATTGCTTTCAGAGAGAGCTCACTGTGCCTTTTTTCTCTCTCCCACAAGAAAACACTCACAGCATTTAAAATGCATCAAGTTAAAGAGGAATGTTGCTGTTTGGTCTGTTTTAAGTTCATGTAATTAAATTAGCTAAATAAAAAACACAGAGCTGTTTATAGGCTCAGCTTTGAATTTTTCATTTTATGCATCCAGGTCTGTTTCCAGTCTTATTAGCTGGTTTAAAAACTATTCTTGCAGTGCGTCTAACAAAGAATAGTCATATCCCGTGACTGCACCTGGTTTGTTGAACTGGCTATTTGAATTTTTCTCAGCAAAGTGTCAGTGTGGAAGGGTCATTATGTTATAGAAACTGAGAGGGAGAGGAGGGAACTATGTTTGCTACTTAACCATGCACATGAAGTGTTCAAAATCTTTTTGTTATCAAAGCATTTGGACAAATGAACTTCACTTCTACATTAAAGCCAAGCAAAAGTTTTTCTGTGTGCTTCTATCAATTTCAGATCTTTCAGTCTGCTTCACAGTATCTAAATAGAAAAACATATATATACACCACAAAGAAAGAAAGACTTAAATAAATGGCATTTGAAAGGAGAGAATTGCACACTGCAGACTAGTTTCTACTCACATACAGGTAGTCTCCATCATGGCAGTAGAACTTCTGAAGCATCACTACCTGAGACCTTGTATCTAGCTTGTTTTTTACATCTCTGATCACTCTTTTGTATATATCATGCACACAGTCATCTTTTAACATATTTACCAATTCAATAATGCTACTACTCAAGAAAGAAATTTAAAATAATTGAGATTGAACACAACTTTGACAGACTTCTGACTTCATCACTGTGTCTTTCTCCAGAAGCTTTGCAAAACAATGATCTCAGAAAGTGTTATACACTCCCTGAACTTGCTCCTGATCACTTTGAAAAAAATGTCCTTGCTCATATGTTTTCTACTGAACTAATTGCAAGGTTTAAAAATAGATGTCTTAAACACCACTGTAAGGGATAGGGCCCTGTGTGGTTCTTGTCCTACAGACAAGAAGCTTCAGCTTCAGAAGGTAGGGGAGGTGGAAGTTGAAATTGGGCCTTCTGAGTGAAGAGAGAAGCCTGTAAATAGTTTCTCTCCCTAAGGTCCAACACCTGAGCTATAAGGGAGAGAAAAAAAATGTTCTTTTTCTTCAGTCACCAGGATTGCTGTCTCACCTTGGGGCATCCTGACACAGAGGGGTTTTGTCTGACAATTTTCCTTCTTCCTATCTAAAAGGCTTCAGTAGAAAAGCAGAAAAAAGTAAACATCAAAAGTGCAAGAAAAGAAACCTTTTCTTCCTGCTCTTGTGTCCAGGTGATGGCTGGAGAAATACCACTGCAGAAGCTAATCTCTTTTAACCACTGACATTATGTTGATTTCTCTTGGTTCTGATGAATAGAAACAGAATAAAATGTACCCAATCAACCAAGTAAGCCACTAAAAACTTACCAAACCAGAACTGCTTCTTGGTCACTTTTCCAGTCCTGAATCTCAAAACACATTTTTACATAGTTGTTTGTCTTTAGATATGTTTATGCTACAATGCTGTACAGTTAGAATGTTGGAGATATGGATAAATAAGCTCTCTGGACAAGTTATGAATTTCATTAAATGAAAGGAAAATACCTTTTACACAGGAGTCCAATGCAACTTCAAAAGCTTTACAGGGGCCTGATGTGCTAGTATTTTCCCCCTGCTACGGATTTGGCTGCCTATGCTCAGGGCTAGTCCTGAAATAGTTTGGCTATGTAATCTGGGATGAATATGTTGCAAAAAGTCCTATCAAAGAGTGGTGAAAAGCAACACTGGGGTTCCTTGCTTTGTGTGGGAGCTCCAAATAAATTCAGACAGCTGGTCTTTGAACTACACTGCAGTGCTCGGTCATGTACATTGCTGATTCAGACCCTGACCAGACTTCATGGCTTGATTTCAGCCCTATGCCATCCCTGTGAACTTGTCCAGGGATCATCAGACTCATGGCTGATGAGGTTTCCAGAATCCCACTTGCTCTGCTGTCCTTGTTCTGAGCCCTTTCCTGAAAAACTACCACCTACCTGCCTTGCTGTAGCTTTCAGCTCCCATACAGAGCAACCCAGTCCTGTTGCTCTCTGACAAACTGTTCACTCTTGGTAGACATGTTTAGGGAGATGAGGAGGAGGTGTCACCCACTATGTCTATGAACATCTGAAGTGCATGGAGCTCCACATGGGGATGGATAAGGAGCTAATTGAGAGTTTATGGATCAGGACTAAAGGGAGGGTAGGGACTGGTGATTTTATAGTGGAGGTCTGCCATGGGCCACCTGACCAGGAAAACCAAGCTGATGAGGCCCTCTGTGGACAGATAGGTGCAGGCCCTGGCCCTCATGGGGGACTTCAAGCACCTTCAGACATCTGTTAGAGGAACCACACAGCAGAGCATAAGCAATCCAGGAGTTTCCTGGAATGTATTGGTGACAACTTCCTTCTCCAACTGATAGAGGAGCCAACTAGGAGAGGTGTTATGCTGGACTTTATTCTCAATAACAAGAAAGGGCTGGTGAGGAATGTGAAGCTCAAGGGCAGCCTGGGCTACAGTGACCATGAAGTGGAGAAATTTGAGATCCTTAGGGTAACAAGGAGGGTACACTGGGAGATCAATACCACAGACTTCAGGAGAGGTGACTTCGGCCTCTTCTTGGATTCCTTTGGTAGCATGGTGTGAGACAGAGCCCTGGAGGGAAGGAGCACCCAGAAAGGTGGTTGATATTTAAAGATCATCTCCTTTAAGCTCAAGAGCAATGCATCCCAACAAAGAGGAAGTCAGGCAAATGTGCTGGAAGGCCTGTGGGGTTGAACAAGGTATCCTGGACAAAGACAAAAAACCCAAGCCTACAGAAGGTGTAAGCAAGGACACGAAGATTGTGAGGAATGAACAAAAGTTGTCCAGGCAGACAGGAATCAGGTTAGGAAAACTAAAGCTCTGATAAAATTAAACTTGTGCAGAATGTTGAGTGGAAAAAGTAAAGCTCCTACAAGGTTGTTGGTGATAGAGACTAGGGAAAATGCATGCCCCCGCCAGAAGGAAACAGGAGACTGGTTNGGGACTTCAAGCACCTTCAGACATCTGTTAGAGGAACCACACAGCAGAGCATAAGCAATCCAGGAGTTTCCTGGAATGTATTGGTGACAACTTCCTTCTCCAACTGATAGAGGAGCCAACTAGGAGAGGTGTTATGCTGGACTTTATTCTCAATAACAAGAAAGGGCTGGTGAGGAATGTGAAGCTCAAGGGCAGCCTGGGCTACAGTGACCATGAAGTGGAGAAATTTGAGATCCTTAGGGTAACAAGGAGGGTACACTGGGAGATCAATACCACAGACTTCAGGAGAGGTGACTTCGGCCTCTTCTTGGATTCCTTTGGTAGCATGGTGTGAGACAGAGCCCTGGAGGGAAGGAGCACCCAGAAAGGTGGTTGATATTTAAAGATCATCTCCTTTAAGCTCAAGAGCAATGCATCCCAACAAAGAGGAAGTCAGGCAAATGTGCTGGAAGGCCTGTGGGGTTGAACAAGGTATCCTGGACAAAGACAAAAAACCCAAGCCTACAGAAGGTGTAAGCAAGGACACGAAGATTGTGAGGAATGAACAAAAGTTGTCCAGGCAGACAGGAATCAGGTTAGGAAAACTAAAGCTCTGATAAAATTAAACTTGTGCAGAATGTTGAGTGGAAAAAGTAAAGCTCCTACAAGGTTGTTGGTGATAGAGACTAGGGAAAATGCATGCCCCCGCCAGAAGGAAACAGGAGACTGGTTACTCATGATATAGAGAAGGCTGATGTACTCAATGACTGTGCCTCAGTCGTCACCAGCAAGTGCTCCAGACACACCACACAAGTCACTGAGAGCAAAGGCAGGGAGAAGGAAGAACTGCGTGCTCTAGAAGATCAGGCTCAAAAATATCAAAGGAACCTTAAGGTGTCAAGCCCACGGGACCTGATGAGATGCATCTGAGGGTCCTGAGGGAACTGGCCAAAGAAGTGGCCAAGCCAGTAACCATCATATTTGAAGAGCTGGGGCTGTTTGGTGAAGTTCCCACTGTCTGTAAAAGGGGAAATGCAGCCCCCATTTTTAAAATGGGGAAAAAGGAAGACTTGGGGAAGTACAGGCTGGTCACTTTCACCTCAGTACCCAGATAGATCATGCAGGAGATCCTCCTGGAAACTACATGAAGACACATGTGAAATAAGGAGGTGATTGGTAACAGCCAACATGGCTGCAGTAAGGACAAATCATGCCTGACAAATTTGGTGGCTACCTATGGGGATGCTACAGGTTTCATGAATAGAGGAAGAGCAAAAGCTGTCATCTCTGTTATCTGCATGGCCTTGAGCAAAGCACTGGCAACTGTCCCTCATGACAACCTTGTCTCTAAACTGGAAGGACTAGATGGATGGATTACCTGGTGGATAAGGACTTGGCTGGACAGTCACACTCAAGAAGTTGTGGTCAATGGCTCAATGTCCAAGCGGAGACCACTTACAAGTGGTGTCCTCGAGGGTTGATACTGGGACTGGCGCTGTTTAACATCTTTGCTGAGGACAGGGGCAGTGAGATTGAGTGCACGCCCAGTAAGTTCGCCAATGACACTGAAGTCAATATGATGGAGGGAAGGGATTCCATCCAGAGAGACCTTGACAGGCTTAAGAGGTGGGCCTGTGTGAACCTCATGAAGTACAGCAAAGACAAGAGTAAGGTCCTGCACCTGTTTCAGGGCAATCCCAAGCCAAGTTGCAGGCTAGACAGAAAATTAATTCAGAGCAGCCATGCAGAGAAAAACTTAGGGGCATTGGTTGACAAGAATGTTAACGTGACCCAAAAAGCTAATTGCATCCTGGTCTACATCAAAAGCAGCATGGCCAGCAGGTTAAGGGAAGGGATTCTCCTGCTCTACACTTCTCTTGTGACACCTCCACCTGGAGTGCTCGTGTCCAGCTTCAGGAAGACCATCAACCTATGCAGCAGGTCCAGAGGTGGGACACCAAGATGATCAGAGGGCTGGAGCACCTCTTCTATAAAGTCAGGCTCGGCGGGCTGGGGTAATTCAACTTGGGGAAGAGAAGGATCCAGGGTAACCTTATTGCAGCCTTTCAGTACCTAAAGAGGGCCTGCAAGAAGTCTGAAGAGGGACTTTTTACAAGTGCATTTAGTGACAGAAAAAGACTTTAAACAGAAAGACAGTAAGTTTAGATACTAGGAATAAATCTTTTCTGTAAGTGTGGTGAGTCACTGGGACAGGTTGCTCAGAGAGGGTGTGGACTCACCATCCCTGAAGGTGGTCAAGGCCAGGCTGGACAGGCTCTGAGTAACCTGGTATTGTAGAAGGTGTCCCTGCCCATGGCAGAGGGATTGGAGTTGGATCATCTTTAAGGTCCTTTCTAACCCAAACCATTCTATGATTTTATTATTCCTTTTGTTTAAGTTTGGTTTATTTTGTTGAAAATAATGCAGTAAGACACTTAACTCTAAAGAAAATTCAAGCTGAGAACTCAGAGAAACTTCATGTGTACTGTAAAATGCCTCTTACTGCAAGAAAGAGCACTAGTATTAGAATACTACTTGCATGCATATGTTTTTTAACTATTCAATACATTCCCTCATGAAAACACAGCTTTCCTGAAAAATTAAATTTCTTGAGTATAACAGAAATATCTTGTCTCTCTTTTGACCTCTTATCTCACCTTCATTCAGATTTAGAACTTCACTATTTGCCATTCAAACCCATCTCTGGCTATGCCATACTTGTGGTACATGAAGCTTTGTTTTCAAAGAATGAGGTTTATAATATTTATGAGAAAAATAATATAGGTTGGAAGAACACTTCCACTTGAAGATTACTTTTTGACCCCTTAGTTATTTCAGGGAAATCCTTGGGTCATAGGTTTTCTTTTTCTCAGATTATCATGGAGATCCTTATTAAAAATATTTGAAGGTAATCAATCAAATTTTTATATTACTGAGAAAGACTAGATTCACTCTCAAGAGATTTGTTTTTATGTAGAAGTGTTTCAAATGGCTTGACTTCTCCATATTGCTTTTTATTAGAAATAAAATAATGGTACAAATATTTTTTTAATTAAGCATTGCTTTCAGAAGGGAGCCCTATTACTGTTTTATGTTTGTCACAGATTGGAGACATGAAGACATTCTGTACATTTAACAGCAGGACTATAAAAGATCAGGGCTTCACTGGCTGTCCTGGTTCCTGTCATCATGAAAGTGGACTCTTCAAGAGCTGACTGTGGATGTTGGTATATTACTCTTATGAAGAGGTTTTCTCACATAATATAATGTACATAATGAACACCAAAGGAACTGGGCAAGAACGAGATAAAGGGAGTAGAATAAAAAAAAAAAGAAAAAAAGGGAAGGATTTGGCTTTTTTCTTTATACTGTAAAATGCCATTTTGTGCATTTTGCTACAGCTTTGTTAAAAAATTGGTTAAAATGTTCACAAGATACATAATGGACAGCAGAAACTCGTAGTAGAGTGGACAATACAGACTAAGAAATACAGATGAAGAAACAGAATTATTAGGTAATGTTAAACCACTCTTGTTCCCCTCTTTAAACTTATGAACACAGCAACAGAGTTTTTAGTATTGCTAGTACAGAAAAAAACTCTGACAACAATTAAAAGTCTACACAAGTGTAGTATATCAACAAATATTCAAACTCCATGTAATATACCAGTGTGAATCAACTTGTCATAGTCTTTGGAAGCTACACCTAGGTGATAGCAACACATGATTTTTTTCAGTAGAGAAATTATATTCAGAAAACATATTCAACCAACTGGCATAGGAGGTGCTGGGCAGCAAGTCTTATTACAGGAAAAAGCATATTCCTTCACAGCTACACAAAAAGCACACCATGAGTCACAAGACAGTGAAGGCTATTGCCAGTAAGAGCTATGCTCTTTATTAGTTGGTTTCCAAACTTTAAAGCACCACTTCTGGACCAGCTCTTTATGTTTTTCTGAGGCTCTGAATCTGGTGGAAAATGATTACTCCAGAGGTAGGGGAAACAACAGCTTGGAAAACTGTTTATTTTGCTTGAGCATAATAGTTTTCTGCATTAAAGAAATAATGATAAAAAACATAGAAACTTTGAAGAATGGACAAACTGCTGTGAGTTACATAATAAATGACTCATACACAAGTAAATCCTAATGATTTCCTTAAAATTTTTCATCTGAATAGGAGTAACCTGTATGTGTTCAGACATATAATAGCATGATTTAAATATACATGTCAAACACTATTTGTTTTACTGGAAAGTCTGAATTATGTCATTAACAATATTCTAAATATCACCATCAAAATCAAGATTCGCTTCAAACCTCTTCAACTCAGACAATCCGTCAACTCAAATGCACCAGTCTTTTTAATTCGAGTTTTTTTTTCAAGTCCCTGGGTCTTAATTGGAGTGAACAAACCACATGCCTTGATATCTATCAAACTTTGCTCTACTAGATGACTGAGAGTAAAAAACTGAGGTCTCCAAATAAAAGATTCTGTGATGTGAATCCGAGAGAAGAAAACCTGAGGTATTTTGTTTTGATAGTTCTAAGAAAACAAATTTTCTGCTGCAAAATCATCAAATTTTAGAAATAATTCATGCCAATTTTTCTCTTGGAAAGTATACATAGTAGGTTCTTTCAATATCACACCGTGCAGAGCACACTACCTGTTCTCTGCAGGCATGGAAAACACAGAAGCAAGCTAGCCAGCACTAAGTAAGGAACCAGCAAATAGGTCAAGCCTTTCTAATAACAGTCTGGAAAAAGGAACACCCCAAAAGGAAAACAACTGCTTCTATTCCCAAATTCTTTGGTGATCAGGGCTCATAAATGCCTACCCACAGAAGCAGAGCTAAATGAGTCATTAGAGTATGTCCTACCTAGAGTTGAAACATTGATCAGTGACAGCAGCATTCAGCAGCTGCTGTCAATTATGAACTAATTTCACTTTACTACCCGTACACAAATCCTACTCATTACTTAAATACTTATACAAATCCTATCCTATTGCATGGCATTTTTAACTTCTCACTAGTTATGCTTAAGCTTTCTGAGAAATTAGTTCCCCTACACTAAAAACCACCTAAGATGTTCAGAGTCTTGGTCATGAAGAGGGGTGAAATTCTGTTGTGGGTTTTGTGTACATGTGAGGCAGGACTTACGGTATTATTGAGTCCTAAAGAGTTCTCCCTACCAAAAGGTAGGAATGTCAAATTCTTGCTCTTTATATGCTAGCAGATATCTTTACAGCAATGAGCATTAGTAAGTTGAAAATTTCATATTTTTTAATTGATTTTTCATCAGCAAACAGGTTCTTACTTTCCAATAAAGTACTCAGGGACTTTTTGGGAAATGGGAGTGCTAGTACTATCAGTTCTCCTTCAACATCTCTGTCAATTTCACTATCCCTTCCTGCACTTAAGGTGTTTAAAACTTTGGAGGAAAACAAATTTTTTATGTTTCATGAAGTCACGGATATATTTTATTACTTCACAGAGCTTTATTTCTTACAACTTTCTCTACCACTCCCATGACATTTTCATTCCTATGAAGTCTAATTTGAAGTGAACTTTTTGAGTGTTGCAACCTCTTTTACAAGGAACTGGTTTGCTTGTGTTGGTTTCCTGCATTCACCCTCAGCACCTTCAGTCCCTGGCTCAGAGAAACTTTGCAGTTTGAAACAGCACAACAAGACTCCTATGCCACAAGAAGACAGAGAAATTCCATTCATTATAACTTTGGTTTCAAGTTCTGTTTAATTATTCTACCTAACACTGGGACATCTTAAGCAGAAAAGGATGGAAGGTCCCATTCACTGTGCAGCATGCTGGGTATTGCAGGTTCAATAATTAGGCATCTTTGTCTCTTATTTCAGGCATTGTGTGAGGAAACCCAGACACTCAAAACTAGGACAGTAAGTTCCAAGAGCTGTTCAAAAATTGGGCACTGCAACTGTCAATGTGCTCTGGACCTAAGTATCTGACAATGCTATAAACTTCAGTGTGAGAAGGTGTTTATTCTTCCCACGGGCTGGCCAAACTGTTGCGTATTCCATTGCATGCATGACTATAATGAATTTTGACCACATCAGGCAAGATGTTCTCTGGAAGTTTACTTTGGTTATTATTTCTCTGCACTTATTAATTTAGTCCAAACCCAACACATAGCAATATCCCATTGAACCTGGTGGGAGATTTACTTGACTAAGATGCTTTTTAAGAGTGCAGATCTGTTTGTGGATTGCTTTGGCTTTGCTTTTCTCTTGCAAATATTTTGAAGGAGAGGAAAAGAAATTGTTGTTTCTAGGGGGTTTTGCTGGGCAAATGATTATATTTTTCTTTTTTCAGGATTTCTAGATGCACAAGTGGCACATTTCAGTCTTTGGAAATTCAGCAAAAGCAAAAAAAAATAAACAGAAAACTTTAAGGATGACACATCACCTACATCTGATTTCTGTGCAAGTAGAATCTATTTGTGCAAAGAAAAATAAAAGATTTGTGAAAAAATCTCTTCCTTGTCTTTTGATACAGTACAGTAAGTGTCTTGTAGACACATAATACTTGTCTGGTAGTTTTCTTCAAATTGAAGGACCACCACATCAGCAGTACAGGCTTTTGCTGCCACTACATTCTGCATATGGTAAACCCATGTTCATCAGTTCTTAACTACTTTTGGCTGCTGCTGACTTAAAGCACTTCTCTTTTTAAAAAGCTGATTAGGCCAGCAGGTGTTACATTGTGCTAATGTAGAAAACAAAATCTCCCTTATTCTGTTGACATATTTTTGGGAAGTATGTTGATTTGTACTTGTGGGTGATGCCTGGTGTTCTGCTAGAGAGTAATAGTTGATAATTTCATTTTTCCTGGAATCATCTCCTTCATCCAGTAAAGGAGGAGACACGCTATCAACATGTTGCACTAAAACCATATGCCAAACACTTGTGATGCTGTTCTCTGCAAAGGTTTACTGAAAGGGGGAAGTGAAAAAAGCATCTCTCATTTATATTCCTCCATCTAGCCCTGTATTTATTTACAAGTTTAATGTTGTTTCAAAAACATGTACTTTGGCATTGCAGGCACCTCATATGCATATGACATCCATGAATACATCTGTAATATCTGGCCATACAACTTACAAATGCTGGCTAAAATTACCCTTTAAGTAACATGAAATACTTAACAGTAGTTACAGATTAATGATATCCCATTGAAACTGAAACTATTGAAATTTAGATCATTATTAAGTAATTTTAATAACTTTCCTATGAAAAGAACATTAAGTATGAAAGTAATTAATCCTGACTGTGAGGTAAGGATGTTTCTCTGAATAGGAATTGTAACCAGCATGGTCTGAAAGTCTGAGAAAAATGTGACTGGAACAATTAAAGAGTTTAAAATTTCAGTTTCAAAATCCTAGTCATAATTTGTGGAGAGTATTTTCCCTTCTTTCAGTTTCATGATAAGAATCCAGCCACTTTGTGGCAGTTAACTATGAGAGGTGTTTTGATCTGAAAACAACACAAACACACACAAGCCTATAGAAAGCCACACACATACTCAGATGTGAGTAACCCCATAGATCTGGAATGCACAGAAAACCTTGCACATAGCAAGTGAGTTCTTTGTGACATTGCAGCCAAAAAACACCAGTGTTCAGAGGCTCTTGTACCACCTCTGTGGACATGAAAGTGTCCTATTCTCTCAAGTGACTTATAGTCTGCATGGCTTGCTGACATGTACAACACAGTTCCTACATTGGCCATATCCAGTAGCTGCCGTGCATTACTGGTTGATATTTCTCAGCCTTTCTAGGTAATTGCCTGGCCTGGAACTTCATGAATTTGCAGAGGCACTGCAATTCCGGCTATGCTCCGTGATTTTTCTGCACAGCTTTTTTTCCTTTCTTTTGAGCCAAGCAAAGTAAAACAGTAGCCATATGAACTGCTGGGAGATTTCCCAGTGGCAGGGCTCCAACTACAGCACATTGCAGAAATAATGCAGACTCAAGCTGCATTAATCGCTGCATTTAAAACCAACTATAATAACACACATTTCTTATTCATAATTATATCAGTATAGAAAACATTTATGCTCTCTCCTGCCTCCATGGCATTACATGCAGGCATCCCTGTTCATTGAGAGTTGTTTTACATTCTTCCTCTGAACCCTTAATTTTCAGTTCAGAGGTCACTTGGTTTCTATATTAGACATGAAAGGAACATCTCAGACATCAATATTTTAGATCAATGTAAATTCACAAGTGCAATAGATGGAAACTCCTAACCTGCAACTTGTGCTTTTAATTTTCTCCTCTTCTTCATTACATTTCATTGATGGTTTGGGAACTTGAGTGCTTAAAATGCTCTGGCTGACTAAATAAAGTTTGTCATACTACGGACTTCAAAAATGGTGGTCTCATTCAAAAGTTTCAAAAGAGTGAGGAATGCAGTCCAATGAGCGCTAATGATGAGTTATAATGGAATTTTTTTAGAGAATGCATATGCAAATTTTCACCTGTGTAAACACAAACATCAGAATCAACTTTCCACCTGTGACAGCTTCTGGTTTATTTTTTTAAATAATGTTCATAGTAACCACATTCACTTAAATTTAAATGAAATTTTAAAGTGCAACAGTTATGTTTATTTTAGCCCATGTATGTAAACCCAAGACTCTTGGATCTTATCTTATGGATGACTTTGGTAAAATAGGCAGTGTGCGCCATTATAGACTTCCTGAGCCCAGATTAAAAAGGCAGGACTCATAGTTCTTCAAAAATTTCCCCAAACCTTTTAAACACACATAAATAGATAGTGATTTTCCCAGCTGGTAGCATGCTGGCCCTTGTGTTCATAGCAAACCAATCTTTACTTGCTGGTAAAACACCAGTTTGCTGTCTGGATTCAAAACAAAAAATAATTCAGGCAGGGGACTTTGTCTTCTCTGTAGACACTGATGAGCCTTCAAGACAGTTTCTTCTGCTTTTTCCCACCGACCACTAGCAACTTAATTTTCTCTAGCTGACTGAATAAGTCAGGGCTTGCTCATGAGTAAATCATAAAATAAATTTGTACTATATTAGATGTGTCCAGGATCTGTCATGCTTTATTTCTAGACATTTCTGGGTCTTTCTAGGTAATTGCCTTTCTCTGCACTTTGTAAGTGTACAGAGACACAGGAACCCTGTATTTCTCCACTGTGCCTTTTTTCTTTCCTCTGAATGAGGAAAGCAAAATACTGCAGTGTGAAGCCTGTAAGTTACTTTTGCCCTGAGCTAGTCTCAGGTTGTTCTGGACACATAAGGTTGTTTTTACTCCATTTTTATGGGTGAATTTACTTTTCCATATTAGAAAGATATCTTCCTTTGAATGGTTAGTTTGTGACCTGTTAGCAATTAAATAAAAATAATCCTTCAAGCAACCACAGTGTGTACTATGAACTTGAATGCCAGTCAAACCCAATCCTCACCAGTATTCATCTTGCAGTAATAACAGAGAGTAACTAGAAGTGGCTCCAAAGGACAAGGCCCCTAACCCACTTTAAAAAGGTGGAAATAGAAACACAACCTTTAATCTCTTTTAATTTGGGTTGCAAAACTAAAAGCCCATGTTAAAACCTTACAAAACTATCTCATGAACTGTCCATTCATTGCACAATCTACTATGAAACAACTTTCACATTTAAAGCCCTACCTCAGACTCTGTGGATCACTTTCAACTGCACTGCCAAATGGAAAAGGATAAAATAGGAAAATACGCAGAATTACTTTGTGTTTTAAAGCATTATTTGCCAATACTTTCTGGGTTATTTCCGTGTTAAACATAGATCACAAATTACAATATTCATCCCGATTTTCAACATCACAAATCAACTTGACAATTGACGGTAGAATATTCTGTCGTCTGCACTGTCATTACTAATAATACATTTGGTATTCAGACCTTAGGTAACATGTTATTGTTGCGTATGGAAAAAAGTTCTGTCTATCCACTTTGCTGTATAACACCATAGAGCCAGAACTGGTTTAATCAGTGGTGAAATCCTGAGAAATTCAGAAAATACATGTACATTTACCGTATAATTTATGTGCTATGCAAGCACTTCCGTTTGCTGTCTTGCAGAGAAAATTCAGGTGGCTTTGTTTTTTCATAAAGGAGAATTTTTCATGGTAGTGCATGGTAGTTTTATGAACAGAAGAATATTTATTTTATCCACGTAATAATTATTTCTTGTTTTGCATATCTAGCAAACATATATCCAGGATGTGTTTCTCAATTGTTGAAATTTATTATGATATTAAAAAATTTTAAATTCGATGAAAGAATTAAAGCATGTCAGTGTACACAGACGTATTCAGTGCCCTAAGAAATAACTTTTCAAGGTTATAAAAAGCCTGTATAAGATGATAAATGGCAAAGTCAGTTGTGTTTATTGGTATTATAGTGGAAAACATTTATAACCATTTCACTTACCAATCACTTCAGTCACTGGGATCATCTTGTCAAGATAAAGTACCAAAGTATAACTCTAAGGTCTTACCAAAATTTTAGGGTCAGATCAATTGTGACATAAACTATTATTTAGAATCAGAGAATATCCTGAGCTGGAAGGAACTCACAGGGATCATCAACCCAACTCCTGGCCCTGCTCAGGACCACTCCAGGAATCACCCATGTGCACAAAAGTGTTAACCAAATATTTCTTGAACTCTGTCAGGTTTGGTGCTGTGACCAGTTCCCTGAGGAGTGGCCTTTCTGAATTAACATGACTTGCAACTGAAGGAAAAATATTTCTAACAGTAAAGGTGAAGGGAAGGATTTTATGTGTGATTTGTAGCAAATAGTGGAAGCATTCTCATCCAAACAGAAAACAAAATCAATTTTATTCTGTAAAGAAAACAATATTTTTCTGCTGCTCTTTCTTTTGAAGAACATTCACAAAGTGCCTCAAAAAGAAAATGCAAGTGTGTGCAGTGTTGAAGGGAAGAGAGAAGGGGTCTCTGCTTTCCCCTAGTCCGAGGGGGTGCAGAGAAGGGCTACACTGACCAAGAGTCCAGGCAGTCCAGGCAGGAGAGNTGTTTTCTGTATGCTTGTTGAGCGTGACATGATGAGCTTTTTTGTTTTTGTTAAGTAATGCTTATGATTCTGAAGATGTCAAGCAAATCGTCTATTTTGAAGACACAGTTGGGAGTTTACTGCACCAGGACATGTATAGCCATCTTACCAGAACATAGTACGAATTATCTATCACAATTGCATTGCTATGGGTTCATGACAGCATGAAAGTATACATATTTCAATTTTCAATTGAGTTTCATCAAAAATGTCAAGTGGGCTGCACATTATGCTTATATACAGAAAACTAGAAAATGCAAACAGTCATCAAGGTATCAGCAGTCATTGTCCCGGGGCCCTCATTTTATTCTTTTTATTCTAGCACATTTCCCTGTTGCAACATCACATGTCCCCCCTCCCCCCCTTTTTAAAAATTATCTTCCCTCTGTATTTTGTTTCCTTCTAAGAGTTAAATAATCTTTTACAGATGGTTTAATCTCTCAATATTCTCTATAGTGCAATAGATTTCTTTGTGTATCATAACTACGTAAAGAATTGTGTTGAATGCAAAGAGGGAAATTTTAAAGAGCTTGAGCCTGGATTATATTGCATCTTACAAATTGCAATGATGATATTAGAATAAAACTTTTCATTTGCCTAGTACCTTACACTCATTGTTTCAAGAAGTTAAACTAGCAAAAGAGCCAGGCTGATCTCAGTATTACTTATGAAAGTAGTAATAGTGACATGAAGAACATACTGGCTACACAACTGCTATTAAAGNCTGAATGGCTTTTCATTCTTGGACTTTAGAGAAAAATCTATATTCAAAAAAACATAAGCATCTACCACTTCCTGGTAAATCATGACAATTTAGTCATTAAAGTTCAGAGATTAAAACATATTCTACATAAAGATTCTTTTCTCTATAGATTATTTGAATGATATCAGTGTAGAATAAGTGTATAATAATTGAATATAAGGTTTTTTACTCCATTGCTAAAGTTTCTTGAGCCACATATTTATAATAAAAA
>VWZD01011822.1:27866-38811 GCA_013396695.1 Sakesphorus luctuosus
CACAATTTAATATGTGGTATTTGATCTTGATTTTCAAAACTGGTAAAGCCTTGCAATTTCCAATAACCTCATCTGAAGTAGTGAGAAATTAGCAGTTCTACAAACCTAGATCATGGTATTGCCAGTTCAGAGCTTAAATGTAAAAGGATTTAGAACTCTACCATTTGGGAAATTTTTGTTTTTGTATGCAAATTGCTAAGAATCCCTTAGCCCATCTACTGAGAGCCTCATATTTTAAAAAAATTCATATTTCAACTCGATGTTTCAGAGAACTTATGCTCATTGATTTATTTACTGTACTTAAAAGGCAATGTTTGAGAAATTGAGTTTTTATGTATTTTTATCCATTGCTGTCAGTGTTGCGTGAATGCTTCTACAGCTGGCACTATTTATACAGTTATTTAAATGAAGGCTAGACTCATTTCTCAAGCAAGTTCTGAGGCAGACAACAGAATGACTTCAAAAATAAAAGGAAAAAACCCCCCAACTCTGAGCAACCCCATCCTTCCTCCTACAGATCACTGTCATTTTCTGAACCCCATACATCATTTTTATAATAATCGTCTGATGAAAGCTGGAATCTCCATAGAAGCCAGTTCCACAATATCTTTTTGTACAGAAGACAACTTACATCAATGAAGATTTTAGGACAAACCTGGGCCTCCATGCACTAGGGCTATAGATCAAACACCCTACTACTCATCCCATGACTGAGATCCTTTATGTGGAAAAGGAAAACAGAGACAAGTTTCTTTACTGCAGGAAAGGATTTTGGGTTGGTTTTAGGAAAGTTAAATCTACAATACCCTTACTAGTAACCCTAAAATACATTCTATATCAAGTACGTCTATATTTATCAGTTTTCCATATGTACTTCACCCATTCTTATCCTAAATACAGACACCCACTCATAGAGATTTTGAAGCAATGTTTGCAACCACATGGCTACAATGTCAGGGGTGACAGCTGAGCTTACGGAATGTTTGTACTGCACTGCAAGCTTTGGGATAATGGACTGCACTTTTTTTCTGTCCCAGATCCTAGTAGCTTGCAAATATGTTGGAACTGAAAGAACTGTCTCTTCTCTTTTTTTTGTTTGTTAGGGTTGTTTGAACTATCTTACTTCAGTAACAATACCAGCTAAGCTTTGGTATTTGCTAAAATGCCTACAGAAAATTTGTGTTTAATTTCAAGAGGTCCCTTACAATTTATACCATTGAGTTAACAGTTTCTGTAGAAGGACAGTAGTGAAAAATAAAAGAAATAAAATCATAGCGGACAAAAGCACATGTCCATATAAATGCTGTTTGTTTATATTGCAACTTCTCCTGAACTGGATACCAAAGTAAACAGGAAAGTCGTGCAAAAAAAGGCCATGAAGAAAGTTACTGGGAAGATCAGTGGCAAAATCTTTCCATGTGTCACCTTCAGCCCTTAGGCAGACACACTCATTTAACATCAAACCCTTGAAATGCTCTGTTTTCCCTTCCTTGTTTTCTGCAGGTACCTGAAGCACACATAATCACCAGCAGCAAGGAGGAAAAGGGACTTGTGTTAGATCACATTTGTCTCTTTTCTCCCTCTACTTTCTTGAGCAGGTACATGTTCTCAGATGAATCATCGCCAGGATACTCCATAAGTACAACTTGCACTGTAAAGTTACCATAGTCCATTGTATCAGTTATCTTAAATTGTATTAATGAATATGATCTTTAAGAACACATTATTGCTGCTGTGATAATAGCACAATCAGTGGAAGTAGCCTAACACTTTTGTTATAATTCTTTATATTTAGTAATTTCCTGACATTGATTAACTAACTATGTGAACTGAAATTTCCCATTCTAGTGTTCACTGTGGATGGAAATTTCTTAACAAAAGCTTCAATGAAAAAACACTTTTTAGCATGGAATATCACAATGGAGAGTGGAAATGAAAAGGGGACATCTGAAATTTTCACCAGGTGTTGCATTCCCTGAATAAAAGCTGTTGTGTGACTTGACAAAGTTGAGAGTCTAATGGAAAAATAAATTAACATCTTCTTAAAAACTTTTCAAAAGAGTCCTAAAGGGACAAAACTTGATTAACTGCTTTAATTCTGCTACTAACTAATTTCTGGATATGTGATTTTGCAATCTTTAAATATTTCTGGTAGATATTTTTGACGTGGTTATGAAACAACATCATTTTGTGTTGGTAACAATATGAAAATGAAAAATTGCTTTTTACTGAAGTGTGTTTTGAAAGAGCAAGATAAAACTCTAACATAAGCTCATGCTGAAAGTATCAGAACAGGACAAATCAAAAATTTCTTGTACACTACAGAACTGTCATCCATCCAAAGCCTGTCTCTTTCTTTGGACAGATATATTTTTATAAACTCAAACAAATAGAGGAACATACCGATTTGATATTGATATAACAAAAATGGGTTTGCAGAAAGAGTTAGTTGTTAAAAATAATTTCATGGTCAAACAGCCAAACCCCAGTATTGACAGTAATTCTATAATATTTAAGTGTGAGCAGCAGGCATCATTTCTTGCCTAGAATTTTAGAAATTAACAAGAACACAATATTATTTTTATTGTTAAACACTGGCTAACCTTCAGGACTATTTGACAAACCAAAATTGCAAGAAAGGAAAGGAGAAAGGTAAACTAGACCTTAGGCACTTCAGTACATTGAACTTAGGGTGTATTGTACTTTACTGGGACTAAAAGGAAGGCTGTGTAGTCAGGCCTTCTGACACATGCCTCTTTCAAAATTATTATAGTTCATGCACTTTTTCTGTACAGATGTGGAAACAAGTACTGGAAACATTTTAATGAAATAAACTGCACAGATCTGTTGCAGAATTCCTCTTGGAAGTATATACATTGTAGATGTGAGAGAGCATATTGTACTTAAAATCCTAGACTAAAATGCATGCTCTTTTTCTGGAGGTTATGATTGAACAGTAAAATGGGAAGGGAACCTGGATAAATATAGGTGTGTTGGCAGAGAATATAGTGATGGAAGGGGTAATGCAAAACGGCACCATCTGTAGAATGTTTCTTTGAATTCTCCAAAGGTTATTTTAATGACTGCTGAAATTCAAGATGTGCATCTCTATTGTAGCTCTAGGGCAAATATTTGAAGTTATTTTTGTTTCTGCATGATGGCGAATGGCACCTGTCACATCCAAATGCAGGGCAGCAGTGGAGAACACCCTGAGTTGACTATATCCATTGTTGAGAAACAATCCTACAGCACTTCCCCCTTCAAGGCAAACAAGTTCTTAGCAATAATGGCATTGAAATTTGAAATTATTTCAAATTATAAAATCCCTTTACTCTGGCTGAAAGGCTGTATATGTGACAGAAATAATTTGCAAGATTTTACCATTAGTTTATTTCTTTCTTGATCAGATTACTAATCACAACACTTTATTCTTGTTTTGCTAAAATAAAAATCTGAATACTGAATTAGAGAGTACAATGCCTCTAAAGGTGGATATTTCCACTTGAGAAAGTAGAATTTGCAAGGAATCTGCTAGAAAACATTTTCATGATAAAACTACAGAAGGGTTTCATCTCGCCTGCAAAGAAAATTAAAAGGCAACCCATGTTAATATATCTCTGGACAGGAAAATTATTCCAGCAAGGTTTGCTGCAAAACTTCTAAAGGTACAATGGCAGTATGCAACAAAAACCCACTCCTGCCACAGCCAACATACCACCTTCTGAGCTTTACCAAGAAACCATCTAATTTACACTACAACACCGGACAGTTACCCATCCACACTGAGTACCCAGGTAAGCCATAGAACTGCTTTGTGAGTAGCTTTGAGTGGATTTTCTTAGATGTAAGTTTTGATAATTCTGAACTTTTAATCCTTCAGCAAAGCTGAAGTCCAGAAAGACCCCAGCTGCAGAAAGAGTCCACCTAGGGCAGAACTCAAACACGGAGGCTGATAGTGTTACTCTGAGACTTTTATAACGCCTTTGTATTTGGTCAGTGGCCTTGCAAGCCAAGAGACCACACACACACAAACAGAGGCTCTCATAATTGCATAACATTTTCACCACCTGTTCTCAAGCCATGTTATCAGATGTGATGGAACCAGTAAAAAACAGTTTATAAGCCATAAATGGAAGAAGCTATGTCAGAAAGCTGATAAACATTTCATTGCAAGTTATTTGTGTAGCAGACTGTATTTTAAACGACACTAAACTGCTTTAAAGTACTGGTTTCAAGTTACAGGATGTCACAGTTGCTGTTTTAGGGTGGGAGATGTGCGTGTTGGGGTGATATTTCTTGTTTAACAGATCATGTCAAAGATAAGGCTATCTTTTCCTTGCCTTTTTACTTCATTTTTACCTCTGTCTGCTGCCTCAGTGGGAAAGCTTTGTTGGTTTTAGAAAGAAAAAAAGAAGACTGCCTACCATGTTCAGTCATTTCACAGCTGTCAGAGCTGTTGACTTATTATGGAAATGCTCATATCTCTGTCTTCAGAGAAGTCAATGAAATTAATCAGGGGTGGGGGAAAGTGACCTTACCTACAATATTAGTTTAAGTAGAGTAGAAAATATTATTTATATATGTGACTCAGGTGAATATGAAAAGGAAAGTATATCCAGATCTAATTACAGCTACAAATTTCCTACATTATCCTTTAAAGGCATTTCCTTTAAAAATCATTTTAGCTCCTCTGTCACTGCTGATTTGTATGAAGGATATCTTCTAGAACTAGATGTTTTGTATGATATGGGATGCAAAAGAAACATTCATTAGGAATATTCTGAATACATCGTGAATATTATACCCAATTTAATTCCATTCCTATTTTTGTTACTCCAACCCAAGGATCAGAACTGATTGATTTCCAAGAGAAAAGAAAAAGTGTTTTTATACATGTAGTTAGTCCTGCTTGCTTTGCCTATCTCATTCAAGAAAAATTTGACGGAATTACAGTTTTTTGTTCTCACTGATCCTACTCTTGAAATTGCATTCAGATGTGCTGGCTACTTCTTGGTTTTTTTGCAAATTGTCAAGTGTGTGAATTCTTACCTGTAGAGGTCTTTTATTAGCAAGATTATGTTTTAAAAATAGTCTAATTTCAAGAGAAAACTCAATTGTGATAGAAACGCATCTGCTATTAATGCGTAACAATCACAGCTGCTAAAAAGTATGTTGAAAAATTTTCCATAAATTACTTGCTGCATTGTTTTTGGAATTTCAGCTCCTCCAAAGTCTTATTTCTACATGTGATAAAACTATTCTCACATTGAAATCTTGTGAAAGCTATATTTGTAGTTCTACAACTCTGTGGATATCNCATTCAGTAGGCAGAGCATGAATACAGGTATTAGTATTTACCAAATGGTCACTTGCTGGTGGAGCACTGCACATTGTTTGAACAGTGGATTTATTTGTGATGTTTGCTTGGAAATTTAATTAAGAATTAAATTCTCAAGTTTTACTTTCTTATCAGCATCCAGATGGTATAAGAAGTTTTATGCGATAGAAATATATGATGTATCCATATTTGATAATTTTAGGAAGTTTTGATACTGCTCTCTTAAAACAGCTATTGCAGAAGAAGAAAAAAATCAGAGAAGGGTAACAAGAATGAAGAGCAGTATAAAAGAATGGTCTAACAGGAAAAGATGAGTAAAAATTATTCTTCAGCTTGAAAAGTGAAGAATGAGACAGGATGAAGAAAGGGGAAAAGAATCACAGATGTTGATATAACATTATTACTGTAGCGAAGAGGTGTGAAGAAGAATCTAAGACACCAGTAACAGGGACATGCGGTGAAATTAACATACACACACTTAAAACTAATGTAAGAAGTACTGACTTCCTCCACATTTCTAAGTTCTGGAACTTAGAGCCTTGAGACACAAATGTCTCAAACACTGGCTGCTGGAGCATGGGCAGTGCATGGTAGGAAGTCATACTATCCTCACCATAAAAGCACAGATGCTTTTCAAGACTGTCTATGGGGCTAGGTAGACTTGTGTCTACAAGTTACATTGTTTTGCAAGAGTGCTAACACTGCTTTTCAGTGTGGAAAGTTTCTGTTTTCTGCTAATTAGCTGAGGAATGAAAGTTTGAGACTTTGTGCATACAGCTAAAGCTCTTGTGCTATGCTAACCTTTCTAATTTCAGCAGTACTATCTGTTCAAATGAAAGTTTTCCTGCAAAGGAGGTATTTTTCCATTAGCAAAGCCTATTTTTAAAGCCTTGAAAAAAATAAAACAATGGTTTTTGCTAGATAGGTAATTTACAGGTTAGAAATGAAGCATGAAAATTGCTGCAAACGGTTACTTTTATTGCAATATGTTTTTAACAGAAAGCATTCAGCTGCACCAGTGAAACACAAACCTGGATGCAAGTCTGAGTTCTTGCATGTGCAGTTGCAGAAAAATATTGATAACAAACCAATCTTCTATAGCTGTTAATTGGAAATGGACAGATGCTGAACATCAGCTCAAATCCAGGCCATGATAGCAGTCACTGCAGCTCATTATGTCATGGGAACAATTGTGTAGTCTGTTAAAGAGGGGTTAAGGAGTATAGAAGACTTTTCATTACCCAAAAATATGTAGACATTATTGTGGAGGAGGAATAGTATGACTCAATTTCTGTTTCAGTCCTTCCTAGGATCCAGCTCAGCAAAGTGAGAGGTAAGTGGAGGGACTACCTCTGCCTTTACCTGTGGTGTATCACTTATAAACAAAAAGGGAACATCAACCCTTACTAATTTTATAAAACATACAGTTTAGAATCTATGTTGGATGTGTGTCCAATCCCTACTTATATCCCACTCTAGTCTTTAATAAAGAGTTGTATGGATTCCATTCAAGGAGACATTCCACTGGATTCAGTCAGAAAGGATACCGAATAATTAAGTAGAGCCTTATCTACTCTTGGGCCATTATTTTTGTTCAGAAAGAGTCATAGACTTCATAGACTTTAAAGAAAAATGAATTATTTGTATGTTTTCCTATTTTTCTTCTGGTGGTGGGGAACAGTCCATTGCTGTCAAGGTTGAAGCTCTCTGATTATCCGATCAGCCAGGCAGAACTTACACGTTATTACTACTAATACATTACTCAGCATGGCTGAGCAGACCAGCAGCAGACTGATTACTATGGCCTTTCAGAACAGGCATTGCAAACCATTGGAGCAAAAGCATGTAACTGGCTCCACACATAAGGAATATTTTTCTAATGACACTAGCACTCCAGATTGCTAGTGACACCTCCTTGTATGGTCCATTCTTGTCTCTAACATTACTTCTGTGTTGATAATAATTTAGAAAAGTTTGTCTGTTTGTTACATGAGGCAAAAATTATCAGTATGTATGTACAGGTGTGTACATTGAGTACATACCTTTCTCTCCCCAGTTTCAGGAATTTCTTTTTGAGTAATTTTTCTTTTCCTTTTATAATTGTGTATGAACTGAGCAACAGCACATCTATTTACACAGACAAAATTTGTCAGACCGATTCTTTATCTACAGCAGATGGCAGAGACAAAGAAAGGAAATATAGCCTTTGATTGTGAAATGATGGCAGTGAAGTGTTCATGAACAGTTTTGGAGTTCCACATTGTTCAACTTAAAGTTTCTTAAGCTTTAACAGAAGTCGTTTCTCTACGCTTATTGCAACTGATTGCCTAAATTACAGTCTTCCTTGTTTGTGGGTTTTTTCCCTTCAGACCTGCAGATTTTCCCTGAATTCAAACATTTCCCCAAGTAGGTACAGCATTACTTACTCTCTGCTTTCTTAGGCTCTGTTTCAAGCTCCAGATCACCTTCCCATCTTCAGAAGACTGCATAACCTCTGGAGGCAGGAAACATCACTAACCCCTACCTGGTCAGAGGCATGGGACCTGGGCAGTGAACCCTACCTTGAAGGTCACCTGGCCATATGGTCTTTAATTCATTCTATAGCATCAGAAACAACAAATCATTGCAACAAAATGGTAGAATCCTGAAATTTCCCACTTTGGGAAAATCTCTACATAAAATTTTTGTTTACACTGTATATATTTGATCTAAATTAAATAAGGTTAAAGGGGTAAATTAGTGCAAGACCTCATCCTCAGAAGTTGTGGTATTGAGCCGAGGTATGGAAACAAGATCAAAATCCTGATGTTATTAATATCCTCTGCTTACTAGTTGCAACAACCCATCTTGAATAACCAATAGCTCTTCCCCTCACTTGGAAGGCAAGAAACTCAGGCTGATGTTCCTGTGTGAAGTGCTCTGACACCTAGTCTTCAGTGAGGCTGTGGGCTGCTAAATTCAGAAAGGGCTCTCTGCTTCAAGGCATGAAATCTCACGCAGGACAGAGATATGTGCAGTGTCTCAAAAATCAGAGAATCACAAAATATTCCAAGTTGTAAGGCACACACAAGAATTATCGAGCCCAACTCTGAAGTGAATGGCCCATAAATGGATCAAACCCACAGCCCTGGCATTATTAAGACCATGCATGGTCTAACCAACTGAGCTAAGGAGCACTCTGGAAAATAAAAAGATGCATTTTGTTGATAAGTTCCTTATTAATTTTCTCTAAGAGCTGACTTTGGCACATGCAGTCACAGTTTAAAAACTAAAAGAGAGCAGAGAGATGGTAGACAGGAAGGTACTTGCAGATGACACACAGAACTTGTGCCCCACGCAGTCTGCAGCTGCTGATTTCTAGACTGCGTGAGAAGAGGAACACAGCCTACTACTTTCTTGTGCCTCTTATTTCAGGTAAATCTTCTAAAGCATTTGGTCACAAGAGACAAAAGGAAAATACAATTTTACAAGTAAAAATGACTAGGTTCTCACATAAACCCTTAAAATGCTGTGGGGCTTTCCATCTTGCAGTTGATTCTACTTGCCTCATATACAACTGACATGGCAGTAGGCTGTTCTGTTTTACATTTATCTAGTTACAGCATACACACACAGACACACACAGATGAAGGCATGCATAGCTTAAGGTCTGCATGGCAAAGTTAGTGATGACACACTACTGCATCTCTGTTGGAAAACCTGAAATAGGCAGAGATAGATCCCCCTTGCCTTGAAATGCCTGGAAGCCCACATGTCTCCAGGAACATTTTGCATATGCAACAAGCATATTGTACATTTATTTCTAAATGTAAAGTTTGTGATTTCCATTTGGTTCAACCTCTTTCTTGGTTTTCCATTACATGTTTCTTGGTGTCTGCAGTGCTGCCTGAACAACAACCATAAAGGTCCTAAACCTAAAGCTTCCTCTGGTTCTGTAAGTGAAGTGTAGATTTTTAAGATGTTTGCCAAGACAGCCAGTGCAAAGGATTTGTTTTTGCGAGTGTTTGTGTACATATGAGTGCACGATCCATATGTGTGGCCTTTGTGAATATCAAATGCCATTTACCCCGAAGGCTCTCTAAACCACCCTGTCTGCCTGCTGCAACTAAGCAGAATTAAAACAGTTATTTGTCCATTCTTTCTTTTGTATGCACTCACTCTGGTCCCCCATGAATGTCCTCTGCAGCTTTTCTGCTTGTTCTGAGCAGCAGCTGAAAGCCTCCTCATGTTGCCACGCACATACAGTGGAGCTGAGAAGGGAGGAACAAGGCACTGGAAGCACATTATTGCTCTTTGTCTTGTAGAGCAACTCCTTCCCTGCTGCACCAAGACTCACTGAAAACTGCTCTTCCACACATGTTGCTCCTTCCTACCCTCTATTGCTACTCCATTTACTTCATCTCCCTCACTTGTGCTGTGCTTTTCCAGCACTGTTCATTGACTTAAGTCTCTCATTCCTCAGAGGCTGCATGGTTCTTAGAGTGACATAGGAGCTCTGTTTCATGGGCCATTTATCTATCCTAATAAACTTTTCCTTCTAAACAACTAAGAAAGATGTGAAATAAAACCATACCAAACTAATAGGTCATAGAACCACCCTCTTGATGTGATAGCTATAAAACTTCAGAAGTGATTTATTTAGTTACTCTCTTCTCATGCATGTTTACTGCTAGAGACCTACTAGATTCATTTAACTATCAGTTTTATACCTCATTGTAAAGCCTTGGGTATACACTCTAATTTTTAAAATTTTAATCAAAATGTTGCTGGGATATTAAGTTCATTGATAAGGTAATGATTCTACTTTACTGTTAGTATATTAAAAATTAAACTTTTCTGTCTTGAAATCTGACATAATTTTTATTCACTTTATTGTGAGTCATCCAAAACTCTAAGTCCTGTTTGTTGGAGAGCATAATGCATAATAATCAAACGCTGTCTTTCTTTTTATTTAATTATCAAAAATATGGTTAGTGTTTTATCCCCATTTTTCTGTTAGGGAAACTGTTATAGAGAGCAGATAAATGACTTTCACAAGGATTTGAAAATCTTGCGGGTCTAATGGCTTTCCATTAGCCTACATTGCTTCCAGTTTAGAAAGGCAGATTGCTCAGATTCTTTTAATGTATTTATGTTTCCCATCTCAAAGCTGCTTTGAAATGATTAAACACATGGCCAGGAACCACAAGTTCTTCCTCCTTCCACAGCTGGGTGCTCATCGTATTTTACTACTACATCAAGCTGTGCACACAGCACTTAAGTTTTGTGAGTGAGGGAAAAAGAGTTAGAAAATGTGAGGATGCACAGCCATCTAGAAAACTGGTAGCAGTACTTCCACCTCCAGATACAATACAGATATATAATAGACCACAATATGTGATGATGAAATTGCTTAAGTCTTTTTGGTAGAAAATTAGGCCCTTTCACTGTTGATCTCAGTGGATCCCAAACTTCCCCTTTTCTCTTTTTTTTTTTTTTCTTATCCATCTAGATTTAAATTGGCCTACATCTGTGTACCTTCACACTGATCACACTTAGCACCTTTATTTCAGACTATCACTTTCCACTTACAAAGATCAAGAAAATTCTACCATAGAGAATCAAGGA
>VWZD01011822.1:48362-65577 GCA_013396695.1 Sakesphorus luctuosus
ATTCCTAATAGAGGATCTTTAAACATCACTGGAACAGAGAAAACAGAGTAACCAGAGCAAAAAAGCCCTGAACTTCCGTGTTTCTGTATTTCTTTCAAGCATGACCTAGAACTGAAAATAGATCATATTAATGTCTGTCTGATAGTTGCTTTTCACAGACTGTTATATTTGTTATTAAACTTATCCAAAGCCTGTTTTCAAGACGTTTCTTGTTTTACAAACCCAACTAAACATGCAAGAAATATGGATTGGACAAAACACAGTATTTGAAGCGCAACTGAAAAATTATGCTAGAGCCAAAGCAAACAAACAAATACAATACCAAAAGCTTTGGTTTTGTTCTGCTAAATTATAAACTTATTTTGAAAGTTGGTAACTCTTTTGTAATTTTTTTGTTTTCTTGTTATGACAAAGAACAGCATTCACTGGTGATTTAATTCACTTTAACATGCTCTTTTGGGATTTTTGTTTTAAAGCTGATAGTGAGAAAATAGCCTCTGCTTTTTAAAATAATTTAAATTTTTCTTTTAATTCTAAGCATTCTTAGAGTATTTATTAGGCTTTGATTTGAAAAGAAGAGAAAGGGACAATACACAAACATCCATGGCTTCTAACACAGATACCATTATTTTTATTTTTTTTCCTTTGAAAAATACATTGACAAATCCCACTTTCATATCTAAGACATAGTGTCAAAAAATTCCGGTGAAGTCAGTGAACTTTCTCTGGTTTTACAGGTATAACAGACTGGGCTTTACCATTATGTGCTTATGTTTTGTTAAAAGTAGTATACATTTGAAATATTAATGTATTTAAACCCTATAAACAGTGTTATCTAGACACAATGAGTAAATTTTAATTTATGGCTAGTAAAGAATGACAAATACAAGTGTCCTGCTCTTCAATGGAAATTTTGGTTTTCCTCTGACTTTAGTACTTATTTATATCTCAGTTTTTATTTTATAATCCTTGTGTTGAAAGGATTATAATTCCCACAAAACTACTAAAAAAAGCCTTTAATATATATACAATGTCATCTAGGCTTCATTCTGCAAGATACTGTTTTGGTCCTCAAGAAAAATCTCATTCCTAAATTTCATCATAGATCAAATACTACTCCAATTTTTGGATTACCAATTGATTTCTGACTCATAATGTATAAAATCAGTAGCAAGGCATTAATTTCTTAACTAAGGCCTTAACACATACAATTGTTTGATGTATTATGCTATTTTTCTGTTTAGAAGCATAAAATTATAGAATGGTTTGGACTGAATGCGACCTTCAAAGGTCATGTAGT
Organism: Sakesphorus luctuosus; assembly: GCA_013396695.1. Taxonomy (NCBI): domain Eukaryota; kingdom Metazoa; phylum Chordata; class Aves; order Passeriformes; family Thamnophilidae; genus Sakesphorus; species Sakesphorus luctuosus. The sequence goes on from VWZD01011822.1 coordinate 49,663, forward strand.
TCCAACTCCCCTGCTATCTACAGGAAGAACTTCCACTAGACCAGGTTGCTCAAAGTCCCATCTAACCTGGTCTTGAACACTTCCAGGATGGGCCATCACAGCTTCTCTGGGCAACCTGTCCAACCACTCTTACAGTAAAGAATTTCTTTCTTATGTCTAGTCTAAAGCTACTCTCTTTCAGTATAAAACCATTGCCCCTTATCCTATCATTACAAGTCCCTCAGTTGTTCTTGTAAACCCTCTTTACATATTGAAAGGCCACATCAATGTTTCCCTCGAGCCTTTTTGATTCCAATCTGAACAACCCCTATTTTCTCAGCCTGTCTCCACAGGAGAGGTGTTAGACTCTTCCTCTAGGCCCCCTCTAATATGTCCATGTCTTCCTTCAGCTGGGAACTCCAGGGCTGGAGACTACAGTACTAGATGCAGCACTCCAGGTGGGGTCTTGACAGAGCAGAGAAGAAGGGCAGAATCCCCTCCCTTGACCTGCTGGGCACACTGCTTTTGATGAGCCCCAGGATATGGTTGGTTTTCTGGGCTGCAAGAGCATATTGCTGGGTCATATGTAATTTTTCATCTACCATTATCCTAAATCCTTCTCTGCAGGGCTGACCTCAATCCACTTATCCCTCAGTCTGTATTGACAGCAGGGATTGCCCCAGCACAGGTGCTGGACCTTGAACGTGGCCTTGTTGAACTTCATGAGGTTTACCTTCACAAAAGCTTCAAGCCTAACAAAGTCCTTCTGGAGGGCATCTCTTCTCTCGTCTGCATTAACTGCACCATGCAGCTTGGTATGAGTTCAGACTTGGTGAGAGTGCACTTAATTCCACTGCCTATGTCATAAATAAAGATATCGAACCCAGTAATTACTTCTGAGGGAGAAGTTCCCGACTCAATTTGGACATTGAGCCCCTGGCTGCAACTCTTCAGATGTTGCTGGCCAATTCCTTAGGCATCAAATAGTTCATCCATAAAACACAGATCCCTCCAATTTAAGGACAAGGATGTTGAGTAGTTTTTACAGAAGTGAAGATAAAATCACTTGCTTTTCCCTTATCCATCAATATAGTCATTCTAATCTACAAGGCCTCCAAATCAGTCAGGCATGATTTTTTTTGTGAATCCATGTTACCTGTCTTTCTCACCTGTCATCCATGTGCCTTGAAAAAATTTCCAGGAGAATCCCCTTCATTATTTGTGCCTCTGGGTGCAGAGTCAAGAATGACCAGCCAGTAGTTCCCAGGGTCCTTCTTTTTATGTTTGTTTGATGTTTCCAATTTTATTTTCCATTTTTTCAGACCCTGTGGACTTTACCTGACTGTCATGACTTTTGACTTCGTACAGGCTATACGTGTGGTCTGGTTGATACAAGAGTCTTCTAAAATTTCTTCTCTATCTACACCTTACATGGAATTCTATGAAAATCTTGTGGTTCTCTTCCATTAAAAAAACCCAAAAAACCATAACCCCAAAGTTGTCAATGTCAGGCAAGAATAACATTTATACTTTATCTCCATTTAGAGCATAAATGTTTTTATTTAGGCTTAAAATATTGAATTTAAGCAATACAATTCTTATCTTTGATCTTAACCAATATATATTTTTGCAACAGTTCATACTGGAACTTCAGCATTTGTAGTTATAATTCCCATTCACTTTCCCCACAGGTTTTATTTATTTATTTATCTATCTATTTAAAGGTAAAATTCAGTAGGCAGGATTATACTTTCCTTATAAGTGAGACTGTCATTGCTATAAAAGCCAAACCTATTTCTCACACCTTTCAGGAGAAATTCAAGGAACAATTGAACTTTATACCATGTTCCTAAAAATCAATGAGCTTGGAATACCTCTGGGAACAAAAGGATGAAGAATAAAAACATCATTAAGATACGAAGTTACAAAAAGGAAAAATTTCAGAAACTACTGCTCAGACAATACAGAATTTCTAACCTTCATGCAGTAAACTTAATGTGTATGTTAACAATTATGTCTACAACATTGGGCTTCTGTGTAGTTTGCATGCCATGGAAATGGTTTTATATCTTAATCTTGCTGTATCTCTTAAATGAATCTCATCATTCAGTCCTGGTTAAGATGATTGCAGTAAACCAAACAGGAGATGTTACGATCAAAAGTTTCTATCAGAGATAAATAATTATTTTTCCAAATGAAAAGGATAATGGAAGTTTTGATCATTAACTTCATGCCAGGGAACTTTGGACAACACATGTTTTAATTTAGTTATTCAAAGTAGCATGACATACTTCCCCCCACATAATGGGATTAGATACTAGTTTAGGAACACTAAATATGCTAAATTATCAGAAGATGTTCCCTTTATAAACAGGAAATCAGTGTGCAAGAGAAATCTGCAGCAGGGTGAGATATTATGGAAAATGCAGTATTAGAGAGAGTGTTTTCATGGTGTTAGAGACACACCTGTAAATGTCACCTACTTGTGCGAGAAAGAGTTTATAAGCACTAGCAACAGAATTTTTGGCAGTTAAGACAGACATTGGAGATGGATAGTAAGACAAAAACCGAGGCTCAGTTCTCCACACTCCATTGATATAAGACAAGGTGGCAGATGATGCAACCTAGTTTTGCTGGAGGGTCTTTTGTGTACTAAAAATGTCAAGGGTGATAGGACCTTGGTCTTTTCTCTGGATAACTCATCTCTACTCCTTGTGTCCCTAATTGACTGCATAATGCAGTATCGTCCAAAAGCTGCAACCATAGAAGAATGTATTTAAGAATAAAAGAATAAAATAATAAATGTAAAGGTTTATCTAGATTAAATAATTCTACAGTACTCTTTTGGCAGCATTTTAATAACTATATTTGCTATAAAAATGAAAATTAGTAATTTCAGAAACTGCATACAGTAAGTACTTATTTAGTTCAGAAGAAGTAATTCTTTTAAGTAATATATATGACTGCTTGTGAAAATCAGATTGATCATTATTGATATTTCAGCTTTCTTGATGCACTGTATATATGCATTTCTGAAGTTAAAATTAGACCACAGGCCTTAGCTAGAAATGCATTGTTTTGCTTTTGCAAGTGTAATGGGTAAAAGGCTGTTTTGCAGTCTTTATTAACAAAACTGACATTGCTCGTCTTAGTGTATTCTTTGGTTTAATGCTTACAAGATCTCTGTATTTCACTCTGAATTTCCTTAAGAAATCCAAATATCTCTTTAGAAGCGTCCCACGAAGTCCTAGTAATCTTTACGTACAAGGATATACTAAATTTTGTTTTAAACAAGTTCTCATCTTGGAATAATAATTAAAATTTCATTGATTTTTATTCAATTATTAAAATAATAATTAAAATTGGAGAAATATTACATTTTAATTCAAGCACTATGAATAGTTTTCCTGTTAATTGCAATTTAATAATCAATGAATAAAACTACAAAACAAAGGTTCTGAAAATGGTTTTTGGGCTACTTCAACATAGGTAGATTAATTGTAAAAAGAAGATTGGATAAGGGACCTTTATCTCTTCTGTGATACACTTCTGTTCTTCACCCTAACCTCCCACTATATTCATTCCCATATTCTACCTTTTCCGGCAAAGTCAGTGTGCTATAAATTGTTACAGGTCTTAAACCAACTTGTCATATTTGGCATTAGTTTAATTAGTTTTGGCAGATGATTTTGAGTGACTCATGAGAGAGTACTTTTGGTCTCTTTACTAACAGATGTACCATTTCCTGTGCTAAAGGCAATGACAACGATGTCACATGGCTATAAAATTGTAGGAATTTGCTACTCATAGTCCAATAAAAACAACCTGATTTAAAAGAAGAAATTGAGCAGATAAGATGGAAAATATACATCAGCAGAAATGTTTGGTCATAAAATATTTAATCCTAGTGTCATTTATCTAAACTTTGTGTGTTGAACTAGAATTCCATACTACACAAAGCATTAACTTGGTGGCAACCACCATTTTTTATGACAAAGAAACCCTCTGCATTGCACAAAGCTGTCACTTCATGTTACACACATGGAATAAAATGGACACATACAAACAACTATAATTTTATGTATCAGCTCTGATACAAGTTGTAGATGTTCTCCTGTTTATCCTAGCATGCTAAAATGTTCTCCTAGTTAAAGATTTACGATATGGAAGACAACCTCTGTGTTGTAATACTAGAAGACCAGAGGATGATCTGCAACAATGTCTAAATTATGATTTATTCACTTGTATGTCCTTACTCCTCTTCTCTACCTAGTATGCAGTACAGAAACGCCTCAAAGACACAATCATAAGTTAAAGTCTAACAACTAAGATATGGCAGCTTCTTTTAATGATCCTCAGAAATGAGAAAATGAGAAGCAGCATCCTGATCGTATGCCATATGCATTCAAATTCCAGAGATGGCCCTGGAGAAAGCTACCAGATCTTTTCTAGACTCTCCTCAAGCTTTCAGGGAAATGCAACTCAAACTACCCGTGGCTGTAGAGAGGGGTTTTCTGCCACATATCTCACAACTATTTGTTCAAGTCAAGTAAAGCCTCACAAACATGGATATATATTGTTGAGTAAGCTACCCAGTTTGACCACTCACGAGACCCCCTGGCAGTCACATTCCCAGCACCAGAGACTGTCACTGCTGGGACCGAAGTCCTTTCACACCGTGCAGCTCCAGTGAGCCCACCATGCCCTGATTGACTCTCTCAAGCAGTCAGACCAGGTTTCCTTACTGGTTGGACCCAGGTTACCCATGGCAGAGCCTCAGATGTCTTGTTCCATAAAGCTGTTCCATAAAGCCATTTTTTCACCAGGCTGGCAGCATTGTCTTCATGCCCTTTGTTCTCCCAAAGGTTGGGTGTTCACAGCTTCTTGGGCTCTTGTCTCTTGTCAATCCGCATTTCAATCTGCATTTCAAATGGCATCTTGGGAGCCCAGCCCAGATGTATTCCTCAACAATATTTTCTAGTTATTTCAACATATTTTTGTAAATGCTCTGAGATTTTTTCTTTCTTTCTTTCTTTCTTTCTTTCTTTCTTTCTTTCTTTCTTTCTTTCTTTCTTTCTTTCTTTTTCTTTCTTTCTTTCTTTCTTTCTTTCTTTCTTTCTTTCTTTCTTTCTTTCTTTCTTTCTTTCTACAGGAAAATCCTGTGAATCTTCAAGAGAGATTTCCATGTTTATATCTGACTGACTGTTCTAAAGTGTTATCCTATGGAGAATAGACAAAAGATTGTGGCTTTTGCTCAGCTGTATTACACAAATAGCAATTCAAGGTGTGGAACAGATATCTGGATGCAAATAGAAGGGAAAAACTCCTCTGCTGTTTTTAAGCTGTGATTTTTAGACCTAGCTGAACCATTTTTTTAAATCAAACAAGTAAAAAAGTGTTAAAGAAATACTTTCTGGATTCCTGGAAGTGCTCAAGGCCAGGTTGGATGGGGCTCTGAGCAACCTGATTCAATGAAAGGTGTTCCTGCATACGGCAGAAGGTTGGCACTAGATGCTCTTTTAAGGTCCTTTCCAAACCAAATCATTCTGTGATTCTATGAATCTACAATCTTCAATGACTTAATTCCCAAGTGCAATCAATCTGCCACTTTTATCAGAGTTGAATTCAGCAAAACAAAACAAAAATGAAGGGAATGTATACATCACATAATTAAAATTAGAGGTTGAGACTTGGACAAACTGCCACAGGGAGATGTAATTTGCATTTCCTAACATCAGCCAATGGTCCTATACCAGAGGGTTCAATTTGTCACTGTGGAGGGGTTTTGTCTGTTTCGTGAGAGCTCTGTTGGCAGTAGGTTCCAAGTCAAAACCTTGGTAAGATATCCCAGTCATGCCCCCTTTCTGGATAATCCTACCCACTTCTTCAACTGTTGCTTCAGCAGCCCAGCATACTTAGGACCCAATGTTGATATTATTTATAATTGAACCAGCAACATGAAGCTTTCCCAAACATCAAAAGATGGGGAGCTGTGCTGGTTTGAAGGTAAACTGGCAGGAGAAATGAACCCAGCTCAGGAGAGATTTTAAGTCACAGTTACAATTTAATAAAAATGTTACAATAAATACAATGACACAAAGAGAAATTGATTTAAACCCACAAACCCCAGATGTATAACCCAGCACCCTGGGGCACAAACACAGTGGTGTTCATTGGCCGCTGTGCTGAGCCCCACATGGTTCCCCTGAGTCCAAAACAAAAGGAAGGGAAAAACCTGTTGGTGCAGATGACAGTCACAGTCTGGTTAAGAGTGGTGGTTGCAGTCCTGTTGAGGTTCTGGTCCTCCTCTGGATCTGATGAGCAGTCCCAGAGGTCTTCAAACTCCAAGATTATACACCCTCAGGTCCAGGTGGGAAAGCCCGTGCCTCCCCCAGGGCAGGGAGTTCCACAGTGGGTGATTTAACTCTGAGTCATGGGGTATTTTTGGAATTGCTGATGGCCCATTAGCGGACATGACACCTCAGGCTGGGTGTGGAGGTGCTAACAACTCCCTGGAGGGGAGTTATCACAGCTCCTATCTCACAGGCTTCTTTAACACCCATCTTACAGCCTGAGGGGTCAGGTGTGCCCTGGGCAGCTGCTGCAAATGGCCCATTGTTAACAGTTCATGAGAAATGACATAGGGGGTTTAGAATACACAGCTTTGGTCACACCCACACAGTGATAAACTGGTCCTACCTGCTGAACTAGGACAGGGGGATAAAACTACTCAGCATTAGAAGCAAGGTTTCATGTCACAAATATAAGATATCACTTGCACTCATTTTTAATCATACATGCCTGCATATAGTGAGGACAAGAAAGAGGATTTCTTAATGAAAAGGTAGACATAAAGACAAGACAGAAATTAAATCTGGAACTGAAATGGTCCCAAATGTGTTTCTGGAATTGCCTTCTTTTATGTTTTGGTTTTTATCACAGATTCCTTCTTTCCCCTTCCGTCTTTTATCATATAAAAAATAAGTGATGAAAAAACCATATATCTGTTATAAATAAAACCACATCCTGAAATATTTATTCAGGCCTTAGTTAACCAAAGTTTTTATTTCTCACATAACATTTGAGTATTTTAATGACATGTTGAATATTTGATAGAATAGCCCCAGGTAACTTTGTAATATGGAAAATATTTTCAAAATAGAATCACAGAAATTAGATGTTCGATATTAGGGATTTTTTAACACGTTTGTTTCTTTCATATGAAGTAAAGGTTAACCTTGACTTTCTCTTTTTGGAGGCATGGGACAATGTTTGACACAAAAGGAGATATTTTGCTAATAAAGAAAGCCTATTGTGACCTTTAAATGGTCTGTGATAAAAAAAACCCTCACCATATCAGATTTAATTTAAATCCTTGCAATGTGAACTGTCATCAATTAGAAGCTCTCCCTCATCAGCAACAGGGGAATACACGTCCTGTAGTTTGGAAAAGCAAGGAAACCTTTCATGTTAATGAAAGCAAGTTGAGTATTGATTTCTAGGTTAAAAATTTTGGTTGTATAAACTGAAGATGAGTACGCATGATTTTAATATAACAATAATATCTCATGTCACAAGACTTAGGGTAACAAAAAAATTTCAACTGCTAATAATTAATTTCATAGTGCTAGTGGAGATCAGCTTAATTGCCTTCCTTTGGAAGCAGATTAAGAGAATGAAGATGTTATTTTCTGAGAGACTCTCAGATAATGTCTTGGGTTGAGCTGGCAAAATGCCAACTGCCCAAGTACAGGGAAAAGGTTCTTCCTTCCCCCAACCAGCCAAGGGAAAAGGGGAGAAGAAGGAGAGGGAAAAAAACCTCAAACCCGGTTTCTTCTGAAACTAATTACATGTATTTATACAGAAAAGAGAAAATTAAGAGAAAACTACAATATAACACACACTTACACAAGTTATATATAACTTCCCACTCCCCAATAAGCACAGATTTTACCATTCTGACTACAAATCATTCTAAAAAAAAGTCAATTCCCCAAAGACAGACTTAAGCAAAGAGAAGAACTAAGAACAAACATTTTACTTCCCTAAGATAACATGATGGTGAGCCAGTGCTGTGGGCTTGGGCCTCCCCGTCCCTCCTGGGACAGCACGGTGTCTTCTCTGTACCTCAGCCAAGGTGGAACTGCCCCAGCCACACCCACACACTGGACTTTACTGCTATTGAGATGATGTAAGATGGGGTGGAATACAAAATCATTGGCTAGAAGAGGTCAGCTGTCAGCTAGCCCGGCCCAGCTCAAGGCAGCTGACAATTTCACGCCCAAATCTGAACTCCCAGGCCCAAACTTAGGCCCATCAGCCAAACCCATGACAGATAATTTTCTTGCAGGCGTACTGTTTGGAACTAAGAACCCCTTGTTGATTTCCAAAGGAGGTCTGAGTGCCTCATTTAGTGTTAACAGATATTTAGATCAGTATCTAGTGGAATGACTTGAACCTTGGACAATAATTTAGTCTCCATTCATGTTATTCCTCTCAGAAATTCATACCCTCTCAGAAATTCATAGCCAGGGCTGAGAAGATTATTGTTGACAAAATTCCTGGCAGTGGTAGATAGTCCATGCTGTCTTCAATGGTCCTACATAAACATTCATTTCACTATGGTTTTATCACTACTTAGCAGAGAAACAAGATACAAGCAGTTTATCGTCCTCCTGTCAAAAATCTCTATCGTAATTTTTACAATTAAACATTCAACTTTGTAAATGCATATACTTCATGTATACATGGTTATTAAAGCATTCCTTTCATCAGTCTTTGATATCCACTCAGTAAATGAAGCAAAGGCTAGTCACAGAAAAAGGATATGTAACTTTAGTTCAAAAATACGACTCGTATTTTCATTACTGCTTAAAAACCACATTAGATTTTATATAAAGTACATAATAAGCTTTTCTTCTTACCAGTTTTTAATATTTTTATAGCACATCTTTTAAATTTTTCTTTAGGAATGGTTTATGTTTCCGACAATACTGAAACTTGTTCAAGATGGCCAACTAATTTTTGTATAAATAGTAAAAATAATCATAAGACATCATGCTGTGAGTCTTAATTACCACCCAATGTGTATGTTATTTTCAGATGTCATTACTCATGCATTTAGATTTTTTAGATATGCTTTTGGCTTTACTTCCAACTTCAACTACATGACTAAGATTGACTCCCCTGCCATTTTTGTATGCAAACTGAATCAAATTGCAGTCCTTGGCTCTGTCAGAGCATAGAATCATAGAACGGTTTCAATTGGAAGGGACCTTAAAGGAAAGATCATCTTGTTCAACCCCCCATGTGACAGACAGGGGAGTTGGAACATTTGCATTCCGCTACATCAGGTTGCTCAGAGCTCCATCCAATCTGGCCTTAAACACTTCAAGGTATGGGGCATTCACAACATTTTAGGCAACGTTCCAGTGCCTCACCTTAACATTTTGAAACTACAGCCTTGTTTCAAATGCCCTTTGTGACAAAACCTTACTTCTTCTACTGTTTTTAAGCAATACAAACTTCTTGGAGCATTGAGAATGTAGGTGCAGTTGACCATTTCCCCACCCCACCGAAAATCCACCACTGCTAAGAAAACTTCTTTAAAGTCTTTTGGATTTTGTGTGATAGCATAATTTGAGAAAGACAGAACAAGGGTAATGGTGGTAAATTCAATCCAGCAGCATTACTCACCAGTGTAGTGTACTCACAGAATTCATATCAGTTTCCTACTAGGAGTGACATTTGTCACAGGGACAAGGATTGAGTTGACAATCTATTGCAGTATTAGGCACTAGGTAGGAATATTACTGAAACACTATGCTTAATAATGATTAAAAAATTGAACTTGAAAGCTCAGGACAAGATATCATTCTTGATCAATATAAAGGATAAATATTTCCATTGTATACTCAGTTAATAATGGAGAAATTTGCTTTAGTGAAATTTTTGAAAACTATCTTTTTATTTTTCAGTGTACGGTTGTTAACAGACAGGAAAGATTTTAGAGCTAATAGTCACAGAATAGTATTTTGCTCTTCTTGTTGGATGATCAACTAAGTATATAATCTATAGTTTTTAAAGAATCACGAATTGGGGCATGTGAATTTAAGCATATGAATGCATATACAGCATACACAAATCAGACAAATTTTTCATGGTATATTTCTGTACCCAAGGATCTAGATGTCTTTTGTGTTTACTAGGACCATGTAGCAAAAAAAAAAAAAAAAANCAAATTAAAAAAAAAAAAAAAAAAAAAAGAAAAAGAAAGAAATCATCATCCTGATGAGTGTTCTCATTAATTGTCACTCACCCACATCTGGGATAGGTATGCACAGCACTCTAAAATGACACTGAAGATTATAAATGGGTTTTCTGTACTCTCACTCTTGGCAGGTCACTGTGAGAACTTCTTTTTTCTTCCTGACATTTCAGCTTTTACATCTGGCCTCCACTTCTCTTACAGGCTCACATAAAACTCTGTCCCTTGGATACTCTGAATCCAAAATAAGCATAAACCCTCAAACCCTCCCAGCACTTTTGGATGCAGATTTGTATTAGAGTCTTCACAGCTGATAGACTCTACAAACGCCTCTATCATGCCCAGGTTCAGGCAAGCCTAAGTTGGTTTTTGGCAACCAAATAAGGAATCATCTCCTATCAAGCTTTACCCTTCCACAGGAAGCAACCTTCCTTAGGTTCTGGCAGTCAGCCAGCGCTTCTACTGCCATAGTAACAGATTAAAAATCCTCACTTTCCCCCTCACATTCTCAAAGAAAAAAATCCCCAAACCCAAACAAACAAACAAACAAACAAACCAACCAATTAAATCCCCTTGTGCTAGGCTTCTCCCTCTGAATCCCCAAGAAGTGAAGTACCGGTCTAAGTTGCTCCAATGCTAATTAAAACTTTTTGAGGCTCACCATTGTATCCCTTATGTAAGACTGACAAATCCCACCGGAGTTGACTGAACTTTGGACTGTCTAATTCAAGAAAAATAGAGCTGGAATACCTTTTTTTTTCTACAAGATGTTTCTACCAGAAGTGAAAATAAGATCACGTAGTCATACACAGCACGCTCCACAGATTTTGAGGCAAACAATTTCTAGAAGTGCCTTAAAGTGTCTTGATTGCATCTATAAAATATATACTAAAATACCGAGGGAATGGGAAAGAAGGGATGGAGGAATCAGCATTCCAAATACTTCACTGTACCAAGGAAATTACAAAGATAGATATGTAGCAGTTACTAGACCAAATATTGTCTTGGCGTTAGCTGAGATACAGACAGGAATGCTCTAACAGGTAAGACTGTGGGTTCACAGGGTAGGTACAAAGGGAACAATCTGGCAGGATTTTTGTGATGCTGTGATGGTTGGATGCTCTTCCAGTCCTACCATAAATTGCAACTAACACATAAAGGTAGTCTAGGAAGTTCTATCTATATGTCAAAAAACCTGCCAATAACCAAAATCCAAAACTTCCTGTACATCAGTTCTACAGCACAGTGAGATCCATTTGGCATTTATTGACACCACTGTGCCCATTTGCCCTACCAGCTCAACCTTTACTATCAATGTTTAGTATGTAAAGCAGTGCTTCAGGTTGTCAGTACTCCATATGCAACTTACTATGCATCTTAGAGGGGAAAAAAAAAAAAGGACACACCTCCCCCCACTCCTTTGTGTAGATATTTTGTTTGTTTATTTTGCTGCTTACTGAAATACTTACTACATATTGGCTGTGCCAGCTCCACTACAGATCACAGGATTATATCATTGTTGATTTTTAAATCAGTTAAACATCTCATATACTTGTTCCTATTGGTGGACAGGCAATTAAATGCCTCTCTGACACCTGATCCCATCAGATCTTGGAAGCTTAGCAGGGTCAGTCCCAGTTAGTACTTGGATGGGAGGCTTCCTGGGAATACTGAGCGCTGTAGGTTCTAGTCCTGACGTCTTCACTGCCACTGTCCAAGCTCGCTCAGCCGTGGCAGATGAACCTGAGGCATTAAAGGGTGAGGCCGGTTCTGCACACACTGTGCCTCACCTAAAAAATCCACTGTGCAGGCTGGAAGGGCACATCCATGTGGAGAGAGCCCTGCCCAATTCTTCATTCGCAAAGCTGAGCCATCATACATTGGTGGACAACTCTAATGACAGATAGAGTAGCAGAACTATTGCACTTGTAAGAGCAAGTTCTGAGAAATCAGGAACATTACTATTAGATATTTTTTCGAAGTTGTCCTGCTTCCACACAACACACAAACCTTTCAAATAATATAGAACATGGCCAGAGGTTTAAGTAATGATCCTCTAGTGTTGGTCGGCTGATTCATATATGTGATATAATTGTGAATCATAACATATCACAAAGTTACTCAGATTGGATTACAGAACAGCTTATTTTCAAGCATTCTGTGAATCTATATAGGAAAAAACCCTAAACAAACATTTAGAATTCTGTGTTTGGAGTATTCTTAGCCAAAGAATGATTTTGTACAGATCAAAGAAGCTCATCTTCAGTACTTTGACCATCATGCCCCATGACAATTCGTATTTACAACATTCTGGGCCTATACTGGAAATGTTGTGCCATTGCAGACACCACTTTCAAATGAGACTGGAAGAGTATAAGACAAGTTATAACAATTAAAGGCCCTATGATAATTTTTTTTTTGCAAGACTTGTCATAGCTACTGTGCTTTTCTGGACAAAATCCAATCAAGAGGATCTAATTACCTGATACTTTCTGAATATTTTATTCAATTTAATTAGTTGGGTACAATATGGACTTCTTGACTTATACATTTAGTTAAAGCAAGGAAGTTCTCAGCACAGTCAAGCAAAGACAAACATGAAATTTTTGCTTTCTGTGATGTGTTCATGCATTGTACTGAACGGATTTCTCAGATGTTTGGATCTTCTATTCTGTGTTTTCAAAGAGAGGTTTTGGAAACTGGTACATCAAAATAACTCACACTTTTCTTTTCCTCACTTATAGAACCCTCCTGCAAGCAGATCCCGCCTTCACGCTCCTATGCTTTCTCTGGCTAACAATGCCATCTTTGCAGCACTTATGCAATAGGATTACACTACAACTGAATCAAACTCTTTTCTTCACCAGAATTAATGGGGAAGTGTGGATAAGAAATGACTTTTTTAAACTACTAAACCTGTAGTTAAATGCAAATGTAGTTTAAGCTGAAGACTTTGCTGTTCACAGCAGTGCTTTTGACAATGTTATCCCATATCTAAGAGCCTAATTCCTAAATATGTATTAAGTAGTAGGTATGTTTATATGTATGTTTAACCTACTTTATATAAAATGAATGGAAATTTTGTTTCTACAGACAATAAATGTTTCTACAAAAATTTTACTTATAAATATTTCAGTTATTTGATTCAGTAGTTTTAAAGTTTTATGCCACTTGCAGAGTAAAAACATCCAACTCTTTTCCAAAGAGACTACATTTCAGACAGCGTGTGAAGTTATTATTACAAAAAAACATTGACATTTGTGGTGACAGTCTGAATTGGCAAATATTTTAAATGTGCAAGATTCCACTGAAAAGACAGAAGAATATACTGACATGAAAATTATATCCATGCCAAGGGCAGATATTTTATCTAGAGAAATTAAAAAAAGGAAAACAGACTTGTGTTATGCAATTACTAACTTTTTTTTCTGCATAGTTGCTAGTTTAAAATATGGTTAATATAAAAAAGATCTTCCTTTTACTTCTGTATCAGACTAAAAGTAAAGTAAGATTGAAGGAAAATTCATAAGCAGACTCTACATCTTTCATTGCATGTATCTTCTGTTTCAGATAAAGCTTTTGGTTTTACCTCCCACTTTTCCTTTCTGCTCATTTTCATGTTTTGTTTACCATCTAATATCTTTTACAAAATTAATGTGGTATGGATCCATTGACAGATTGCTATCAAATCTTTTTTCCTTATCTTCCTGTACTTGGATGCTGTCCATGTTAACTTACTGAGGATAGGAAGGCTTTCTTCTTGAACTTAGGCTTGCGCTTCAGCACTCCACCTTACAAGTGGGAGTTGTTTATTAATGAAAAGGAGCTGACATTTCAAACCAAAACTGAGGACTTGCTTGACAAGAAGCAGGAAAGAAACACAAGGTCAAATGGTGCACTCTAGCTAAAAGGGTGTTGCCATTTCCTCTCACTCGACACCTAGGTTGCCCTCACAGATGCTGGTGTTAAATATCAAGTGAGTGTAGAGTGATTTCTCTTGGCTGTTGAATTGGATTCTTCTGGAGGCTATGTGGCATGGAATATGAAAGATGGGTTATTTGATTCAGAAATAATCTATATGGCTGAACTTAAAATCTCAAAACCAAATCTTTATTTGTAACCTTTGAATGCACATCCTCATAAACTTACACAGCCAAGTCAGTAACTGTGTATAAATTTTAGTCTAGGGCCTGATAAGGAAACATGTCTAACTGAGATCAGTAGAACATGGCCTTAGGACTTCCAGGAAACTTTAGATTAAAGAATCATCCTCAATTACTGAGGAAGTCATGAAGAACAGGAACAATGTTAATAACAAATGTTATCAATTATCAACTCTTCTCAGGCTGCTTTTAATTTTGTATTTTAATACCACAGAGCAGCTTCAAGCCCTCTATACTAGGATGTGTATGCATAGAGATGAGGTGTTAGACCAAAACAGTTTAGGGACCAAAATGTAAGCTGTGACACAAAACACTACCGTGGTTAGAATTGAATAAGGTAAAAGTCAGACTGTGGTAAATTGGATAAATGACTATAGAAATCATATTAGTTCTGTCTAGCTAAAGAGTGGACACATTCTTCAGTAAATTGAAGGCACTAAGGATGTGCTAAGTTTTACAGAGGCCAGCAAGGGGGGAAATACTTAATCCTTGGGACTGAATCTGGCACAGCACATTCTTCTCCCTCTTCTGACAGCTACTTTAGTTTTGTGGCAGTGTGCTTTTTCACAGCACACAACCTTCTGTCTAGTTTATACACAGTGTAAACTTTACAAGTAGTACCCATAAGAGACTCACATAGCAGCATCTAGGTCCTGAGGAAGACTGTAGCCCTTTTCCCCAATCAAAGCAAGAAAAAGTGCACAAAACACACAGAAGCTCCAAGTAACCTGACTCATGTTTCAATTCTTCTATTACACAGTTGAGTATCCATTCTTTGCATGGCATGCCTCCACTGTCGTAGGAGCTTACAGTCATTAATGTATTTTGTACAGGTATTCAGATATAAGCTGTGTGGTCTTCGTATGAACTTGGAAGGTACATCTCTGATAATTAAAAGTACCTCAGGCAGCCATGGGAAGGAAAGGCAGAGTGTTTCCTTCATCATATTCAGGCATTTCTGTAACACAACCCAAAATGTATTCCTTAATCAAATTGCATTGAACTTTAAAGCCAACATCTCAGTTGCATCATAAACTTTTTCTGCAGGACAGCTTTCAGTTTAACTAGGAGACCAATTTTTTGTTTTGTTTTCTTTTTTTAAGAGCATCCTCAGCATGTCACTGGAGGATAAAATTTTAGTATCATTTATATAGAAGAGGATCCATTATCATCACAATCTGTCTTTCAAGATGTAACATTCAGATTACTTTTTACCATCAAATTGTCTTTGGTTAATAGTCTTGATAATAGCTGTCAGAGAAGGTTGACTGATCCTGGCTACAAGTCTACAGTCAAAGGAAAAACTGGCTTAAGTCCTGAGGCATGGAATGGAAAACGTGAAACAAGGTTTTTCTTCTCAGAACTTGAAGTTTTCTGAAGTCATCATTATATAAAGTTATAATATCAGCTGACTCTCTCTATCAATGACTACTGGGATTCAGATCTTTTATGATTAAATTCTTGAAAAACTTGTTTTGAAAAGGTAATAGTTTCCATGTTCCATGG
>VWZD01011823.1:2986-20877 GCA_013396695.1 Sakesphorus luctuosus
CATCAACAGATTATTCTGCTCCAAAGTAGAACTTCCCCAAAATACGTGTATGGATGTTAGATCCCCCAAATCAACCTTTTTTTGCTTTATAAATGCACTTAGACTAAGCTGCTTGCAAAGGTAGAATACACTATATGCAGTAATAATATATTGTAGAATAGTGAGGTATCAGTTTACTCATGGCCTAAATTTATGCCCCACCCCCCCTAAAAAAGTGTCTTTACTAATTGTCTAGCTAGTCTACCTCTGTTGCAATTGTAACTTCAATTGTATGGGAGACTTGCACTATATGTTGCAGTTTGGATAAATTTGGTCTGAATTTATTCAAATGTGCAAAATGGGAATTTCCAGGCCATAGAAATATTTAGTTCTAGAAAAATTTCAGATGACATAACAGAATGAAATTTTATTTTGTGGACCAATTGTCCAGACTTTCACTCATTCTATAAATTTGTCAGTCAGAAAATTAGTTTCTTATATAGGAAACAGAATGATATTTAATAGAACACGTTTGAAGTGAATTCCTTCTTTGCTTGTTGTAACTCTTATCTGGACTTACACATACTTGAGAGGTTGTCTTTACCTGCTTTTACTTTTTCGCTTTAGTAAATGGACAAGGAGGCACAATAATGTTGACATATACAGATATTCAGAAATATTTAAAGAGATACTAGAACTGCATCTCTGTTGGAGGCTGTGCTTCCTTGTTCCCATAAACTGGATATATGAACTAAGAGACCTCACACATCTAAGGAGAAAGAAAATACCTTGAAGAAAAGGAAAAGGGTACACTGAAAATAGGCTCTACTTCAGACAGATTTATTGGATGGGATTACATTCACAAAAAGCAGAACAAATAGGTTAATTTATTTTTATCCGTAAGTCAGCTAACTGCATGTGAAGTAGGTAATCTAAGTTGAAAGAGACAAAAAATAGTATTAATTAGATTTTTAAAGGCTATCTCACCCCAGCTGAACTTCTCAACAGAGTTTGTTAAACTTTGAATGAGAAATATGTGTGCTTTGTTTGCAAACTATTAGACTTTTGGATATGCAAATAGTGAGATGAAATGTACTGCATTAATGATCATAACAATTGGTCATTCGTAGTTATTTACATTTCTACTTTTTGCCAATATTTCTAGCCATAAAATTAACTCAGATTTTAAAGTGTTCAAATAACTGGGAGCTGACATGGGAAAGTAAGTCTAGGAAATGAGTTCAAACATTTTTAATTAGTTTTGTTCAGTTATTATAAACTATGAGATTTCAAAAGATGCAATATCAAATTTCTTGAAGGAAAAATTGATTATCTTACTAGTTTGTCTCTGAAGTCCTTTTTAGTTTCCATATGATGCAAAAAGCAATTTAATACTTTTTGAATAACTAATTCTAAAATTAAGCAGTCAACTTCACCCTTCTTCTAAGAAGGTGAAATTTTCAAAGAATCCTGGTCTTACAGCTCAGCACCACAGTTATTTGCTGGTCTCTAAGGGTTTAAGTTGCGATACTACAGCAGAAACGTATGGCTGTTCTTATGAAATGCTGCATGTGGGGCTTTTGCATGTGACTAAGAGGCACACACACTCAGAAAGAGTGAGTATATGAGTGCAGTAGGAAAAGAGAATATGTATGAGAGTGTGTGAAATTTTCCTATAGGAGTAAAGTGAGGAGAATAGTATGTGTCCTTTAGTTTTGTGATGAATAAACTCAAGGTCCCCGCTGTCAGGTTTCTTTTCTTCTTTTCTTCTGTTTCTTTCCTTCATTTCTTCTCTCTCTCTCTCTCATGTTAAGCACAAAAATCACTTAAACTGATTGTCATGGAATTGGTTTAGATTTAAATATGTTGCCAAATTTTAGATTTAAATGTTTAGGACAACAGGGCAGAGAATGAAAGGTTGCTGTTAATCCTGGGCTGAGTAGGGGAGGGGTAGGTGGCTTCTGGCTATACAGACCAAAGAAATAAATTCCATACAGAATGGAACTAAAGAAATCTGAAATTATTTAAGTAGCATTAATTTCAATTGTGCTGTCATGGTCTTAAAATAGAAATTATATACACATTCAGAAGTCTGCCCTTTTGTTGTAATTGTTGGATTGCTGTTGCATGGCGTTGGAATGAATTGTTTTGGATTTTCTCTAACTTGACTATTTTTGCCTTCTGGGATGCTGATGTTCATTATCCTATTTTTTTACTGAAAACCCCCCCCCCCCAACCTCACAATATTGCTGTTTTATGAGAGAAAAGCTATGTTTTCTGCACCACAGGGCTGACCAAAGAATGGGCCTGAAGTGCCTGCTAGGAAGACCTTGCAGGCCTTGCTCACTCATTGCATTATGAAGATGCTACTAACTCTGTTAAAATACCTTTGAAAACTGATGAAGTGAGATTCTTGCAGGTTTGTATGCCATACTTGGTCAACATTAAGACTGCAAGAGAACTGTTTTTCAGTGATGTAGGTGTTTGTGCCTTGGCAGTTTCTGGAATATCTAAGTGTAAGCTGGTTGGTACTACAGCCTTTCAGCCTTACTGGCACTAACAGGATGTCTCCTCCTCAGTTATTTTCTGTTGCAGTACTGTCAAAGTACCAATCTCTGCAGGCATCCAAGTTGTGCAGTTTGGCTCCAGTTGGCCAGAAGTATTTAAATTGCAAGTGTGCACACGCACACTTTGAAACAGCAGGGAAGCAGAGAGCTTATTTCGTCTGGCATGAGCTAAAGAGCAATGACTAGAGGTGAAGTCAAAAGAACTTACAGTAAGAAGATGTACCTTTTTAACCAAATTTAAGTGAGATTTGGGACCCTGCTTGCATTCCAGGACTGGCCTATACAGGAGCAAGATTATAGTCCATGTCCTCACTTTACTGAATTCTTCGTTTCTTATCAGAAGAGGTCCTAAGAGTAATAAATTGATTACTTGATTTTCATATTAACATTATCTTACAGAGGAAATGTCGAGTTGATGCCACTGTGCTGTGGCATAGATGTTCTTTGTTTTCAGTAAGCAGCGAATGAACCAACCTTTAGCTTTTGAAAGGGTTGAAATTTCTATTCTGAACAAGAAACTAAAAAGCCAGTGCCTCTCAGAATTTCTGAGCTACCCTTAAAAACATCAGGGGTGTACAATTTGCCTCAGTTTTGCCTCACTTAGTAGAAGAATGCATTGAACAAAGTTAATTGGGGATGAAGGCAATATTCTCTGGTTATGGAGGGTTCTGGGAAGATTTTGTGGTTGAGGATTGACAGCATTAATGGATTCTTCAAATGCTGAAATCTGTGTGTCTCTTTCTTGCCTGTACAGTACTAAACCTGAGCTTGGGTTTTCATGTATTTATTGCCATTGCTACAGAAGATGTAAAAACAGTAATTGTTAGGCAAGGATACTATTGCAAAAAAACTCTAAAAACTGAAATTCAAGCTGTCAGGATGGAAATTTATTGACATTAGACTACAGTGCAAAAATAAAAGATCATCACTGTATTTAAATTTATAATGACTGATGGAAACTGGAAACTATATAAGTGTGATTGTTGTATTTTCTATGAAATCATTAACTTTCCGTGAAGATATTTGTAATTGTTTTTTTCTAATGAAAAGGTGAAAAAAATTATTACCCAAATGTCTGTAAATGTCTTCTCAGTTTTCAGAAAGGTGTTGTTTTACAGTGACTAGATGTTTTAGCTAAACATTTTAAATTTCTTAATAAAATGCTTTCATTAACAACATTAGCATTTTCATTTGCACTCACTTGCCACTTTGTTCACCTTTTTGCAGAGTTGATTGGATTTCTTTCTGATTTATCTATCAAGAAATTTAATTGAGTAGAAGCTTTGTACACAAGTAATTCATAAACTAGATACTCCATTTAAAAGTGGTGTGAAGAGCATAATTAGTTGTGTTGATAGGGGATATCTAGATTCCCTAAAAAATGCAGTGAGAATATCACAGGAGTAAACAGAACATTTTAATCCCTCACTTGTCAGCTGAATATCTACATGAATATTGACTAATTTACACTACAGTGTTTCCTTCACCCTTGAAAAAAGGAAGGTAAAACAATCATAAGATGAATTTCACTGGTTATCCATTTGGTAGCTGATGTGCTGAGAAAGTCATGCACTTTATGTACCTGAAGTACATTTTTATATCTGTCAAATACTTGCTGTCCTGTGATGCTTATCTGTGAATAAAAAATTTGTTACAGTAAATTTATTTTAGAACATGAATCTTTAAACTACAGCACATATTGCTCAGGATGTGTCAGAGCTGAAACCATTCTAATCAAAAAGCCCAAGGTACTTCTTATCTGTATTTGCTAAACATTTTTAAGCTGAAGGCTAAAAAATAGCTTTGAGGAGATAGATTGTGTATGGTTTTCAAAACATAAAAAATAAACAAGGGCACAGTATATGTATATTACACAGAAATCCAGCCCCTTTTCATGCCTTTTTTCATTACTATCAGAACTTGTGTCTTGATGTAGTCATTCCATTTTACAATTACTGACAATTTCTCAAAGAAATGAACACTCGGAAGCAACTTTTTTCTACCTCTTCCCTATTTATAAATAGATTGACTTTTTAAAAGCAATATATAAGGGGCGGGTGGTGATGTTTGTTGTTGGTTTGGGGGTTCGGTTTTTTGTTTGTTTGCCTGTTTTTTAAGAAAACAATTTAAAATTCCTTTTGGTAAAATAATTTTTCTGCAACAATGGAACGTCTATTATATAAACATTGCTGGAAGGACCAGCAACAGAGAATGTAAAACAGTCCTTTGAGAAGTGGCATCATTAAAATGATGGTATATGGAAATGCTTAAGAAATTTGAACTATGAACAATTTACTGAAAATCAGATGTGGCATAGTATATCTTAAAAATCCATAAATAACAGCAACTTCCTTCAGCACACCTTCTTGTGTGTTGGTATATTTTTTTATAAATAGATTTCTCTAGAGAAAATAGCTTTCAAATATTGAAGTTCACATGGATGTAACTGAAGGCGATATAAATCTGCCTGTGCTCCTGTTAGGACCTTATCCCCAGATCATCTTTCTATTATAATGAGAAAACTAAACAAACAGTCTAAACCAAAAATATTATATTTTTCAATAATTTAACAATGGCTAATATTACAGAGAACATTTAATTGTTTAGAGATACACTAGAAGGTTACTTTGGGAAATAGGGAGAAAAACTGACTTTTTTTGAAATATTCCGTCTATGAAGAAAGAGAAGCTTATTCTGAAAAGGCATAATGGAAAAAGTGGATGTAGCAATTAAGTTTATTGAGGTGGAAATGGCATTTTCTGTAGTTCAAAACCTGATTACCAAGGACAAAATGAAAGGATTTTTTTAGCTTAGTCATCAGAGAAATGGAGCACTGTGTTACTCCACAGTGCAGATCTGACCCAAAGAGGGCTTAATGCAAAAATGGTCATGCAGAACTGCTCTTATAAAGAGCAGAGAAGATATTTCTTCAGCACTGCTCTGAGCCTTATGTCAAATTGTCCCTCTATTATCTGATTCAGTTTGCTAATGCAAATAGAGGAAGCTAGTGCCCAGTCTCTGGACTGCTGCGGCCTTGTCCTCTTACTGGAGCCACCTTATGAATGCTCCACAGGCAGCTCCACTGCCTGGATCTTCTGTGGGTGCTTTGTGGGTGGTTGTTGGAAAACAGCTATCTGAGAAACAAGTATCAGTCAATAGCAGGACTCAGTTCTGTCCAGAAGCAGATTTGAGAATGGGGGCTGAGTTATAAGGCAGCACAGCAGTCATTATGAACAGAGCAGTATCGCAGGGCTGCAAACGAGTCACAAGTCCCACCTTCTCTGGATGCTCATAGCTGCACCCTGGGTGCTACAGTTAAAAGGCCTTGGACTGTGCTAGGGAAGGATGCTGCCACCTTTCAGTATTCTCACATTCTACTGACAAGGGACTATAACAAATTCTTAGAGTGCAGAGGGTGGGATTTTGGCATATTTACTCATTTATTGTATTACACATTAGCACTCTGACAAAGTGAATTTTTTTTTTTTTTTGCATGCATGAGCAAAATTTTCCTTCTTAAAAGTTTCTGAACATTACAAAAAACACAAAGAATGAAAACCTTTTTTATTTAGTTTTATTTCCCAGTTCCATATTTATACCTCAAAAGCACACTGCTGATTTATCATTAAGTTGGAGATTCAAATTAACGATACACTTAACTGTTTTAAACTGAATGCTGTGTTGAAGCAGAAATAAATGTTGTGTTATAGCCAATTTCAGGCACACCATGAGAACACAGTGGGGTTCCTGCAGGGTGTTGGGATGAGACTTTTCCTTGTGAGTTGCCTGCCTGGTAATTAAGACTCAGTGTGGAATATTCTACTTGTGACTGAGAGGCTGTGTGGGTGGGCAGTCCTTCAATGAGTCTTCTGGGCCTGGTCTTATCAAAACACAGGCAACACCCAAAATGTTCACTCAGGGATTCTGTTCCTTTTTTTGTTGTCAGCTTTACTACTTCTGTCACCACAGATCTGTTGCCAGATTAAATTTAGCATACTTCCAGCTGCCAGCCTGCAGATTTTCTATGTATTATTCAAAATACTGACTAGTTATTTCACATTATTTTTCTCAACTATTTGAATATTGTCCTTTAATAATTTACTGAATAAAATATGAATAATAAGAAACCATATGAGCAAGACCTGTAAGAGAAAAAGGATAATTCACAAACTCAGAATCACCCCCATTCACAAGATTACTGTGCAAGTCAGTCTTTCAACCATAGCATGTGTCCAAAGATCTTCACTCTAGTGAAATATGCTTACTTAAAAAAATTCTGTTTCAAATATATAAGTCAAAAAATTCCAAACTTCTCTAAAACTAAGGTCTCTCCTTCGCAGGATATATAGAAGCAAAGTCCTAGCAGTTCTTCAATTAAGATTCTCATGGTGAAACATACTTTATTAATGTGAGATCAGGTTTTTGATGCTTGCTGTTCTTTCTTGCACTGTTGAATGCTGGAAGCAGAAAACAACATGTAAGCAAAAAAGAAAGGAGACAGTATGATTGCTATTTTATGGATTCATCTATGGGGGATTCTTATTTGATACTGATTCTTATTTGATGCTGTATGGATATATCCTTGTTTCTGTTACATTACTAGGTATTGAGTTCCTCATCTAGTCTAGAGAGTTTAACTACCTTAGCCCCATTTTAAGTGTGATACAAGCAAAAGACATTATTTTGATTTCTGATGATTCCATTGAACAGATTATCCCATTTCACTCCTTCAGGGTGTGCATGCCTTCAGTGCCTTCTGTGATGCCAGGGAATGGCAGATCTGATTTTCATCAACTGCAAGAAGGCAGTTAGGCAGGTGATTAATGATTCCCTGCTGCAGGAGTACTGTTCACTGGTGGATGCACTCCACTAGCTAACTTCAGATTTCTCTGGCAGCAAGATCTATAGCAAGTTAGCATTTGTATTCAGTATGCAACTCTCACTTTATATTCAGTCTAAAAGTGAAAGATGACTTGGTCCTAGCCTTAGTGGAACTCTTTAGTTCTATTATATGTTCAGAGAAATTAGAAGAATTTCCTTCCTGAGGGTAAAGCCAAGGTTCTATGTTCTCATAACTTAGCTATTACTCTGTACTATAACTTTTTATTTTTTACCGCTTTGAATATAACTGTTTCCTTTTTGTTCTGTAAAATCTTCACTATTTCTGCCTTGTCCCTTTTTCTGTTTGCTATTTAAACTGAGATAAATATGTGCAGAATATAATTTAAGACCCTAACTATTTGTTAAGAGTTCTAGGTATTTCTTATACTGTATCTACTGCATTTCCACTGCATTTCCACTGCATTTTAATCAAGGAAGATAAGAATTTTCTCTTTAGTAAAAAACCTGAAAACATAATAAAAGGAACAAAGAATAAAAACTACTTTGTCAAAACCCCAACAGTATTAAGTCTGTCAGATCTGAACAAGTCTTCACCAGCACATTTCCTCCCTCTCCTTTTTCCTCTGTTCAGAAAATTTTTGAGTAATTATTTTGTTAAAAAATTATAAGTTAAATTTCCCTTTTAAAAGATACTGAAATAAAAGTTCATGTTGTCACAGGAAAGAGAATGTGAGCAGAGTATGAGAACAGAATTGGTGATCCCATTATTCATCAATGGTGGTATACCTATTTACTTGGGTAAAGTTAATTTTCTTTACAATAGCTAGTATGTGGATATGTTTTGAGTTTGTGCTGAAAACAGTGCAGATAACACAGGGATGTTATTACTGTTGAGCAGTGCTTACAGAGAGTCAAGGCCTTTTCTGCCAGCAAGGAGCATGTGGATGCACAGGAAACTGGGAGGAGAGACAGCCGGGACACTTGGTCCCAGCTGACCCAAGGGATATTCCAGATCATATAGCATCGTGCTCAGTGTGTGGAACTGGAGGAAGATGAAGGAAGAGAGGGGATGCTCAGAGTGATTTTTCTACCCAAGTCACTGTTACATGTGATGGAGCCCTGTTCTCTTGGGGATGGCTGAAGGTCTGCCTCCTAATAGGAAGTGGTGAATGAATTTCTTGTTTTGCTTTGCTTGTTCATGAAACCTTTGCTTTATCTATTAAACTGTCTTTGTCTCAACTCAACAGTTTTCTCTCTTTTACCCCTATAATTCTCTGCCCCATCACACCATGGGGAAGGGAGTGAGGGGACCTCTGGTGCTTAATTGCTTCCTGGGGTTAAACCACATCACCTAAACTGTGCAAGACACAGGTTTTAACCCCACAGCAAGAGTTTTACACAACATGACTTTATCTCAGATTTTCTACATCCTCTGGGTTTAGGCTGGCTTCATGGTTCTTTACTGCATAAGCCTTTCTTTGCAGCTAAAAGGACCCTGAGATAATTTAAGAAAAAAGAATGATAGAAAGCATTGTGGATTGGGAAAACAATTTTCTATCAGACCTGATCTCAAACTTCTTTACTTACACAAGATTTATCTTTGTAGTGTATCAATAGTGTCCAAAGAAGTGGAGAGAGGTTTTGTTATTATCTTTTTATTTAGGAACTATAAAATAGTGAAGAAGAAAACAGTGTGTGTGTATTTCCCTAGGGATGAATCAAACATGACATTGGGAAAACACTTTCAGAAGAGAAATGGATGGACTTTATATTTTAGTCAGACGTTTTATACAGTAAGTGTGAAACAAGGGATGACATATGACAGAACATATAATCTTAATCTTTGTAAGCATGAAGAAGACTCTTTTGCGGATGCAGTGTTTCAGGCAGGTGACACATTGAGGAAATGGAGGCTGGTGACGATGCAGTCATTACACACTAGTGCCAACTGGTTCAGCTCAGATTGCAGGCTGAAAGTCACACTAATAAGGTTTGTGAGCAAAGACTGCATTCAGAAGCAGAAAAAATGTGCTTACTGACTCTTGGCATTCAAAATGTGGCTTGCTTTCTTTTCATATCTTAGCAGAAATTAGTCTGCTTTTTACTAATTTGAATTCTGAGTATTTTGTGATATCAAGTTTCTTTGGGCCTACTTGTTCAGATTTGTTTCATTTCAAAATTTTTTCTCTTTCTGAACACTGAATAAGAGACAGTAACAACTGCAAATGTAAGGGTCTAAACAATAGAGATTTTAATATTTATCTCACATTCTGATGGGTTTGAATGTTTCTGACATGCTCAATATGTGGTGGATCTAGTTGCAGAAAAGTTCTTTGTAATTTTGTTTTGTTTTATTGAGATCAAATAGTCAAATACTAAAAAGACAGTTGGAATGAGATTAAAGCAGGAAAAATAATAAGACTTTGCACTGTGAATTAAGTGAAATGAATATATGTACAGCTGCATATCTATATGCTGTGATCTAGAAATTTTGCAGAAATATTTGCCTCATGGTACTTGCAGGATTTTCCCCCAAAATAAACATCCACTGGACATGGTGCTTTGAGTGGATTTGAAATTCTTCTAACATTTATGCAGAATTCAAAAGCAACCAGGGGGCCTTGGGATTGCCTTATTTGACATACCTTTTTCATGAAAATTAAAAATGGCTGTTTGGCCTAAGGCTTTCGAGAGTTCTTTTAAAAACGCATAAAAGTTAAAGAGAAATTCTTTTCAAAGGAGGGCATTCGTGCTTAATGCTAAACAGATACTCAGCATGCCAAATTGAATGCAAACACTAGTAAGAATGCCAAAAGTACAGGAACTGAACAGTATAAATGTCTCTGCATAAAATAAAGAAATAACTAAGATTATTAGAAGGTACATATTAGTTTTAGTCCATGTGCTGTATGCAAGAGGGAGAGAAGGAGGTGGAGAATCAACATCATTGTTTTCACAGGTGTATGTCAGCACTGGACAAGGACCAAAGTATTGAATTGTTACAGCAAAAGTTATTTAGACTCCTGGGCTCATTTCTGGTTAACAGAGGAGAGATGATGATTATTGGTGTGCCTGGAGAGAGGTGGTCTCAGGTATCATCCTGAACTGCCAGCAATGACTAAACTCTTTTTTCTCATCTTTAGCCTTAGCATCTGTCACTAAATGGGAACAAGCTGACCTTCACGTAGAAGTGCTTTCCCACTAATGCAGCTGCAAGCTTTGCTGTGCCCCCTTTGCAGCTCATCCTTTTTTATCTTGTGTTTATGCAAGCAATGCTCAGCACCTCTGATGTCTAGGATTAAACTCTAAAGCTGGCAGATTATATTTTTAAAACATAACTTCTGCAGATCAGGGTATTTGGTCTGTGACAAGCTTATCCCACTGTCTTTAGTTAATTCATCTATATCGGCATAGGAACCTTCAGATTAATATGTGCATAGGAGTTATCTTCAGTTACACGAGCAACCTACCCAACCTCACATCTTCAGTATTTCACAACACAACTAGTTAGCTGTGAGTGACAGCTGGAGTGAGAATTACAGTGTGTATGCTCTACACTTCATGCAAAGCAGAAGAAAGCAAAAAGTAGTAAGGGATGCAGGAGAAATTTTTAGCATGTTTGCTAAGCAATAGTGTTAAAGGTTGAATATCACTTTTGACCTCTCTACAGTAGTCCTCGGATATATACTTAACAATGGCTGACATGACTGAACCTCCTGAACTTGAAGTCCATAGCTAACTGTTTCAGTAGCTGTATGTTTAGGTTTTATTTAGAAAATTTGATGTGATCCTTTTTTTGAGAAGCAGGGCTCCAGTCGT
The DNA here is from genome assembly GCA_013396695.1 of Sakesphorus luctuosus. Lineage (NCBI taxonomy): Eukaryota > Metazoa > Chordata > Aves > Passeriformes > Thamnophilidae > Sakesphorus > Sakesphorus luctuosus. Next base: position 14,194 of record VWZD01011823.1, read on the forward strand.
GTATATTGTGTGGGCTGTGTTTTATCTACTGCAGGTCATGTCTAATTATCTACTGCAGGTCATTTCTAAGAATAAAACCAGAAAACAAAAAAAAAACCTTTAGGCCTAAAAATTGTAAAGTTTTACTTACAATGTGAATGCAACCACTCTTGTGTTCCATCCAAACACTGATGCAGCATTCTTGTGGACTCAGGTCACAACATACAGGGTGTTTATTGCCTAATATTTTTCTGTGAATTAAATTGAGACATAGCAGTGATTTTTAATAGAATATCAAAAAAGATGAAGTTCCTAAGTAACTATGATCTAGTTTTGCAAATTCTACATCTGTCAGACTCCCACTATTTTGTAGTACTGAAGTTAAGCAGATTTTAAAGAAGTAACAGTTCACGTTAAAGAAGTGCGTTATGTGGTTGCACAACTACCACTAAAGAATATACCACTTATGGGACAGCTGACAGTCACCACAGTTGTATTATCTCTGAATCCACTTGAAGTTATTTCAAAAGCAAATGAAGTTATATGGTAGGAGAAGGAGGAAAAATGTTTAGATGCAAAGAAGACTGAAGTCCTGAAAGATAAATATATTTTGATTCAATATTTTTTAGATTTTTTTGAAAGTGATGGCATTATACCCCTGAAAAAAATCTCCTAAAGGTAAGAGAAATGACAGAATTAAAATTCTACTTCTCAGACAGTGCAGTTTCTGTTAATATCTAAGAAAGACTGATTTGTTAGTTACGGTTAGTATCCAAATAAAGCCCTCCCCAAATGGAAATAGCAGTGCAGTTCCCAACATAGTAAACTATGTAGTTTTGGCTCACAGTTACTCCTAGTAGTTTTTTGTTCTCTTTTAAAAGGTGCCCAATGGAGAACACTATTAATATAATTAAAAGCCCAGCAGTAAAAGATACAGTATCTCAATACAAAGTTAATAAAATAGCTTCTGGAGCAAGACTAAAGTGCACATCACTTTTATTTAAGCAATGTGGCTTTGCCTCTGCCTCAAATAGAAAAATCAGTGCAGTGTTTCTGTTTGTAGTTGATTAAACTGACCAGACAGCAATTATTTTCCTAACTGCAGCTTGTATTAAGCTCAAATTTGGCTTAGCAGCATTTCATTAATGACAAATTTAAATTTAGCACATTATATATTTACGCTTTTAGTAGGACAGGCAAAATTATATATTGTGTATATATACATGTCATTACATAGTATATATATATTATACATATAGCATATGTAGCATATTAAATATATAAGTTATAATATATGTTGTGTATTATGTCACTACATTAACCACACTTGTCTCACCACAGGGTCTATATGTAGGAAGAAAATGTTGTGTTCTGTTAGACTAAAAAAATCATCTTAATGCAAAACACTGCTATTATTAACCTAATACCCTTGAATATCTGCAGACGACTGATTTAATTACCCGGTTTCAGGGTCAGGACTAGCATGTCTGAAAATAACTTTGTTATCTCTTGTATTTTTCAGTCTCTACATTTCTACCGATAGCCTAAGCAAACTGTTGGGATTCAGAAAATGAGTAAAAGCTGAAAATCCTTGCCAGTAAATTTTCAGGAAAAATCTAACACCTCTGAATAGGATCCTGTCCCTACAAAACCAGTAGGAGCTGAGGGTATATGCTGCTGGCTGATGGTTGCCTTGTGCTTTTCATAGAATTTCTAAGTGGCTGGAGAATTCAGTCAGAAAATCATCTTGGAGGATTTCAATTTTATTGCCTCATTTCCACTCTGTTTGTAAGACTGAGTAAAAGTAAAGTATTGACTAAGGTACAGATCTTGTAAAAGCACCCAGAGCGTGTTTAATGATTTTCATTCCTTATACATATACATCCCCCTTTTTACCACATACAAAATTCATTTTACAGCAAGTATTTCTTCTCTTTTCCTGGACAACTTGTTGCTCTCATCTTCTTTCTTCAGATTTGCCCATATTCTCTCTCTCTCCGAATGCTCATGACTCTGTCCTTATTTTGTTTTGAATAATTCCCTGGAAAGTTGCAGGTTTCAATTTGACAAGGAAGAAATTAGGTCTATTCCATATTTCTAGCAATCACAGATATTTGGAAGCTCTGTGGTGAAATAATCTGTATCTCTACATAATTGCAAGTACAGAAAACTCATTATAGATGTATGGATAAGCTTGATCAATGTAAACTGTATCAGAAAAAAAAATCTATCGAAAGCAGTCATTATGATGCTGAATTTTCCCACACTTCTTGAAATGGAAGGCTTTCCTTTGTATGTATAACATGAGCCTCTGATCTTCATTTTCCTCCTTATGTACAAAAAAATTTCTGGAAAGACTGTTTTAAAAATTAATTAAGTTCCATGTGCATGTACTTGCTGATTTATGTCTGATATGCTTCCTGAAGCTAATACTCAGCAGGTGTCTTGTTTGCATTTGAGAAAATGACACAGTGTAAAGACTTGTGTAAGACCTGTGTCAACAGAAATTATTTATAATTAGGTTAGGCTATTAAAGATGCTTGAAGAGACTTTTATGTAGGTTTTAAGCTAAGGTATCTTCAAAAAGTCTTAATAATCTGATTCACATTCATACCAAATTCACAAAATTATTTATTTATAAAAACATCTAATTTCTCTACTTAAAATATTGGCATTTGAATTAAAATCCTGTGAACTATTCTGATTAGTTCATTTGCACACATTAAAGGAGAGTTGCAACCCCTTCTAAATAATTTGTATATCATATACAGTAGAAAAAACTGTAAAGACTTCAGCATATCTACTTTATTGTGTATGGCATTTTAGACTTTATTTTTCCTCCTATTCCATTTCCTTTGCTAAATAGAAGTGCAGGAAGTGGCTGAGAGTTATTTCACAGATCATCCCTGATTCTCATGGTGAATTTCAGAGAAATTCCCTGCTCTGTTTTTTTATCATTGCAGGCAATTCTTTTGTCTGGTTGTCATCTACATGCAAAGAGGCTTCTCACAAGTAATTACCTGTTATTTTGGGACCGCAGTGTGCATTAAAAAAAAAAATCTTTATACACTTTGCTTTTAAAAATCTCCCAAATTTGTTGGTTACTTTTAGCATCTTTCACCAACCATTATTCTCCCTGCTCTTTCACTGTCTGTCAGACATGAGCTCTCCTCAGTCTTCCCACCTCACTTGTCTCCAGCTCAGAACTGATTTCTTATTTGTATTTCCACTCTGTTAGTCTACTCTCTTTTCACCTTTCTGATAGACATTTTTGCTCTTGAAGCCTTTGCATAGCAATTTCTCTCTTTATTTAGCTTAAAACTGAGTCCCTGCAAATTATTTGTGGCCTAGTATGCCATTCGTAGTGGAGAGTACTCCCGACTCCGGCTCCTAGGTCGCGAGTTCGAGTCTCAGTGTACGGACCGCCTCCGGCAGTTAAATGCCTCCCTGCCATCCCATCCCGTCAGATCTCGGATGCCAAGCAGGGTCAGTCCCGGTTAGTACTGGGTGCTGTAGATAGTCCTAAGGACTTCACTGTCACTGTCCAAGCTTGCTCGGCCGTGGCAAATGAACCTTAGGACTTAAACGGTGGGGCCAGCTCTGCGCACGCTGTGCCTCACCTAAAAAATCCACTGCGCAGGCTCGGAGGGCACACCCATGTGGGGTGAGCCCTTCCCAAATCTTCGTTCGTGAAGATTGGCCATTATTATTAGTATTCCATTATATGAACACAATATATTGCTCTCTAAATGCTTGTGCTGTATCAATCAACGTGTTATCATTAGTGTTATTTAATGTAATCTCTTTGTATTTTTCATTATTGTTCCCAGGGCTTAGGTTTTTATTAACTAACTTAGTTGCACTTTCTCTTCCTTCTTTAATCATACTTGCAAGAAAAAAGGCATACCAAAAAAGAACGAAAAAATGTGAAGAGAACAGAGCAGAAATAATTCTTGGGTTTTTTTCTCATTTAAAATCTTCATGATACTTAAAAACATCATGAAGAGATTAATGTTGAAATACTAAGTTTCTTGCAATATTTTAGCTAGAAAGACTATCAAAACTATCTTCAAAAGAAAATAAAGTCATTATTATTATGTCATATTCATATCCCATGGTACTTAATTCTGGAGATAGAAGGACACAGATGTCTCAATCAGTTATGTTTGAATTTCTCTTATAAAAAAAATATTCTAAACAGCAGATGGGGGAGACCCACTGTTTTTGAAATACAATGAGAAAGAAGTGATATGTTGAAATTGTTTCTGGCTTAGTCTGACAGCTGCATTGTGATTTAGAGTCTGATCCTGCATTCTGACCTCAAGCAAAACTCTGTGGATGCCAATGGGAGTTTTATTTCTCTAGGAACTGCAATATCTGATTCTTCAATATATAGTAAAATTCTGTGGTATTCTGTATCCATCAATATTCATACTTAAGATTTGTACATTCAGGGCAGCTCCATGCCTATATTTGTTAAAAAAAGACTTTTCAGAAAATTGGTCTTTTTTCACTTGCACTTGTAAAAGAAAATAGATTTTATGGTCTTTTGCAAAACAAATTCTGGAACGAGAAATTGAAAGGGAAGACTTAATAAATAAATAAAATAAACACTCCTCTTCATTGCACAGTACTGGAGGCTCTCTATGGTCTGAGTCATGGCAATTTCAGAAGAAAATTGGAGATGTCTGCACTGACATTCTTCATCTTTCTGCATTTTTCTTGTCTTCTGTTACTCATTTCAGCACAGCTGAAAAAAATTTTAGGATTCTTGTCTTCCATTTTTATCTCACTCATGGCCTAGCTCTGAAATGTGTACTGATATTGGTAATGGTTCAAATTTGTCATTTGTATGATAAAATTGTTGGGTTGTCTCCAAGTGCAAGATTAAGACTATAAAATATTAATTTTGGGAAAACTCTCATTTGGAAAACAAAACAAAGCAACCAAAAAAGGAAGAATTGACTCCTGTTTCTGCTTATGCTCAATATATTAAATTTTGGAAATTTTATTTTCTTACAGTTTAAAAAATGCTAGTATAATATATACATGCATTACACTACTTGACAAAAAAGAATAGACCCCTTCCCATAATCTATATCTATCTTTGTACATTGTTAGGTAAGTGATCAGAGAATGCCTGAGATCTGCAGTGATATCCTTAAGAACAAACTTGGATTCCAAATAATTTTAAAAAAGTTGAAGTCACTGGGATTCTAACCCTTGGGTCAGGACCCGTTTTCTTCCTAAGCTCCTTTGTTGCAATATTTTGACTTAGAGTTTCTGGGTAAATCTTTAACTTTGAGCTGGTTTGTTTGTACTCCTTACACAGGAAATTTACTTTTATATGGCTGAGTTCTTGATTTGACATCATTAAATTTTTCCGACTACTTTCAAAAACCCAGAGGATAAGAAGATGTTTAGATGTTTCAGTGGAAACTCTTTGGTTTAGCTCTTTTCTTAGTCCATCTCATGGAAGAAAACCTTGCAGTCTAGGCTGAATTATTGACTAAACTGAAGAAGGCCAAGGTGAGAGTGTTGTTCACGTCCTGGGACATTTAGAGAGACAAGTGTCTTGTGTATTGTTGGCTATTCCATCTTAGAGAAGCAATAAAAAACTCTTAAAGGAAAAAAACACTGAAATTTCTTTCATTCGTCAGACTGACATTTATTTATCAAGTTCTTTATTTCTGTCCCAGATAAGAAGGAAAGAAAAAGAGAAGACTATAAGAAACAATTTTCAAATAAAATAATTGACATCAGGGATAGAAAACAGAAAATGGTGGATTAAAGAGTATACTATAATTATTTGTCAATAATTATTGGAAAAGGTCTATGAAACATATAAACTGCGGGATGCTCAGGAAGGCATATCTTCAATTCTTTGCTCCTACTACCAATGTACTCAGACACAACAGAGAGGCACACACAGACCCACAGACATGCACACAGACTTCAGTTTATGCTTTGTACTTATACTGAAGACAAAACAGATTAAAAAACCCTAGCAGCTAAGGTGCTTATTCAGCTGCTCTAAAACAGCCAGAGGCTCTGCTAACATGTAGTTTTGACATGGATATTAATTCACCTTCAGCCATTTTCCATAAAGAGATTTACTGTGGTTTGCAAATAACAGTGCTTCTGTCTTCAGAGTGTGGGGTCTGATAGAGCGTATGTATGTATTGATTATTAAAATACTATTCTCTTTTAGTTCTTATATTTTTAATTACTTTTTTGAAACCACTGTTTAAAAGTATGTGATGATGAACAAAAATTTTGAAAAAAATAACAACCTTTTGCCTCTTTTTGACTTGCCTGACAGTTTTCTTTACATTCATTGCTGTCTGATAACAAGCTGTATGCATTCAGGGAAAGAGAAAAGCCTTTAGAAATAAAGATGAGTATTCCAAACAATGTATGTAAGGATGTTATATAAGATCATTTGGTAAGGGCAATGCAGTTTCTCGTGGATCACAAGTCACAAGAAAATTAATANCCTGTGGGTTTTAACCATTTAATAGAGAGAACCTTGCTAGCAAACATTGTTGTGCTTTCACTTTTACATAAACTGCCAATACCTTTGCCAGTGATTCTTTAAGCAACCTGAAAGCACTCATTCATGACACAACAGAGAATGGAATATACGAGAATATGAGAATATACGTCCATATTATGGAACACGTATAGCTCAAGATTGTGACTTGT
>VWZD01011825.1:0-33551 GCA_013396695.1 Sakesphorus luctuosus
ATATATATATTTATATTTATTTAATTAATTAATTTTTTCATAATGCAGAGGAAGCTAAATTGAATGATTAATCTTTAACCTGTGTCTGTTGGAAGCAATTTGAACAACCCCTTTTAAGAAGTTTAGCCTTCTCTGTAGCATGCACGTAACTTTCATTAACGTGAAATAGAGTTACATGTGCACACCAGGGCATAAACTACTAAGTAGATATTAATTGACTAAGAAACGATCTACTGTTTCCTCTCCTTGCAGATAGTGTTTGGGAACTGCTTTTGGCTTGCTATTTTTGTAACTCTTTGAGGCTGTGTTTATTCCTTTTTCTTTAACTATTTAAATGACAAATTTTCTTTGAGGGATGTCTGACAGTGCCTGCAGCCATTTAAAAGGCAGTAGAAAAAAAAGTTTCAATATTTAACATCAGGAATCTCCTCTATCCTCATGTCTATTTCTAGACCAATCCCTGTAAAATATCAGGATCTTAAATAACACTGTTTGACTAGTAAGTTCAGAGGAAAGTAATTCTGAGTAATTGAGAGTCTGCAGTCAATATTATCTTGCAGCTCTAGAAAAGAGTTTGGAAGCAACAAATTAGGTTTTTGTGTCTTGGGTAATCTATTCAAAATACAGTGTTCTTTCTTTACAGCAGTTAACCAATGCAAAGTGCCAGCCTCTGATAATACAGCAACTTAGTTGTACAATGACTAGAGTTTTACATTAAGGTGTCATAATGGGACACTTACAAATTGCTTTATTGCCATCTGGGCTTGCCATTGGAAGTGAGTTCAGGATTCCTACCTAGCTTTTAAAACTCAAAGCTTTAATCTATCCAGACTGAGCTTTGTAAGTGTTTCAAATGAGCCTTTTGAAGAATAAGAGTCCGAAGTGCAAGTGTTTTCTAAAACTCTTGTTAACAGTGTATCTATGCTGTGCTTGCACAGAAAGTTTGGGATGCTGCAGTTCAAAATAAAGACATCTCCCTATATATTTTTTTCACTTACCAAATTGAGATCATAGAAAATTTCCTGTGAAGCAACTTCATCCTTTCACTACAATGTCCTGTAGCTTTGGGCAAGCAGAGATACTGCTACAGAGTCCCTACTTCTTTCTGCTTTCTTATCTTACATCCTGTAATCAGGTACTGCAGGTAAGATTCTTTCTGATTTACTTGGACACGCACAGTGCAGACATCCTGACCAGCTCCGGTTTCCCTGGCTCTCTAGGAGTTAGCAGCTACACGTTGCAATGTACCACCTTCTTTTAGAGCACAACTTTAGGGTAAGACTATAAGCATCCCAGGAATGCTCTGAGTAGAAGGCTGTGGTCCCTTTTAACATAAATTATCCTTCAGTTCTGTGAATCTATAAATGTCTATTTATCTCTTTTTGTCTTTTGACTACAATTATAGTCTTACTTTTTAGCTCAGACATGAGATGTATATGAGATAGATGAGATGACTTCTATATTCTACCTTTTATTCTGTCAGTTTTGAAAATAGATATTTTTGGGGGCAGTGTTGTCAGTTTAGAGATTAAGCAACAGGCTCTTCCTTTGATATTATTTAAACCAAAATCCTTATAGAAACACTCATTCTTAGAGCTCATATTTTATAACATTGCAAGTATGCAAAGGAGCTGAGTTTTGCATCCATCTTTTTTGATGTTGGTCTTTAGTTCAACTACGCAAAGTTTAACTCTAGAATCAGAGACATTTGTCCTACAATATACTCTTATCTTTCTCTTTATTTTTTTTACTTCTCCTTGCCTATGTTTCATGAATGCTGGCCACAGCTATCAGGCCTTGACAGTGTTGTAGGCTTAAATGTAAAGAAAGCAGAGCTGATTATTTTTCCCCTTGGGGACTACCCTTTGGTCTGAAGGCAGTTCTTTTAAAAATAGCTTCCCTGTGCCTGATGCTATTATTATCACAGATGCAATTCCCAACTCGACTGTCCAGATCAGAACTGAAGTTCAAGAGCAGCATGCTGCATGCTCAGCTTTCCCGTTGTGTTCAGACAAGCTCTTTCCATAAGGCTGTGTGGCCAGGTTTTGTGGCTATTGTTTTGCTTAGCATCTGTATTTTTGATCATGCTTGTTGTACAAGAGAAAAAGCAGAGGGCAAGATGTTAGTGAGCCTGGAATGTATGAGTATAAAGGTGATGTTCTGCTTCCCCAGGCCTGCTCAGACAGCACTGGCAGGCTGGTGGCACTTTCATTCGTATTTCTAAACAAGAAAAAAAAAAGGAAAACAGCAAAACCAACCTGGTAGATGAAGCATAGTATTGAGAATGTTTCTTATAGGCTCCTATTAGCTCAGATAAGTAATTTATGATTCTTGCCTCAGTTTCAGCCTTTAATAAAATGGTCATCTGCTTCTTTTCAAACTATAAAGTATCACTGCAATCAACAGGAGGGATGCTATATGAAGGTGACAAAGTTGCTCCCAGAAGTTGCCACAAATTTCCTGAGCACTTGAGAAAATGGGTGGTTTCATCCATCTCTAAACAGTGTGATGGCCAGGTGCATTACAGTAAATCAAAATTTGTGGTTTCAGCCTCACTTTGGGGCTTATTAGCTCCCATTTTTATTAGAAAATAAGGAAGTTTCACAAAACTGTTATGAATGGTACTGTAAGTTTCTGGTACCACTGACCCAGTAATAAAAAATACAATATGTTTTAAAACATAGCAAAGGTTCTTCACTTATCCAGTAACTTATATCAAAGGCACTGTCCATGTGTTTAAACAGCTACCACAAAACTATCTCAAAAGAAGCCCTTCCTCAATGATTTTCCAACTTGTTACAGAACTCAAAAATGAGAGGTTTTGATTAAATTCTCAGGTCCCAGAGAAAAGATGTCAGGTGATGGAACATTCAGTTGGAAGTTTTTTGGACTCTCTGATTTTGAGACTTTATTTTTTAGAAGCTCCTCTACAAATTACAGGAACTGAGAGTCTGAGATTTAAGACACTGAAGCACAAGGAGTAAAAATTAAAATTAATTTGAGTGAGTGCTGGGCTTATGTTTGCAGTTGTGTACAATTCAGTACAGTAGTGTACAGGCTGCTTTCTTCATAGTGATGTTTTGATGGTTTATCTTTGTGAATCTCGATGAGATCCTTAGATAAAAGGTGCAATGTAGTATTCCATGAGGTCTCAGGCATGAAAGCACCATTAATAATTTAACAATAAAAAATATGGTTACTCTAGAGGCTGTCAGACACCTCTGGTGGTAGAGATGTCTACAGAGATAGGTGCCATAACATTGATTGAATAATTCATTTGATGAATTTCTCAGTATTTTTAAACACACTTGACAATGTCTTTCATTATTCACCTAACTTTTGCATCCCTGTTAAGCTATCATCTCATGGATGCAAAACCTGTTTACACTACAAAAAGTTTATTTCCATTAAAGAGAAGTTGCCTTGCAATATCATCTAATATCAGCACGTCCAGTGAACAGTTTTCGCTTAACTAGGAAAGATGTTCAGAGAATGTGAAACACTTACTCAAACTTTATATTAAGGGATACAAACTATTACAGACATCTTGTAAATTCTTTTTTGGAAACACTTTGTTTCAATACTTAGTCCAGCATATAATTCAAAGATTCCAGATTAAGTGGGTGTGGTCTCTCCAGTTTTCTGGTGATTGAAACTGTGGCCTTCTAACAAGGCAGCTGTCAGTTTATTCTAATCAGGTTATGATTTTCAGTAACTTCAGTGCACAGGGTGAGCTGAAGACATGACCTCATTAATATTCAGATATTCAGAGCTGATGTTGAAAATTCACACTGATGGACCACACAGAAATCATCTGGTGTTGACCATTAGCATTCAGCTTTATTGTGTGTGGATTTCTGGAACCTCTCTCTGACCATGTAAGGTTTGCAATGCTGATCCCACTCTCAGAGGGAAGGCAGCACACACAAGAGCAATGTGAAACATTCAATATAAATGTTTATGAACTTCTTTTCTGTTGGAATTTTAGGGTGAAGGCTGATAGGTCAAGGTTCACTATATATTTGTAAAAGAAAAAGACTCCAGCAGAGAGAACTGGCTCATTCTAACATCTGCTGCACAGACATGAGTTTATACAGCAGCTCCCAATCTTTCCTGCATCAGCCTAATCTATAAGCAAACAAGACATTTACTAGACAAAAAACAGGCACAAGCAGATTAAATGTCTTCTCCAAAGTTATAGAAAAAGTTACCGAAAATGGTTTCTTTCTGGGATAGGCTTGGATCTCAGATCTCCCAATGCACCTTTTAATGCTACAAATGCATCTTTTTTGCTGGATATTTGGCTTAGAAAAGGTTCAGAGGCCCCTAATAATGAGCATGGTGAGGCTGAAGATTTCATGACAGAAAACTGTCCAATAGTCAGTAAGCACTGGTATTCAGATGCACTGCCATTAAAATATTCTCTTAATTGAAACTACATTGTTTTATTAAGTAACAGAATAAAAAATGGATGTGACTTATTTGGTTTTGCTTCTTTTCACAGATGATTGTGTAGTAAAGGTGAAGGAAACACTATATTTTAACTGATCAAAGCATTTGTTTTGCTGCTTAATTCTTTAGTACTGGCTCTCCCAAGGCCCCTACTGCTATGAACTAATGCAAATTACATCAATAAGTCCAACAGGCTCAGTAAACATTGAATATTAATTCAAGATGGTTTTGAAAATGCATAAACAGCATCAGTCCCAAAATCCAGAGCAGAAAGAAATAACAATGTTAAATTGATATGTCACAATTTTATGGGGAGTGTTGTTTTGGTCATAAACACCAGGTTTTTCTTGCCATATTGAATAATCACGTTGTTCTGTTAGAGTACATGAATTCTAAATCATTGAGCACTATGCTTTCTTCCCCCATATTTTACCCAGGACTTGCTCAGATTCCTAAGTGCTGCTTTTCCCACGTTGACGAGTCCACTTGCTCTAGGTATACCAATGAAATATTTATTTTTGAGAAGTACTAGGGGTTTGTGATCCGACTCAGAGCCAGATGCAGGAAACCTCCAGCAACTCTACAGAGTTCTTTCATTTCTTTGCTTTGCTTGTGTGTGGCTTTTGCTTTGCCTACTGAACTGTCTTTATCTCTATCCATGATTTTTCTCACTTTTATCTTTCAGATTCTCTCTGCCACCCCACCAGGGGGGAAGTGAGGGAGTATCATAGGGGCTGAATGGCCAGGTGGAATTAAGCAACAATAATAATGGCACTCTGGTTAAGACATAGGTTTGCTATTGCCAAGCTATGAATATTTTCTTCTGCTTTGGTCCTCCCTCAGTAATAGACAGTTTAGGAGAAATATTTTCCATACTTCAGTAACACAAGATCCGGTTGTCAGCTGTTGCTTCCTAGAAAAATGCTTCCAGATCAGGTCAACCCTATAAGCAACTTCATTTATGAAAGTCAGAACAATTGCCATTCAGGTAGAACTTGAAAACAGGAAAGAAAAAAATTATAGACAGAAGTGATTATTTCATCCCTAAACCACCCTAATTTTCAAAATACTTATGGCCAGTATCAGTATAACATACTCAGTTTCCATCTCCATAAAGTCTGACACAACTTAGATGTCTTATGTGGCTCTGAAGAACTGTGGATACATCAGTAGGAATTCTGAATGCCAACTTGGGCTCTTCTGAGCGAAAAGGTCCAACATAGTCTTTCAAAGGCCCATTGACTTACTGACTCAAGACTCTTTTGTTCTTCTTTTCAAATTTTTCTTCATGTTTCATTCAGGAGCAGAGATTATCCGAATATTGATGTCACATGAAAGGGAGGAGGGAGACAGAAATGCAAAGATTTCTAGTCTTAACTGTATTAATAAAAGTTATTAGCTATAAGCGTCCTTGGAGTAATCAAAATTTTATGAACCCAGCACTGCCTGCTGAACTAGGACAGAACACAGGCTGGAAGGTTTTCTAACCTCTGATATGAGGACCATACTTAAGCCAGGGAGAATTCATCAGCTAAATAAGCGCCTCCAGAAAAATTAGAGCCTTATGAACCCAGCACTGCCTGCCGAACTGCTGGACAGAACACAGGCTGGAAGGTTTTCTAACCCCTGATATGAGGACTACATTTAATAGCTAGAAAAGAACTTTTCCCACAAAAGCTCCCGAAATAACATTTATTAATACAAATATGTGACAGTTATTGTGGGTTCCGTTTTGCCAGTGATAACGTTCAGCTGCAAGATTGTATTTAATTGATAATGAAAGACCCCAAAAGAAACCAGCACAGAACACATTCTACAGAGACCAACACACTAAACTCAAGTTACAATGCAGCAATGTATCCCATTTTCATGACAGACGGAAAACAGCAACAAAGAACTACTAACTAAAAACACAGCCACCTAAGACACTTATCTAGACACTCTCTCAATAACATAGGGCAATAAAATATCTTGCGCACCCCCCTCTCTGTAACACAAAACAAAGGACAGAGTTGCTTCTCATCAACACACATGTTGAAAAAGAAACTGCACATTGAAAGTAAAACAAGTTACTGTAGTTGCAAAACAGAGCTGGTCTTATAAAGAAAGAATAACAAAAAAGCAATAACCAATATAAAGTAGCAAAGTGTGAAGCAAGTTACTGTAGTTAGTATTAAGGCAGCAAAACACAGTCAGGAAAGAAGATGCTTACAAAGCATGAATCAAAGTAGCTGTTAGCATAAGGTGTAAGATAGAACGTATAAAGGAATAAGCTTAGTAAGAAAGTAAAGTTTAGAAAGTGAAGTATAGAAAAATAGAAAGCACATGGTCTTCTCACCCCTACATTGTTCCAAGCTGCAGCAGTTACCCTCACAGAAATGCTGGCATTTCTCTCTCTCTCTCCTGGAGTGTAAACTCCAAAAACTTTTTATACCTTTTTTTCTTTCATGTGGTTTGTGTGACTGAAAGTCAATCCTTAGGTGGGGTGATACAGATGTCCGAGGGGAGGTGGCTCCTTTGAGCAGTCATAGAAGATATCGCAAAGGTGGGCCATGCTATTTCGTAACACTCCACCCTTTGTTAATCTCGTCAGTTTGAAAGCTTTTGTTCTCTGCTGGAGCACCCCTCCTGGGGCTAAGGCGTCTTCCTCAACCCATCCAGGCTTATCAGGGGCCATCACCCCACAAATGGAAATGGATGAGAAGACTTCATGGGCATCTGGCTTTCTTTGCTTTTCCCATGTATCCTTACATATTTTAATATTCACCTTGGGAACTTTTCTTATGCAAAATATAATATCATAAAACATGATCTACATTAAAGTCTGGATCTGAACAGTTGAGATCCTGGTATCCTGGCAAATCCACAAGCTCTGTTAATAAAATACTCTGTGCTGGAGGGTGGGAAAGGAAACCACATTGGGTAAGCAACAATTTCACTAAATGTGAAAGATCTAGTGATACACAGAGGCTCATCAGATGGTAACAGCAGATACAGAGTCATACTCATTCTCTAGAGTGTGCAGCTACATTCCTTGATATTCTAGAGATGAAAAAGGCAATTTAAATATTTTATCCTCTCTGCCCTTGACTGATTCCTAGAATTGCTCTAGCAGCCCACAGCTGAACTCGTACTCTCTCACAGCTCGTTGGAGACATTCACACAAATGCCTTGTGAAACCGCTTGCAATTGCCCAATTGCCCAGTGTGACAATCAGAGCTCCTCAGGCCACAGGTTCCACTTTGCAGGATGGAAAAGAAGCGTGATGAACTCTGACAGCAAAGGAACATCTTTTTCTTTTTCTATTAGCCTTCCTTTTTGAGAGGCTGGAAGACACATGATGTTTCCAGAGTCTATTGACAACAAAAGCAGTTTGATGCAGAGTTGTACTCGTTTTTTTCTACAAATATAAACTCAAACCCAGTATTACTTGTTGTATCAGTTATACACCTGGGTATTTTCTGACAGAAGGTATTCTGAGGACAATTGTTTCTCCACTCCTTTTATAAATACATTTAATTTTAGGTATATCATACTGTCAGCAACCCCCTTTGTGTCTGTATATGCTAAATATTAAACAACATTGTCACCCAAAACTTCTAACTAATAGGGACTGTTTAGTCTATGTTTTATGACTAGCAAAACATACTTTTAAAATAGATTATTTGCACAGTAATAATTCTTTCATTCCTCTCAGGCAGAAAAATAATGAAAGGTAAAGCCAATTTCCAGTAACAAAATAATTTGGTGAAATTCAGAAATGGATACCTACTAGAAGTGGTTCTGAGATTCAAATATTAATGCCAATTAACTGAAAAGTTCTTGCTTTAATAAAATAATTATTCTCAAAGAAGGGTTTTTATGGGGTTTTTCCTTCAAATGGAAATGGAGTGGACATTTTTCTGATAAGCACAAAATCTAATTTAGGTTTTCCTCACAAAAAATATTTTTATTTGCTTTTTTTGATCTTGGCTTTGACAAAAGAGGGGGGTTTGTTTGCTTTTTTGTTTGATTTTTTTTCTGAGAAATTTGCAAGAGAAAGTAAATGTGCCCTGCATTTTAATTATTTCACAAGCTACTAATGTACTACAAAAAATATCAAATATACAAACAAAGACAGAAAGAGATGTATTAAACTCCTGTGGCCACCTTGGGAGTCATTAGCTGAACTGATAATAAAACTGAAGATTTCTTATTTTCTAAACCCATGTTTTGAGCACAAAACTTCAGTATTTTCTTAGAATCCAGCAGTGAAATGTCTTCTGTTTTAATATAGAAGCTGATCTTAAGCTATTTGAGTAATGTGTGGTTTCCCAAATGAACATTTGACAGTATTTTAAACAGAACTCATTAACTTCTATAGATGTTCAGCTCTTCTAAAGTTTTTTTTTTTCTTTAAAGGCATATGTGTATTTATGTAAGCCTTCCACTCACAGCAATGGTCACTGGACAGAATCCAGAGTACTTTAAATATAAAATTAAATGTCTAAATAAGTTTTCAGACAAGTTGAAAATGTTACCAATTTACTAGTACCTACATTTTGACCAGTGGAAATAACTGAAGACTTTAATGTAAGATTTTTTGGAAGGCGCTAAAATTAACACTGAAATCATATTAAGACATAGAAATGATAATCTGGAAATACTTAAGGCTACTCATGGATAGGTAAGAAACCTGTAGCAGACATCAGGTATTTGTTTTGTCTTTATTTCAGCCACAATGAATAAGAGACTTTTTTTCTTTAGTCAAATAAAACACTCTTAATTTAGATTCTAGGGAGATGATTTGGTACTTGACACAATCTATATGCAAAGATCAATGGAAAATAAAATGTTTGATTACTCTTAGTAGAGTTGAAGAACTGTTTTCCATATTCACATTGTATCTGAAAGCAGTATGTATTTTTAATTAGGAAAGGTCTTTGAGATGTGTTCTGGACCAAAAAATGTTTCTGTTCCCAAAGTGTGTCTTGCTTAGCAGAATAAAGATGGTAACTAGATTTTAATGCTCAAAGTAAATTCTCAAAGCTAGTTAAGCACTGAATTAGGATGCAGGATGGTGTGTGAACTCTATTCTGGTTTAGCTCAAAGAATGCACTAAAAAGGATGTAGCCTGTAAATTGTTGTTCTGTTTTATATGAAGATTCACATAATAAAAAATAAACAGCATTTCAGAAGAAGTGGTAGACTACCTTTGCCACTGTTGAGTAAATATGTTCCATATTAAAGTGTTTACACACTCTTACAGGCGAAGGCCTTGAAAAGAGTAATTTAATTTTTTTTTTCTCAACATCCCTCCAAAAATGGAATGTTCCGATTTCCCTTTCAGCAGAATGACAGAGGAGAAAGACTTGTCCAAGAGAGAGTAGAAGTCTGCAGAATAAGTATCCTAATCCGAGGTTCTGTCTCTGAGACAGCTATGCCCTGCTCTGCACTCTTCTATGGCTGATCTGCCATCAGGGCCCAGGTCGAGAACTTGACCATGATAATTATCTTTATGCCATAGCTTCATTCTGTGTTTTAACTTGAGTTTTCATACACCTATATTTTCACCTTCTATTTTACTGAGTGCAGCCTACATACCCCTCCTCACATCGTGTATGCTCTGCCCAAAATTCCAGTGTTCAAGTCAGATGTGCTTTATGGTGTAATGCCTGAGTACATTGAAAATCACTCATCACTGATCATACTAGCAAATAGCAACAGGCAGCATAATAATAGTGAGCAGTTTGTTTCCAGTCCAGTAAGCAAAATACAACAGTTTCAAGTGGAAGCAGAAATAGTGGAATGTTGTAGTATCAAAGTCCATAGTAGAAGATTTAAATTGCATTATCTTGACTTACATTGTTCTTCTTGGGTTTTAACTGTCTACGTTTAATGTATGAGAAAAGTAGTATTAAAAAAAAATCAGTGTAATTCTATTTAAGATGTGTCCTGGTAAGTTTTAGGATTCTTCATAGTGATAAGTGGCAGTATCTAAGCTCAAGGAGAATTCCCCCCCCCGCCCCAATCAGATATGTTTAAAAGAAATTGCCCCCAGAATGAGAAATAGTAATCATGATGTTCAGTGTGTTGAGTTGAGCTGGCAAAATGCCAACTACCCAAACACAGAGTCAGGGTTCCCCTCATCCCACCTAGGAAAGGGGAAAAAAACCCTGGAGAACTTAAAACAGGTTTATATATTTATACAGAAAAGAGAAAATTAAAAGTAAACTACAATTTAACACACACCTACACAAGTAAGATATAACAAATAATTCCTTCCTCTTCCCACCCAACAGAAAATTGAACCCCTCTGAACACAAATCTCACTATTCCAGCTCCAAAATCACCCAAAAGAGCTCAACCTCCCCAAGGGACAGATCCAAGCAAAAAGAAAACTACAAATAAACATTTTACTTTCCTAAGATACTATAGTGGAAAGAGGAGGTGCTGGGGCCTAACTAGCAGAGGAGCAGCAGCATCCTGTCTCCACCCCAGCCATGATCAGAAATAAAAAGCTCCTCCAAGTCTACTGTATTTACACTTGAGGTGACATGAGAATATGGTATGGAGTACCATAGGAGTCAGCTGTCAGCTTGCCTGAGCCAGCTCCACTCAGCTGATAACCTGAGGCCTATTCTGAAAACTAAAGGCTACATTTAGGCCTAGTTAAGCTCATAACAGGGATACTTATGGATTTCTTTTGTTGGCATTTTTTGGAGGATTGGTTGTTGTTGGAGGGATTTTTGTTGTTTTTCTTTTTAATAACTCCTGTTTACTGTTTTACCTAGACAAAATTTAATCCATACACCCAGGAAGCACCTCAATTATATTGCAAAGCTTCCTGATGACACCATCTCAGTTTAATCCATTTAAAACATCTAACATTAAATGTTGCACATGTGTTGTTATATTTCAGAAGTCATGGATTGAACTGCATTGTTTTCTGAAACAAACTTCTTTTTCTCAATGAAATTCCTGGGGACCGTGATGTACCACTGGGACTTGTCTTCACTGCTAATGCCAAGTAACCTCTCAGGTGTTGTTGCTCCATTGTATTCTTATTCAGCTGGTGCTGTAGGGAAAAAAAAATCTGTGTAGAAGGTTTTAAAATGAAGTGCAAAATTTTGTAGTGTGAGTAGCTCATTATTGGCCTAAAGCAGATATGTAGGGTCTCTCTACAGTCAAGAGTCAGACTTTTACATTTAATATACTAACCCTCCATGTGCTAGTGAGGAAACCTAGATTAGTAAAGGTGTCTAAATCTTAGATGGTTAACTTTGGATGAGACAAATCCCAGACTTAGTACAGATATTTCAAAGATTAGGTACTATTGGGATTTCTGGGTTTTCCTGAGTTGAACTGGGTTCATACAAGCTTTTTCCTTCAACGCAAAGTCAGTTACGAAAATCTTTACATAATGGCCTAACTACCACATTCTTGTTCTCGTGGATGCCTCAGAAAGGAATAAACACCTGGAAACAGCATTATGACAGCCTGTGAAAAAAAAATATATATTGCAGATCCTTTGGCATATAGATCCTTGTCCTGCAATGAGTTAGACAGATTGTTGCCTACTCTGTGTGTTGATCTGTATGAAATGGGTTTTCAGCCTGTTTCTTAGTGGATGGAATTGTAAAACTTCCAACATCTTCAGAACTGAATCGTGAAAGATACTGAACTCCATCAGTTCCCACTGCTGGAGATGAAGACTGATGATATTTAGCAACTTGACAGTACTTGATCTGAGCTGTACAGGCAAAGGGGCATTGTGGAACCAGGTGTGATTCATGGAAGTATATGCAAACATCATGTCTCTTCAGCAGTGAGGACCTAGAATGGTGGCCACTGGCTTGTTTCCTGCCACAGACACTTTAGCATACCTTGCAATCAGAAGAAAGCAAACTGCTCTTCATTTTGGCCCACATTGTTAAAATTCTTGGATGAAGATACATGACCCAGATTACTTACATTGCATTCATGTGATTTTATTGGCCTCTGTCAAACACTGGTTCAGTAATTTCTGAAGTGCTTGGAGCTTACAATGCAAGATGATTGACAGCCATTAAAGCACTGTCTCTTGCCTTTTGAGGGAGAAAATATGTGTTACTGATGAGAAATGGAAAAATTAGCTATGAAAATCATGAAACTCGCTCTTAACTACTATTGGCTCAAACAATATTTCTTTTCCTCATGTTTGATTATGTGGTGAGACTAGAATTCCTGTCCCATTAAATAAAAGGGAGAAGACGATATAAAAATATCCATCTATCCAGCATGAAAATTCAACTGTGCTTAGAGCTCTGCTGGTGTCTAAGTGAATTTTTACTGATGACTCCAGTGGCTCATCAGATCAGAATTGGTCTTTTATCCTTGTCTTCATGTTTCTGACTGTGTCATCTATTTTTCAGAATTATGAACGATTATTTCACTTCTGTATCCAACACAAAGGCTATTTAATTTTTCTAGAGAAAATATCTATTTTTTTCCTCTCTCTCCCGGCTTTTGTGTTTTTTAAAGTTGATGCATTGTTTTCAAGGGCTCTGGTTAGCACATCACATAACAAACCCAGCTCATTATTATGCATTATCTACTCCTGCTTGCTGCAATGCAATATTTACACTTTGGCATTAAGGCAGGAGACAGCCCTTGTTATGAAGCACAGCCACCACTGATAGATTGACGCAAACACTTTTCAGAAACATGAAGAATTGAAAATGGTTCATCTGGGGATTGCAAGTGCTATGAATTCTTTATATCTAACAGTTGGCCTTCACTGACCCAAAGGATATTAGATTCCTTAGGAGCAAACGTGCCATGCTGAAATGTACTTAAAAAGCTGGATCTCAGCGGCCTGCAGTGGCTTCCCCCCCATCATCCCTGGCCTTTGCCAGACAGAGCCTCCTCTCCCTCTGTGCAACCCTTGCTCCTTGCCTTATACCTCCCGCTGGCTGCCTTACGTCTCCGTGTTGGCATTCTGCAGGCAGCAGACGGGAGCGCGGAGGGGTAAGCGAGTACACCATTAGGAGCTGGAGGAGGTTGCTCCCAAGCCTGGATTTTATTGCCATGTCACTTGGATTGTTTTTACAGCTGGCAGGCCAGAGTGACCTTTGGCTGCCTCTTCTCATTTCTGCTGGCTCCTTCCCCATGAGCCCACGTCAAATCTGCTTCTCTTGCGGTATTTTAAAGGGCTGCTCTGCCATCGCTGCTGCTGCTGCCTGCGGAGCAGGAGGCTCTGACCTCAGACTGGAGAGTGGAAGGGGGCAGGTGAATGCTGAATGGCCCAGCATTTACCATGTCTTGCTGCTTCAACGACATCAGGACTGAGCCAGGTGTAACCTGCTGTTATTGGCATGGGACATCAGGGATTCAGCAACTGACCAGAAAGCAGGTACCAAACAAACAGGGAAGTACTGCAAAGATGTGGGAGGACATGACGTGACACCTGCCTTGCACAAACCACAAGGCAAAATCACTGTGTCGTGCTAATGAGATATTTCTCTAATCATTGCTCTTTGAGGATCCCAAAGCATTTTTCCTATAAAAATTGAGCACTGTAATATCATTCTGCAGTAACTGTCAGTAACATCCCTATTTCTTTTTTCTCTTGAGGCAGACCAGTTGACTTATGTCACTGTTGGTCAGTGAACCTGCTCATCACTTAAGATCATCTAAACACTGGACAATGCTGCTACCCCAGAAGTTGCTCCCCCTTTCTCTTTGGAATGTACCCAAGCACATTTCTGTATTCTGTGTCCCTGAAACACCCCAACCTCTTTGGTAGCAGAACACCCTTAATAGTGGCAGAAAACAAGACGGAACTTGGTTTTCTTTTTTCCACCTAGACTATAGGAAATCTTTTGTTTCTGCCAACTCATGATGCTTTCGTAGATCTACACAGGGGGAAAGCAAACTTCATGTGCACTGCACTGGCCTCCACCACTGTGAGCCAAACTCAGGCCTTGTCTGTCTGGCTGTGCCACCACAGCTCTTTTCCTTCCCCTTCATTTCAATGACATTTCAGAGAGGGAGGAGGAGAGACCAGGATTTGGAGGAATGAAAACTGTCAGATAATTGAGACAATTTTTAATTAAATTGTGCATTTCACTAACTGATCTACGCAAAGAGCTTTATTGTAGTGTTGCTGTGGCAACCTTAACTTTGAGTGTCCTGATGTGTGATTAAAATCTTGGATTTAAATGTTTCATTAACAAAGAGAGAAAGAGAGATTCATTTTTTGGTTTTGTTGTTGTTTTTTTTTTGTCTTTTCATGGACAGCCACCATAACCACTGATCCTGAAGACTGAGGGTCATATTGCCACCTCAGATTTTAGTTACTAAGGGAAGGGATGTAGAGAAACAGCCGGGCAGAGGACTGAAAACCTATGAGGGGGAGATATCCTTTTCCTGACTTACAAACACCTGCCCCCTTCTCTCCCCTGCCCCATGTCTTCCATCTCCCTAAGGATGCTGTACCAATCAGGCTTAGTAACTTAAAAGGCCATAAAGGGAAAAATGTCAGGTGTGAGCTGCTCTGCTCAGCATGACAGGAGTTCAGATAAGAACACAAAAAATACCACATGGGGTTAGACATAAGATTCATTTAGCCTGCTAACCTTTGCCTGGCAATAGCAAGTAGCAAATGCTTAGGATATGTATAGACTTGACCTTTCTCTCACAGACCCTCCCAGCTCCTGCTAACCACTACTCACATGTGTCTTTGCAAATCTCCCCCAAATGGTGGTTTTGTAAAGACCTTCTGAGCTAGGAGAGGCATATCCTCTCTCTCTTTTTTCTTTGTTTTCCCCCGTAAGTGTCTACGCTTTGTCCTTTGGAGAAAAAATGGTTGCTACTTGTATTTATGATGGAATGGGATCAAGGATTCAGGACAGCCCTGCAGGCAAACAATGGAATAGAGGCATCCTAGCATTAAGGCATGATGCTTTCTCATTTCTTTTATTCTTTCTGTGCCTTTTAAGAAAGAAAAATTGGCTACAGCCCCTAATACATATTTCTATATAGAGATGGGGATCTATCCTGACCTGTTCTTCTCACTACCCCATTAACTGTCATAACAACTTCACCCTTGAAAGCTGGGTTCACATCATCATCACTGATTTTAACCACGAAGGGAAATGAATGGAAAAAGAGTGTCTTGTACAGGTAAATTTCTGTCAGACAGCAACCCTGAAGTATTAATCCTTGACTCTTCTTATCTCTTTTAATTTCTCTCAGGCACAGTTCTAATTTAAGTTACTTAGGAAGATGATACCATGGAAAGATGTTATATATTAAATAATGGACTTAACCAGGAAAATGAGGCTTACATTAATACAACATTTATCTCATGCTTTACAATGCTGGATTTCTTTGTTCCTCCATCCAGCAATGGAGGTTAAATTAGTTCTTGGTTTTCTCTTGTTTCGGGGAAAGATGAAATCTCAGAGGACATCTAACCATGTGTGTAACATAGGAGCAACACATAATTTCCTGACGTGCTGGGCAATTAGTTTATGCCCTCAAGTGTGATATTCGATTACCAGTCCTTATAGATTTAGTTTACAGTGTTAATAGCCATAAAATTATTGAGTTTCTTATTAGATGCAGCCACAGAATTTGTCTCAGTAATTTCCAGTTGCAGTGAATTATCCAGACTAACCCTGTGCTGCTTGGTCTCTTCCAACCTTACTCTCTTTTCACTTCCCAGTACCAGTCATGCATCAGGACTGCAAGAAGAAAAGAAAAAAATTACTGTAATATGGATGATTTTGAACAGCTCAAACACTATAAGATTGCTTGCTTACTTATCTTCTCACTACCCGAATTTGTATGTTTATTTTGAAACCCTCTCACACTTGGAGAATGATGACAACTGTAATTTAAGATGTATTTTACAGGTTTTCCTGATTCTGAATTGTGACTTACAAAACATTAATAACTGAACACACATACAGCTCATAAACTTTGGGAAACATAACTATTTCACACGATATCTCCTGTGAGTCTGGAGAATGCAAAGGTTAAAAAAGTTTATTAGGAGAAATAGTGGAGAGGGTTTATGAGTGAAGAGGTATATTAAAAAGAAAAGGATCTGGTAGGTATTATTGTGACCCTATTCTTTGCTGTATTAGGAGAGATACTCACTTGAGAAACATCTTTTTAATCTTACTCTTTTCTCATTCTATTTAACAATTTTTAGACTAAATTTACAGATTTTAAGAAGTGAGATTTGTACTTGACCACATGGGTTTTCTAGTGATTTCTTTCTTCTTACTTCCCCCCCCCCCCCCATTCTTTTTTACTTTTTTTTTTTTTAATGTCAGAACTATTATTCCGGTGATTTTGTTTCCATCAGGTCAATCTTGTTTTCAAAATTAAAGAGTTTAAAATTTCCCAGTAAATCTTCTTCCCTGGCCTGAGGACTTTATCTCAAGATTTTTAACATAGCTAAATGACAGAATGTCAAATTCTGCAGAAAATTATTCTAGACGAAAGTAAATAATTATATGATAAGGACTGAATGAACTAAAAATTACAAAACACAATTTCAGTGTGTGCACACTTTTCTTCAACAGGGTTGGTAGAAAAATATTCTCTGAGTTAAGAAATGAAAATTGCTCCCAGATTTTAAAATTTTTAGTGTTCGAGCAATGGAACTGGGTCAAAACATCTACTGTGGGTACCCTAATGCCTAAATAAAAAGCTCCTGGATTCAGCTTGTCATATAGTTAATTAGCGCTTAGAAAATAATAATGCAAGGCTCCTAGATGTTAAGTAAAATGGATATGACAAGAAAAAGCATCAGGAACAGAGATCTTTTCAGCCCACTAGGAAAAAACCCCAAACAAACAAAAAAACAAAAACAAAATAAGAGACATGATCATACATACAAAGGCTTCATACTGAACATTGGGACAGTCTGACAACAGGGTTGCAGGTCCTCACCCAAAAGGCTGAGGCTGAGTAATGGCCATGTTTGAACTATGACCATGGCTTTAAAGAGACCTTTTCTAATTACGGGCAAGAGTTTTGTTTCAAGGATGAAAAAAGTCAGCATTCAAGTTCCCTTTTGGTCTAAAGGGTTCTATCTTCCACTTCTTGGAGGAGCCTCTAACTACAAAGTTACATATGGAGAGGGACAGGTGAGAAGTCAAGTTTCAGAGAATCATGGAATCACAGGAGGATTTGGATTGAAACGGACCTAAAGGGCCATCTTGTTCCATGCCCCTGCCATGGGCAGGAACACCTTCCACTTGACCAGATTGCCCCAAGTCCCATCAAGCCTGGTCTTGGACACTTCCAAGGATGGTGCAGCCACAGCTTCTCTGGACAACCTGTGCCAGGGCCTTACCACCCTCACAGTAAAGAATTTCTTCCTAATATCTAACCTAAACATACCCTCTGCCAGTTTGAATCCTTTCCACCTTGTCCTATCACTCCAAACCCTTGAAAAAAGTCCCTCTCTCTTTGCTACAGACCTCCTTTAGGTAGTGGCATAAAGATTTCATTCTTTCCTTTCCTCATTTGAGGGGAAATGGTTACTGTGCTTCAAAAGAGGCTGAAGTGCAGCCAAATGCACAGACCTTGGGTAAAAGAAAGAAAAAAATCAAAAGAAAACTGGTCATATAGTTAAGCAGTTGATGCATGTTTTCATATTTTTGCATGTGATAGGCTGCATTCTGTCTTGGGATGCTGTCATGGTGCATATTTGGTCCTTCTTTAAAAACAGTCTTAAAAGTAAAATATGGGATTTTTCACTTCATCCCCTAAGTAAGGACTCAAAGAAGAACATCAAATGTAGGTTTGACAAAATCACTCTCCAATAACTGTTTTAAACAATACATGCCTTAAGCTTTGTAGTCATTAAAGAGGAACAAATGGTTCTCTGTCTTTGCTTGGAGACCTGAGGGGCAAAAAGATCCATGATTTAGAAAACAAATGTATTATTGAAGACAACCAGCATATGGGGAGGTTTTTTGCATAATACTACCAAATTATGGGTTTTCACTTTTTTCTTTTGCAAAGTTTGCATCCCCCTTTACAACTGTTTAATGACTCCATATATTTTCAAACATATAAGATTTCCCCCCACACTTTTAGAGGTTGTTAGGCTCAATGCAGTTTAACTGTATTTTATCTGCCAGAGGTAGGAATTAAATAATTTCTCAGAGATCTAAGGGAAGCTGGAACTTTCCCCAGTTGCCTGCCTCTTTTCTTCTTCTTTCGCATGTCTCAGAGTTTTGACATTTTCCCTGGTGACGGTTGCTATGCTATTCCTCAGCACATTGGCTGGGGATCTTTGCAATGCCTAAGGTGCTAAGGCATGTTTTGTACAGAATGTCATCCTTTTTTTATTTTTTTTAAAGGCTTCTTGGAACAGGACATCAGTTAGAATATTTCCCCTAGAGATGATGTCAAATCTCTCATCAACACACTGCAGAGTCAAAGGCATAGAAAGTTACTAATGGCCAAAGACATTTTGTGCACAGTCCCCCTCCTGTTATCTTCAAGAGGGACATAAAATTCACCAGGTTCAATTACATGCCTGATTTATTATAGCCAATATCCTATTTCTGGGGAGGGTTGCGAAAGGGAGGAGAAATCTTTGCATTTCATAATAATCAAGTGTACCAGTCCTACAGGCATGAGGATGTGGGTGGATATTGTGTTCCTAAGATCTTGAAAACCCAGTTTAACATCTGGCATTCAAGGTCCCAAAATTGTCTTACACAAAATAAGAAAGAATTTATTTTCTCCTTGTCCAGTTCCATTTAACAGTGAATTTCACTTGTATGTGCAAATAGAAAGACAAAAATCTCTTTTCACAGGTGGCCCCTTATCAGTTGTCATCTACCTCCTCTCCCAGCTCAACCTTGTTTTGTGAGCACCTGAATTGCCTTATGAAAAAATAATAATAGTACAAGCCGGAAATGAAAACAGAGCTGTTTGTCCTCGTTTTTGTGAACCCTGGCAGATTCAGACCTTCAGGAGGAGTTGTGGGCAGGTAAAATTGACAGCAGCCTATAGCTGAGTGTGTATCTTCTGTGAGGATCAGCTCCCACCAGGCCTGACACACGTTGTCACCCTTGTTGCACCAGCAATAAAGGATGCACAGGCTGGGGGAGCCGTGGAGGAGAGATCTTTTCTAAGCACACACCAAAGTTGACATATTAAGAGCCCAATGTTTGCTTAAGCCCAGCACAAACATATATTCCTGAGTCAGGCTGTGTGAAAAATTGATTATTTCTTTTTCCAGAGTTAGCTACCAAATTAGAAAAACCAGTGATGGTAACAATAGAACAACGAAAACAAAAATAAAAAATTGAGCTAAGTGTAAGACTGGGAGGAGGGCAAAAGAGAGAGGAAAGGTTTTATTCCTGAAAGGAGGTATGTCAGTTTGCTCAACCCAAAATGAAAAGTTCTGTTACAGGTGCTTGTAAGTGGGGGGGAAGAAAAAAAAAAAAAAAGAAAACATCACCAGGGCAACATCATCACCTGCTGTTTCCTCAGTACCTTGAGGTTAGCACATTTAACCCTGGCTGTCAGACATCCCTGTGCCTGCACAGGTGTGAACCCATTTGTAACTTTGATGAGGTTGCTGAACTCACAGGGCTCTGTGATCTCCACAATATCCCTGACATATATTGTTCCACCAAAAGAATACAACAACCCAAATTTGTTAAGGTATCTGAAAAAAAAAGAAGCAAACAGAAATCAAAGTAGAAATTAACATAAATTGGTTATCTAGGGCTAATTTTCTCCTTCAGCATTCAGATTTTCATTTATCCTATTTTTCCCCCCTTTATTTTTTTCTTTTATCTGTACATGATTCATGCACATGTCTAGTGGTGGGTGATGAACTTCATTTAAAGTTAAATTCCTCCAACAGCCAATAAGAACATTAATTGCTGTAACTACCCTGCTTCCAGAACCCAGGCTCTGATAATCATGTCCCCTCTGTTAATATCCCTGACTGATGAATGTATCTGTCTGGTGTTTAAATATGCCTGTTGGGATCTCACAATATTTAGTGTGTGTGTGTGTGTGTGTGTGTGTGTATATATATATATATATATATCTATATATATATATATCTGGCCAAACGTGACGAACAAAAACCAAGATTTGGGCAGGGCTCTCCCCATGTGGGTGTGCCCTTCCAGCCTGTGCAGTGGATTTTTTAGGTGAGGCACAGCGTGCACAGAACTGGCCCCACCATTTTTAAGTCCTAAGGTCCATTTGCTACTACCGAGCAAGCTTGGACAGTGACAGTGAAGTCCTTGGGACTGTCACAGCACCCGGTACTAACCGGGCTGACCCTGCTGAGCATCCGAGATCTGACGGGATCGGATGGCAGGGAGGCATTGAACTGCTGGGGACGGTCCCTACTGAGACTCAAACTCGCGACCTTGGGATTCAGAGTCCGGAGTGCCCTCCATTACACCACGGGACCGCCCCAATGTATATGTAAAAGCTTAAAAATAATCCTAGGGAAAGCTCCATCCTGAAAAGAGGGTGATGCATCAGTGTGGGCACTTTATTTGAATTCACTTAAGAGTTTTGTCTCAGTTTACCAGGTGCTGCTTGTACTGGTTTTCCACTACCTAAAATGAATCTGCACCACTCGGATGTAACATATAAATCTGGGCCAAATCATCACTTTTGCCATTATGAACCAAGAAAAAAATTACACTGCACCGTATTGCATGGAAAGACGTTGAAGTAAAAAATGGTATTTTGAGCAATCATGGAATATTCCTTTAAATTCTGTAAATGATTCTTGGCTAAAACCTTTCTAATTTTTTTTCAGTAGGGAACATCATATGAGTTTCTCTCTATAGCTTATATTTATAATCTGAAAGAAGTTTATTTAGAGGTCAGAGAGATTTTATTTTTTTAGCTATCAGACTATGAAGTTTGTGTTTTATCTAAGATAAAAAAAACTATAAGTTTACAATTTTTTTTCTAAAAATCCGGATTTGTTCATTGATTTCCATTAATTCAGCAAAAAACATCATTCCATTAAACTATGTCAGGAATCCCTGAGCATAATCTTCTTTTTCTTACACATTAAAGGCATAATCAAAATCAACTTACCAACTGAAATCTATGAAAGCCCTGCAAACCAACACATCTGTTTCCATGAACACAGCAACCATCCGAAATACATCAAGAGAAATTATGTTATCCAGCCATGTCCTCGGACACCAATCCATTTACTTTGAGAAGAACACTCATGATATCTACCTAAATAATTAAAAGGGGAATTTTATCCAACAAGGCCCTTTTCCAGGGCAGTAGATTCTTTTGAAGGAAACATTCAAATACATCACAAGAATTACTTCCACACGTCATAGGCGCAGTGCATTACAGGCCATCCTGCCCTGCAAGCTGTGTGGGAAATCGATGAACAATATGATTAAGTGACTTGTTTAATTATACATTAAATTTATATGGTTAGATCATATCTGCTCAGAACTCTCCCAACCATTCACAGTCCACGAATCTCTAAACTCATCAGAAAAAAAACTCCCTTTAGGCCAAAAACATGACAAAGCGATTTAGATCATAACCAAGGAAGAAGTTTAAACAGCACTAAAGCATCTCCACTACAACCACAGTAAATATTCCCACAGTGGACTCATAAAACCTTTGATCCTTCATTTATCTTTTTGCAGAACATATTGCACTTCATGAATCTCACCAAATGTCTTGCTTGTGAAATAAAAACACAGGAATGAACCATGTAGAAAATAAATAATCGACAAAACCACCTACAATTGGGGAAATTTTATCTCCTACAAGAAGATTGCTCTCTACTATTTCAATCCTGAAGATCAAAAAATACTTACAAAAGCATTCTCAAGCTCAATCTGAGAACTAAATTTTGTCAC
The DNA here is from genome assembly GCA_013396695.1 of Sakesphorus luctuosus. NCBI lineage: Eukaryota > Metazoa > Chordata > Aves > Passeriformes > Thamnophilidae > Sakesphorus > Sakesphorus luctuosus. The sequence continues at coordinate 22,329 of VWZD01011825.1, forward strand.
CCAGTTCATCGCCAAAAACCTGGATTAAATCAGAGTCATGATTTTGTGATGCATTATAATATTTCTCTCATTGGCCATCAATACCTGTATGTTCCTTGATAACATTCCTTTTCCTTGATACCAATCACCTTTTCTAGAGTTAGGACCTGATACTTATTTAATTAAGATAACAATTTATTTTCAGTTTAAATTCATCTTTAAAACTCAGTACTTTGCTTTTATGTTCAAAAACATCCTTACCTTTTGGTCTGCCGTAATTAGTCTAATAAAAGTTACTGTCGTTACTTGCAACTCCTCTGTGATTAAAAATAGTACATATTTTCTACCTTTTATAAAACATTTTAATTAAATTTTACTATTTTGTCCATTATTATATGAACATTTTTTTCAGCAAAGTAGTTCAATTAAAAATACTTTAAAAAATCTTGCTAAACCCCCTAATTCTGTCTATAATTCTTTTTTAGATTCAGCTGAATGTCTACATCTTTCTGTAGATATTTCATACAGAATGACAATTTTAGAGAGAAACTCCAACCAAAATCCATTTTCAGCTAAGGAAAGTGTTTTGTTTTTCTTTTTTTCTAAAGCAATTATGAAAACTTTCAGGATCCACCAGACACCTTAAAGTAATTATCAAATGATGTCCAAAAAGTCAGTGGTTGATGCGAAATGAAAGGTGATCATTAAGATTAGGAATGTCTTACATTACTACAATTCCTATCACCTCTTTTAGCCAACAGCACTGCAATTCAGACATTTCAATATTTGTCAGGATGAGTTCCACTCTGACCCTGAACATTTTTTAGGTGCTTTAGACTCTTGGCTGAGATCAATCCAGCTGTCAATATATCATTATTGGAGTAAGGAAGCTGGATATGTGGTGAACTTGACACAGCATGGACAGACCCAGCAATGCTTAGATTAAGTATCTCCTTGTTGATAAGCTTTCAATTTCTAGCTCCAAATTTCCTAGCAGAAGCTGATTGCATGAGCTTTCATCCCCAGGATTTCCACATATGGTGTATAGACTAAATATCAAAGGTCTCTGACTGAGAGTGATATTTACCCACAGTATACGTGTCATTAACAAGTAGATTGATCTTGGCTCCGGCTTTAAGAAAAGATCTGGGAGTTGTGTGTGTACAAATTTTGTTACCAGCAGAGGTATTATCCTTGTAAAATGTTGGAGCTTCACATTTGACTACATGCATCGAGTTGAATCTGCTTTCTTAGCTAAATCACAGCAAAGTGTTTCAGATCGACCAAATTATTGCTATTGTTATGTGTAGCAATGCACTCTCAATACATGGCTTGGAGAATGTCATGCCAGAAATGGGCTGATGAAGAAAAACAACCATCCACTGAGAATGCCTTAACAACTGATGGTTTTAGTGTGGTTTGAATGTACTGAATATAAAACTGCAAAGTCACTGTCTTCTTCCCAGAAGTCCCTTGCCAAGCCAGGAGGCTGGGACACAGATAGTGACCTCCTGTTATCTGGAACTCTCTCCCATTCAATGTAAATCCCCTTACTCCTATTGGCCCGAAGCCAGACTTCTCCCTTGTCCCTTACTGGAGAATTTGTATCCCCCCAAGTCCTTAATAAACCTGTTCCCCTGAATAAACCACCTCTTTGTTCCTGACCTGTGGCTCCTGTGTGTCCTTCCTTGGGCTTGCAGAGAGCACATGGTCAGGCTCAGCATTGAGCACACACTTCTCCTGGGTTAATGGATTGAGAATCCTAAAGCAGGCAGAAGCACCATATCGTTGCAGATTCCTTCAGCACACAACATCAATGAGGCTACAAGAACCATACCACCTTAGTTATGTTGTTTATGTTCATAATTTGTTTTGCATCATATAAAATCTTGTATTCTTTTCTAAGTTATTTTTCAATAGCAAATGCGCCAGTCAGGGCTAAAATCTTAAAAGATGGCTCTAACCAAGTGGATACATCGTTGAAGAGTCTAATCACTCACTACCTTCTGGGGTTACTTGTAACTCCAATTTTTGCCCATTTTTGCCTGATTCAGAGCAGCAACACGAAATTGTGTCACTTGCTTGGAAAAGATGTTGTGTTGCTGCATTTGGGTCAAATGATAGCATAACTAATATGAAAATTCTAGTCCTTTCAGGAAACTCACCCACCTGCAGCTCGATGGCACATTATGATTTGACTCTCTGATCCACATTCACAAACTATTTTCACAAGAATATAATTTCTTCATTGAAAGAGTGCCCAAGAATTCAAACAGCTTGCCCAGGAAAGTGTTGGAGTCACATCCCTGGAAGCATTCAAAAAACATGCAGATGTGGCACTTGGAGACATGACTTAATGGTGGATCTTGCAGTGCTGGATTAATGATCAGACTTGATCTTGGAGGTGTTTTCCAATCTTACCAGTTCTATGATTTCCACATCAGCAATGGAGAGAAAATAACCTCAGAAACCCTCTAAAAACAGTGCTGGGAAATCCTTGTTGACATGAGTTCCATTCCAATTTATCACATAGATCCCAGTCACTTATTTGAAATATGTGTCCTGCCCTTTCACAATCACCTTCTCCTTCACAAACATGTCACTACCTCCCACTTTAATAAGTTTCAAAAACACTGAAGAAAGCCTCTTGAATGCTTATAAAAAATTTCTCCTGACAGAAATGTCTCCACTCCATTTGATTCAGACTTGCATATTTGCAAAGTTTTCAGTAAATATGAGTCACCAAAATCATTTGGCTAAATTTTACTAGGAGTACCAGCAAACTCAGCCATTCCATCTGCTGCCTCCTCACTCCCCAAACACCTGCACTCAACCTGTTCCTCTTTGGCTCATAATCTGCATAACTCACACAGGACCTGAAAGAGCAGGGCTATGCCCTTAATCACAGCATTGCCCACTTCAAAATTAACACTTACCTGTTGTGTTGAAAGATTACTTTGTCTTGTTGGAAATCAGAGCTCTTGAACAATGTACAATTACTGCAGGCAACCAAGATATCAGATGTAAAGTTTGAAGTGTTTCAGCCTTGGTAGAATTGCATTTCTTTATTCTTTGTACTACCCAAATTCCCTCTGCAATTCAGTCAGACATTTACAAAGGCAAGAAGAGAGTCTAGCTCCTCAAATGATGTAGTTTTGCAGGTGTGCATATGTGAGAAGAAACAATTATAAAAACTGTATATACAGACAATAAGGTACTGCAGATACGGTTTAGAATACCTTGGAAGAAACACCAGTGAGCAAGAAGCACACCCCAATTATTGATTTTATTTTCCTGGGTAAGGAAAAATGATGAATTGTCCTCTTCTAGCAGGTGGCAATAGCTTGTTGAATACTGAAATGGATTGGATTTCACGATATGGCTGCACATTATTATCCTTTATCACTGTCATATTCAAGCCAGGAAGATTTCATTCACTAAATGAAAACCACATTGGAAGATGCCATTTTATTTTGGAATAGGTTTATACATTCAAAATTATCCTTGGCACTCCAGTGTTAATATCCCTACTGTGATAATTTTAAACATTATCAGTGGAAGATGGAGGGATTGAGACTTCCAAGGATGTCAATCATTTCAGCAACCCTCTCCCCTGCTTGTATCATCCAGTGTAAGAGCAGAGGCTGCAGATTTTTCAGTTTATGACATACATCTGGAATGGTACACTCCTTAGTATATTAATTATGCAGCTGGATATTTGTCTTGTATGATTATTTTTTCCTTCAGCTAAAAATAATTTAATCAAACATTAAAGTCATGGAAATTCCATTGCTTTTGCAGACTAGATTCTCCAGATTTATAACCTACTTACCTCATTTGGGTTTGTTTTGAGATTTTGAGATTGGCCTTATTTATTATACAGTCTATAAAGTAGAATTATTCTAAATCACTCCTGTGGAACCATGAAAATGAAACCTTGGATAGGCAAGAGGATTTTTATGACTTTTAATTAGAGCTTATGTTGAAACTTCAAATGCTATGGCAAAATGTTCATTGAACAGCTTTTACTCAAGCTGACTACAAAGGACAGAACCTCAGCTGTGTAGAGATGAGATGTCACAGCTTTTGAGCAGTTTTAAATGATAATATCAATATTCAAAATCCTTAGCTCTTACTTATTCAGTAGCTTTATACAGGAATTCTGTTGCTTTATCCCCATTTTACAGCTAGGCAAGTTGAGAGGAGGTGAATATTGGAATTATTGTACTTGGTTCCTTTCTACAGCAACTTGGCGGCAACACAGACATGAATTTGTCCAGTATCTACTTACGGTCTGTCAGTCTAAAGTCAGCAATGATTTCAACTGGAAAGAATTAATCCTCATTCTTCAGTCATGACTCAGAAAGTTTGGTCCACCTCATGGCCAATCAGCTCACAGTGTTGATAGTTGTTTTGTTTTTTTTTTTTTTCTGGAGTACCAGATCCATTCTCAGTGTTTTCAGCCACCTGGGCATGACTGATACCTTTCTTCCCTCCTTTCTATGTCTGCAGCACAGATTTATTCTTCTGAAGACTGGAAATCTTCCATTTAATTGTAGTCTTTCGGCTTAAAATGCTTCATGCCTGTGAAACATAATGGGTTATGATATGTAAGCAGCCAAGCTAGGTGATCTAATAGTACCTTCTGGCCATAAACTCTATCAAAATATTAAATCTATGAAACTGTAGAACATAAAATGTAGGATAATCTTAAATCAATAGGAGTAGTGGAAAATGATATCATGTGTATGAGACCCCACATACTTGGTTCCATTAAAATCCGAGTACCAGAATTTCTCTCAGGCAATACCATTACACAGGATAATAAAAGAAAGAGGAAAAAGCTTTAGGGCTACTTGACCAATATCTCCCCCTATTTGGTAAATGCACACACTAGAACTAATATTCAAGGAATTAAATGCCTGAGAGTCAATCCAGCAAACTGTAAATCCTGTCTGACAGAACACCTGCAATTCACTGGGTAAGAAATATTCTCTATACTGCTTTGATAAGCTTCTCTGTGCAAATTTAACTCCACGTAGAGGCAGGTACCAATACCATAGCTCTATCTCAACTGCTAGTGACTACAGACTTTATTTGGCAGAATGAGGGAAGAAATTGCTTTTTAAATTCATAAAGTTTTAATATTTAGAGCAAGCATCTGATAGAGTTTGAACAAAATCCTTTTAAGTACGTTTCTCAGTTACTTCAGCTAACAGTCATTTCCACATATATATATACACACACACACATAATATTTATTTATTTATAGTCTTATTATTAATTTAAGGCAGTTTTTCATAATAATATCTCATATCTTCCGGGAAAACTAAAGTTGAACAGATCTTGAATATCATTGAATTGAAGATTTATGGTATTTGCACTGATCAAACTTGTTTTAGTCTACTCTCAGTGGCAGACTTCTCTCTTTCTTCTCTGGTAAATTTTTGTACGTGTTGGTCCTGATTCAAAGAACATGTTGAAGCTCTTCAATATACAAGGTAACGTGCCACTTATATTTTCGTGTCTACGTATTTATAAAATTCAGAACCCAACACATAGAGATACTGTCTTCCTAACCCCTGACTTTCAGTAAGCAAATGTCTGATGGAGCAGATGGGGTTTATGGCAGATGCCACACTGGCTCCCCTTGATCTGCACGGCTTGTAGAATATCACCACTCATTTCTAGGCTGGATGTAAATGATTTTTTTCCTCACACAAACAGGTGATGAGATGGTCTATACAGGGCTCCCGTTCCTAGATGCAGATTAAATGCAAATCTGGAACTCAGGATTGACAGAGCTGGAAAAGAACCAGTGTGAAGGTCTGCATTGAGAGCAAGGATTCATGTAGGAAGCCAGGAAAAATCCTTTCTCCAAACAGCCCTTGTCATAAGAAGCAAATACTGGGATTTGAAAGCTCTTCCCAGAGCCACACACATACCTGGCAAAACAAAACCTGATCTCTGGATTTCCAAGTCATTGCTCTCCTGTGAATGTTTATTTTCATGCAAGTGGTCTTCTTCTGTAGCATTTGTCTTGGTCATTATAAACAGGAACATATAGGATGAGGCTGTCTTGAATGGGTTTGCATGCCTGAAAATTTCCACACTAAGTGTTTTGATGTTGATAAGATCAAAGGCAGGTTTTTTTCCCTGCCAAACACATATCTAATGAAAGCAAATATATACCTGAAATCGAAAACTCTTACAGGTGAGGCTTCTGGGACTGTAGCTCAAAGGGGGGTTGACTGATAGGTTATTAGAAATATGCTGAAAATAATTTTAAAATGTTAATTTTATGTGATGTTTCAAAGAGAGTTACCTCTCTTTTCTGACAGAACATATAGAATAATTAAAGGTTACTTACACTTAATAAGTGCTCTGGTTTAACCTGGCATGCAGCTAAACACCACACAGCCTCTTGTTGGCTTCCCACACCACAGTGGGATGGAGGAGAGAATGTGGGGAAATAAGGTAAAATTCGTGGGTTGACATACAAACAATATAACAAAACAGAAAAGGAAGTTAATAATAATAATAATAATAATAATAATAATAATAATAATAATAATAATAATAATAATAATAATAATAATAAAAGAACTAGAATACACAAGAGGAGAGATGCCCAATGTAATGACTCACATGCATGACGTCATATGGCATGTGATGAATTTGGGTTATCTCTCCTGGATGTGTCCCCAGCTTTGTATTTATCCCCAAACTCCTCTCTGGAAGAGCAGTATGAGAAGCATGAGGAGCTGCAAAATCCTTTACTTAGAGTAACACTACTTAGCAGCACTTAAAACATCAGTGTTTTATCAATGTTACTCTCTTCCTAATCCAAAACACAGCTTTGTACAAGGAAATAGAAATAAATTTAACTCCATCCCTGCTGAAACCAAAAGTGTAAGGCATGTGCCTACAAAAAATTTCTTATATGATAAATTGCTAATGTGGACAAAATTCCCAAGTTTCTCAAGTTCTTCAGCATTTAAATTCTTTTTTTTTTTTTATTCTTCATAGTATCTTTTCTGCCTTCTCTGTACAACAATTAGTACCTTGCATAACTTAGGGGAAGTAACATAACTGCATTGCCTCAGAAGAGCTTTTGATTTTGCTGACTCTCTTTTCTGGCTGTCCATTTGAAACACTGAAGAAGGAAGAACCTGAAAAGCGTAGAAGGGCTGGAGTCTGGAACAGTCTGAAGTCAGACCAAGAGAGCAATTCAGAATGAAAAAATGTGCCCTGTTCACCCTTTGAGTAAAAAATTCACACTCAATATTCTATTTTAATTTTGTCTTCTGATACATAACCTTGAGGAAAATAGCTAAAACTTCACTCTCCATCTCCAAAGGGAATAATGGTTGTTGTAATAGTAATAGTATCTTTATATTGGAGATAAATGCATGATAAGATGGAGGTATTTGGGTAGTATGATAAAGGCACTCATGTAAGTAGCTTAGATGAATAATGTACTTAAATGCAGCACACAGACCCTGGCTTTGCCTTTTAGAATCAGAAATGGTTAATCTTTCTACTACTGTTATTATCGTCTTTGATACCCTCAGATCCCACTGTATGTTCCAGTAACTGGGACTGCCTGTGAACATTATAACTATGGGCTTGACATTTTAGTTTGAAGTTGCATGTTTGACAGTGGCTCTTTAAACCAACAGATCGGAACTATTTTTAGCAGAGCTTTATTTAAGATTTTTTTTTTCTGATAAGAATGCTAGAATTTTATTTGCAAAGTCTGGCCTGTGGGTATCAAAGATATTATTAATAAAATACTATCTTGAAATAGGTGCCCCTTTCCATGGTGAGCTTTATTTCCACCTAATGTTTACTTTATAGATAAATGCTAATAAAGGTTTTATCCCGGTAGGTGCTATGGATCTGTTTCTCTTTAAGGGGATTAACAGGACTTCTGGTGAAGTTTGTCAAATTCATCTTACATCCACGGTATTTTACTTATTTGTGTAATATCGTCATTCTCTTTTTATCTTCACATTAACTCGTTAACTCCACTTGTAAACTTTCAGTGAAGCAAGCAGATCTTACAGGAATCTGGACACAATATTGGCTTTTATTGGTAAAATGCAATTACAAAGGTAATTGGCTCCTGTAAATCTGTGTGACACTTTCTTGGCACTGCTTTCTCCCATTTCTGGACTGCCTTATCCTCTTCTACTTCTCCTCAATATGTTTTAGTATTGGAGCCAATAGCCTGGTGACCATTCAGAGGTTATACTTGGCAGGTTTAAGACACAGATGCTGGATTGCAAAATTCAAGGGCTTGCAAGAGTTTTTATACCGAGTTCTCTGAGCGGTCAGTCTCTTGGACCATACAGTAATCACAAAATGATGTTTAAATATGATGGGAGTTAACCTGTTGATGAGTTAACTCCATTTTGCTGACCTTCAGTTTCTTCTGGTTTATTTTTATCTGGAAAGAATTAGGTTCTCTCACCTTCAGGATCATGTTTTCCTAACATTCTTACCAAGATGGTGATCTATTTTATGTAACTTTTTTAAGATGATAGAGTGCCTTGAAGACCACCCACCTAAGTCTCTCTGCAGTCATTGAGGCAGATTACCATTTCTGCACCCTACTACAAATAATCCAAAGTGTAAAACAAAAAAACATGCCAGGTGGCTGAAGTGGGAAGTGGGGGTAACAGAATGATGTAAAGCTGTCAATTTTTCACCAGTCAAAAGCAGTAATCACAGCCCACAAAATGCAAACAAATACAGTCATAGTCTCCTCCATGGTACTTTCTGAGGGCTCCCTCGCACAAGATCCAATATATATCAGTAGTTACAGGATAAGTACAAGCTAGATACTGCCTCATGTCCTTCAAAAAAAAACCCCAAAAAGAAACAAACAAACAAAAAAACCAAAACCAAACCCTAAGCAACCAAAGAAACAAACCAGTGGTTCCTCCTTGAAACAGTGTTGGAGCCCCTGGTGAAAGTTCTCCTTCAGATGGTGGACTTGGCACTAAAGGGGTTATACCATTAAAAATGTGACAGCGTGATGCTGAGTTCATCTTCAGTGTTTTTAAAAAGTGCATCTCAAAGAAAAATAAAAGTGAATTCATCAGCCTCTAAAACATCTGAGGGCTTTAGGTAAACTTTTCAGTACACAGGTGAAAGAGCTGAGGCCCTCCAAGATGAGACCTGTTTTAGATGTTTTGCATTGCTCAAGCTCATCCAAAACAACAGAATGAGAATGAATATAGGTAGTTGGAGGACGTAGAAACTTCTTTACCACTCATTCTTCTTTCCTCTTTACCACTCACTCTTCTATACCTCTTTCTCACAAAGGAAGATCTGTAAGATTTTTCAATAGGGAAAAACTTTTTAAAAAGCATTTTTGTAGGGGGAGGTTTGCTTTATTACTGGCAGAACCAATTATCACTTCCACTTGGACTCTACAGAGCCACAGGGATGCAATTTTCATCTCTGAATCCAATGAAGTCAGAGGCATTTAGGGATGTCCACCACTTCTGAAACTTTTGCCTTCAGTTCTAAACAAATTTATGCAGAAGCTGGAATGATGTTTAATTCTTTGCCAGAATGCAAAACAAGCCAAAATCCATGTCCTTTGGGGTTTTTCATAGTTTGGCTAAAAAGAAAAATGTCAGAATTCTTCCATTATTTGTCAGGGAATTTCAAGGCTGCTGCACAACATTCTTTGGCAGGTCCATATGCAATTAACACAAGTAGATATTCAATAATCAATAAGCACACCTGAAAGCTCAATCAGGATGATTATTTGGAGTAGTATTACAACCTGTGCCTGAAACACTCTCCTTGTTTTCTGCTCTACTGACCAGAAATCCCTCAGCTCGTTAAGGGTTGAAGAAATTTGGCAAAAAAGAGCAAGTTCAGAATATAAATGAAGATTAAACAGAAAGGATAAGAGAATTCCAGCAATACTGTATAAAGTCTGACTAATCACTTTTTTAAGGAGGAATTCTAGTACACAGAAAAATTCTTACAAGTGATAATGAAAATTCATATTTAGCATAGGAGATAGATCACAAATGTGTGAGTGAATGTGCATACATATGTGTATGCCTTTTCCCTCTGCCGAAGGTTTATTTCTTCTGGAAGCAAAAAATATCTGTGTGATTTAACTCTCTTACTTTGCTTTGCAATTGGATGTTTATGAATAGAATAACTGCGGCAGCAAATATGTCATGAGCAATCAAAAAGTTGTCATATATTTGTATAAAATATTCATCAGATGCTCATGACTGAACAAATTCATAAAGAATGTTGTATCAACGTTGCTTACACCAAGCACTGTAGGAAGTAATAGTTCCATTGGCATCCATAGAAAATCTCACATTTAAACAAAGATGTACAATCTGATCTGGGAGGATTTTGTTCCTTTTTAAGGGTAGGCTATTAAATAAATAAATAGAGTAGTAATTTTCTTTTGATAATAATGCAATCTTAACTCCAAAAAAACCTTACCTAGGAACAACAATGGATTTTCCACCTTTGAAAAATATTAAATCATATTTTTATATATTGTGAAAGAGACATTTGATGCAAAAATGACTGAGCAAGATCATTTTGTTTTCCTATGCTTGTGAAAGAATTTAGACTGTAATTTTCTGTTCTGGTCCTAGAATTTATGAATCTATTATCCTTAAAGTATATTTGCAGGTGATTTCTAAAAAAGAAGTGGAAATAGATCAATAATAATTGTTAGCTGAACGCAATTTGTTTGCCTCAGACATTTCACTGTAAATTCTCTATATGCACCTACAGATACATCATGCACTAAAGTTATAGAATATTTAAATGCAAGTCTAATTTAAGTGAACATAACCTTTTGATCTAAAAAAATAAACAATCTAACAATAGGAAAAATTGCAATCTGTCGAGACATATTTGAGTTATTTTGCAGTAATTGGCTTGGCAGCAGCTTCAGTCACAGATTTCAGTTTCACAGATTGTCCCCAAATGAATAAAAGGTTTGCTTTGAAATATAATTAATACTGCATTCAGCAGCACGACTTTCTCAGGTTGTCAAAGGAATTTGAAGAAGGTAGTTACAAAGAAAGAGAGAGAAAGAGAGAAAAAGAGAAAGAGAGAGGGAAAGAGAGAGAGAAGGAGAGAAGGAAAGAGAAAGAGAGAGAGAGAGAAAGAAAGAAAGAGAGAGAAAGAGAAAGAGAGAGAGAAGAAGGAAGGAAGGAAGGAAGGAAGGAAGGAAGGAAGGAA
>VWZD01011825.1:33708-175327 GCA_013396695.1 Sakesphorus luctuosus
AAGAAAGAAAGAAAGAAAGAAAGAAAGAAAGAAAGAAAGAAAGAAAGAAAGAAAGAAAGAAAGAAAGAAAGAAAAAGTCCTGAGTCCTCATCCACTATATACCCCACTTTTTCCCCCACATTTTCTGTAACATGAGGTTTTAGGTGAGTACACATGGCAGGGGATACAAATCCATGTTGGAAGTAAAATGGAACCAGGAATCTGGCATGCAGGTAGTACTGGGTTATCCAACAGTATCACTGGGGCAGGGCTGGCCCCAGCTCGTGGATGTAGGTGGAGGTGGAAGAGACCCTTGTAGGGGTGGCAGGGGCTATTATTGCCTTTAGGGTCGTGACAGAACTCTTTTTCCCTTAAGACCACCTGTGTAATTATTGAGAGAAGGTAGATTATGACACTTTAGGTGTCAAAATCCCATGGTCAACTAAGCACCAATCTACACAGCACTGTTTCTAAAATTTCCTCTATGCTTACCTGCATCTCACACATCAGAAGTTTCAAGTATATCACTGATGGCTTTACAGTGCACTCTTTCTCCTATTTAAAAATTAAGAGTAACAGCATTCCCTAGTAGACAGTAGTGACTGTGAAGGATTCAAACCAACACAAACCTATAAAGTCCACTGAATAAATGGGATTTTCTTGTGCTGCAGCACCTACTACACTGTTTCCTGCTGAGGGCCATTCCTGAGCTCATTTTGGAAGGCAGCTCTGGTGGCTATTGCTCCTTCTTCTGGTTTAGTTTTCATTAGAGAGGTCCATGTCTGAAATAGTCATACCACAATCCCATCAGGATCAGCAAAGAAAATTCAAGGTTCAGCTTATGCTATGATATATCAGCTAGACCATCTCTTTTGATGAAGAAAAATAGATGGCCACTTCAGATTGTCAGAAATGGAATAAAAAGCAAAATGCTTTTCAGATTAAAACTTTATTTGTGAACAAAATAAGCAAGAGTTGATGACAGAATAAGTTTTCCCAGATGAAGGCTAGAAAGAGATTCCTTAATGCTCTAAATGTCTAAAATTAATTTGCTTTTCTTCAGAACCCAGAAAATCAAAATCCTCTTCACTTTGCCTGAACTTTAGCTGAGTAAATTAAGCAGACAAACATCTACAAGAGCTGACTCTTTGCATCAGTTTTTGACTGACTGGCATGACAAGATTTGGGTGAGCTTTCCTTTATCCCAAGTGACCATGGGGACCAAAGGCATTTCAGACATTCCCACAGGAGGATATTTGATAGTCAGTCAACACTGTGTGCTTTACTGGCCATCTGGGACAACTTTTTCTTAAAGATTGGAGTAAAACCTTCAAATACTGCCTGCTTGATCTTCAGAAAGCTTCCATTTATCTATTTCAGGTCCTCCAACAAGGAGGACAGGATAATTTTGTGCCAGAAAGATTGTATATGACATGTTCCTGCTACGCTTACAGTTCACCAGTAGCCTGGTATTGTCAGAGATGGTTTACAGTGAATTCCACATATTAGCCAGATTCATTTTTTGTTCAGCTAATTATCAGTGAATTAGTTACTTGTGTTGCTTTTCCAAGACAGTTTTGGGAAGGAAAGGGTGCAGCTGTAGTCTGTGTGCTTTAAGCCTCACAGAGTGGTGAGGATCTGGTACTGAGACAGGTTGATGTACAAAATGAAGCTGTTTGCAAAGGATACCGTGAAAGAGCAGAGAGAAGGGAGAGACTGAAGATATGGCTTAGTGTATATCCTAAATCTGGCTGGAAGATGGGCTTTGAACAAGCTGTTATTTTCCACATGGGAGTAGCATTGCTACAGTAAAATGCCAGATTTCATCCATCATAATGTCATGGCTCATATTAAAATGTCTTGAGGGACCTGAGGGAGGGATGGGTAAAAGACATCAAATCAATTTTCAGGCAATTGCTACGGTTTTCAGAACCTAAGCCCTGTGTGATGGTGTTATGGTTGCACAAAGGGAGGCTGTAAATAAGGTCCATATATCAAGAAAGGAAATAATTTAGAAAAAGACAGTTGATTTGACTTTTGCATGAGGCTGGACATACAGTGAACTACAACCAGGTTATCATTCTCAGCATTCCTTACAGAGATAAGTACCAAATCCATGCTTATGAGAAATTAGCACACCACTGTATCCTAAAGGTGTCAGCTCAGGAGCAGAGTAGCTCTTGTTTTAAAACATAAAAGGAAAAGAAAAAAAAAAGAGAGAGAGAGAAACAAAAAAGAGGAAAGACGGGGAACAAAAAAAAAGGAGGATAAAAAAGAAAAGGGGGGGAAATTTTATAATATTATTTTACATTTGTTTAAATTAGCATTTAGCTATGAGACATGCAAGTCAAACACCATTATATAGCTAGTTTCTTCTGGATGCTTGAGCATTAATGTTTTGCAGGAAAAAAAAAGTACTTTTTTGCAAGATGCTTTTAAACACAGAGAATGGGAAATTAGTCCCAGGATAGTCCTGCACTAAAAACAAGAAGACTTTGAAAGTTTTATAGTCTACATAAACAAGGATAAAGTTTTATGATGAGTTTTTCAAGGCAACAAATGATCTGCATACCACAGTGTGCAGGGGGCAATGTTTGTACAAGATCACCAACCAGGTGGCTGGGAAGAAAATTGATCTACCTAGTGCCTAAATATTTCTGGATGCTGCATCCTCCTAGGAACTCTTCCCCTTCCAGGCCTTACTCCTGGCAAATGACCAGCAAACTCTGTTCAAGAGTGCCTTCATATTCCATCTGGAAACAGGAACCAAGGAGTTGCTTGTGAAGAGTCTTAGAAAAAATACTTGCTTCTCAGGTACATGCCTGTGGACATCTGCCTCCTCTGTAAGCCTCGTAGAAGGAAGTGAAAAGAAAAACATCTATGAAAGCAGGTCTACAAAAGTGGTTTTGTCTTAAATGGTCATTATCATAGACATGGTTGACCTGAAACAATCACTAAAGAAAGAATTTTCCTTGTTAATGTGTCATTTTTATCTCAAGCAAGGAAACATCAAGATTTGCTACCTAGCATCTGTTTATATCTTGTATAAGATTAGCAGCTGGCCTCAATCTTAGCCAAAGTGGACATATGGCTGGATGAAAAAAACACTACAATACTTAACACTAATCAACATGCTGGTTGGCACTGGAGCTGGGTGAATAATTCAGTTTCTTTTCTGTTTGGTAGCCAAACCACACAAAAAATAGTGGGGAAATTTGGTCCAGTGAAATGTTTCAGCAAAACTAAAAAAATTATACAATTATTTCTGCTCAAATGTTTCATCAATACAAACAGAGAAATTTTATTTATTTTCTTTCTAAGGTTAATTGATGTTATTACTTGATCTTTTTCCTGTCAGTGAAGACGATTTGTTTAAGTACAAGGCATTCTTCCAAAATGTGAAGTCAGTTAGTTCTGGTGAAAGTAAAACCATGCACTTTTAAATAGTGAATTATGACTTTCTGAAAAAGACTTTCTTCATTTTGCATTGTCTTTGTGTTTGAAAACAGTTACTGATTTCATCACTGTTTTCAGGGATTTAGTATTTCTCCTTTAAAGATTTATTTTTCAGTAAATCAGGAAATTTGCTGTCCACTAGGAAAAACAAAACAAAACAAACCAGACTGACAGTATTCACTCTCAGTGCTATCATGGACCAATGTGCATGGCAATCAAAGTAAAATTAGGTTTAATCTCTGTATGTGGTCCAGTTGTGTCTGATATCCACACTAAAGGAGTGTCTTCTGTTACGTTCAAGTAACAGAATTGAATTTAATGCCATATTAACAGGCTTACACAGAGTAGTCCATTAATGCATCTTGTTAAATAAGACCTGAGCAACCAATAGCACCAGATGCCTATGCACAGACAACTGAACGTTATCTCTAAGGACTGGATGCAGATGGACTCCAGGAGGAGCAAATACACAAATTGGAGTTCACTAAGTACCATCCACCACTCCTGCTGTTTGCAGGCTAAGCTAGATTTTCATTAGACAAATGCTTCTGGAGAAATCAACATAGATATTATATTGTAGATACACTTGAACCAGTTTTTCACTTTTTTTTAGCTACTCACCAAAAGAAACAGATCTGCTTACCCAAATGTTTGTCAGAAATGAACTACTGTCCAAGAGAATTTTTAACTGCCATGCAACTACTTTTGTTCCTTAGAAAGAAGCTCTCATTGACTGCAGCAAGTTTGACTTCACAGTGGACAATATCCAAAGGACAGACACTTTGTACTAGAACTGGAGATAGACATTATGAGGTCTATGCTGGAAAAAAAAGACCAAACCATCAAACTGATTTACACAGTGATGAAATCAGTAACTGTTTTCAAACACAAAGACAATGCAAAATGAAGAAAGGAAGGAGGAAATTCTTAGTATCCAATGGATATCAGACACAACTGGACCACATACAGAGATTAAACCTAATTTTACTTTGATTGCCATGCACATTGGTCCATGATAGCACTGAGAGTGAATACTGTCAGTCTGGTTTGTTTTGTTTTGTTTTTCCTAGTGGACAGCAAATTTCCTGATTTACTGAAAAATAAATCTTTAATGTGTAAATCAGTTTGATGGTTTGGTCTTTTTTTTCCAGCATAGACCTCATAATGTCTATCTCCAGTTCTAGTACGAAGTGTCTGTCCTTTGGATATTGTCCACTGTGAAGTCAAACTTGCTGCAGTCAATGAGAGCTTCTTTCTAAGGAACAAAAGTAGTTGCATGGCAGTTAAAAATTCTCTTGGACAGTAGTTCATTTCTGACAAACATTTGGGTAAGCAGATCTGTTTCTTTTGGTGAGTAGCTAAAAAAAAGTGAAAAACTGGTTCAAGTGTATCTACAATATAATATCTATGTTGATTTCTCCAGAAGCATTTGTCTAATGAAAATCTAGCTTAGCCTGCAAACAGCAGGAGTGGTGGATGGTACTTAGTGAACTCCAATTTGTGTATTTGCTCCTCCTGGAGTCCTTCCCTGACTTCGCACCACTAGTGGAAGTGATGCTATTGGTTGCTCAGGTCTTATTTAACAAGATGCATTAATGGACTATTCTGTGTAAGCCTGTTAATATGGCATTAAATTCAATGCTGTTACTTGAACATAAGTGTCTTCTGGCCTCCAGATACCATTCCTAAAGGTCACAGGCCTCCCTTAGGTCCTGCACTGTATTTTTCAGGCCTGTACAGATGTAGTGCATAGCCTCTGGCATCTGAAATGGCACCAGATGCCTATGCACAGACAACTGAACGTTATCTCTAAGGACTGGATGCAGTTCCATCTTCAGATGAGGTTTCTAGTGTGTACAGTTCTCAAATGAATAGGTTTCTAATCTCTCCTTTTTTGTCCACAGAGACTCTTCATCTCACCAAATGAAGGGCCAGCTGAATAACTCTCATCTCCATTGAGCTCAATTTAGTTGACCACATAGGTATTTTTTATTATTTGAGATGCCTGAGTGTATTTAAAGTGTTGCCAAGGGGTCTTTAGTTTTTGATTTTTCACATTTTGTAGATTTTACAAACACAGTAGTCTGTAGTAGTTTGTAGTGAATTAATATTTAGCAGCTTACAGTATAAAATCCTCCCTATCTCTAACCCCTGCTCCAAGAACAGACTGCTAAGTTTTGCCAGCTATTTAGTCTCTCTCTCAAGGTGCCAGATTAGAAGCTAACATAAACACAGAGCAGAGTGACCCGGAGCCCTGGAGAGCATCCAAAGACCTTTGTGTGCTGAAGAAGAGGAGGAAGAGGAAGACGGAGAGTCTCGGAGACCCTAGACCCAATTCAACAGGGGGTGGAACCTGGGAGGGGACAGAGGTGGAACTGGACATGTGGACTGTAGTGATTGGATGGATTATATTATAAAAGCTGTAGAATCAAAGCTTGCTTTAGCGTGCAGTAATGTATTCCTTGATGAGCGGGGTTGCTCATTAAAGTACCCACCCTTTATCTTATCTCCTACAAAACTTGGCTCAGAGTCTTACTTTCGGACTCACAGTCACTCACGGCAACAGTTTGGCCCCCGGAAGGTGGAAACAGGACCTGGCTGCTCACACATTAGCTGGTCCAGACCACAACGGAGGTGAGATAACTGGCAGTTACTTTGAGATTCTGTAGCATTTGGCTACGGAAAGGGGGGATTTTTGCCCCTGTTAGGAATACGGAAGGGCTGGGAGGGATAACTGGCCTTAGGCCTAGCCAGTTTCCTGGCCTGGGAGGGTGAGGGATTTCGCCTGGGAGGGACGGAGTAGTCCCTTGGCCTCGGGAAGGGCAAAGCAAACAGTATTTGCAGGAGACAGTAGCTGGCCGGTTCCAGCTATTCTCATGATGCTTACATATATGGCACATAACCCACAGGGACCTTTGCCTTCTGGAGGAGCAGCTGGTATCCAGGTGGGATGATCAGTGATATCCCAACTGGTAGGATGTGTCAAAATAAGGACAAGCAAGTCAAACCCTTCTGACTGTATTGGAAAATAATTTCATGTACTTGGTAAATTAGGTATCTCCTGGAACTTACCGTGTCAATATCTGTGGGGTTGGCAGGTGTGACACAGACCTCAAGAAGACTCAGGCTCCTGTTTAGCAGGAGATGGATGTCAAGATGGCCTGAGTTACCCAAAGTGTCATTAGATGTGTGTCAGGCAGCTGAACCCAGATGGATCCCTGTGTCTGTGCTGTGTGGAGCAGCAGCAGCAAGTTCTGCTAGCTCTCTAAAAGGCCCCTGCAGGAGCAAAACTAATGGTCAAAATTCACCCCAGAACAGGGTGTTCAACTAAACTGGGCACACACTGAACCAACGAAGCAGTTAAGCATGCCAGTCAGAAACTAAAAATAGCCTTTTAGGCAAGTGTTAATATGCATATGCTTAAAATTCAGTATGTGCTGAAGTGATTTGCTGATTCAGACCTTGAAGTGCTCGGCCAGTCTTTCCCTCTGCAAAGCTCAGATTAGAAAAGCATGTGACTTTTTTTTATTTTTTTTTTCCTTTTTCCCAAGGCAGGAAATAATTTCTCACCTTTTTAAGTGCCACTTGGCTGTGGGTACTGTAAAAATTGTTACATCTTGTGGAAGTGCCAATTAGAGACAATAATTACTTGACTTGTCTGCTTTAGCATTAAAATGCCTAAAACTCTCTGTCCTTGGCAGCTGGAATTTATATTTCTATGCTTGTCTGACTTGGAAATACAATTTTTTTGGATGAAACTTAATATAATGATCAACAAGAAGGTCAACCAAATTGTAGAATTCCACTCTTTCCTAAACCAATATGCCTAATATCTTTATTTGATTTATTAATTTTGGAATCCCTTGCCAGGTAGTTCATATGATTGCTTTGTATCATATAAAATAATTCATATGACCTGTAACTGTATAATGGATTTTATGTAGAATATACTCCTAGATTAAACATTCTAAAATTATATTGGATTTTCCCTTGCTAAGTAATATTTTCAAGGAAAATGAAACCATTCTGTACTAATGAAAACCTAATCAGCTTGAAATCTATGTGTATAAATGAAATGGAGTGCAATGCAGAATTATATTCTTTTATATAATTCTGACTAAGCTTTCTGGTGTTCAGGATGAGAATGTGGAAAAACTCCAAATCAGTCAATGTATTTCTGCATACTTCTGCATTTTAGCACATTCCCTACAATCGTAAAAATCGTACAGATATCTTTCTCTAGAATGCTTTTATAAGCTTTTAATAATTCTCATGTGTAAAATAAAAGTTCTGGTCTAGCTGCACATAGGTACTTTCACTGGAAAATGTTTCCAACCAAATTTTATAGCAGGTTTTTTTTTGGTTTTAGTTAGTACAGAATATTTTAGAGATTTTCAGAACTATTCAACACCACTTCTGACTAAAAAAGTGTATGCATAGGTGGGAGTTGATTAATGGTGCTAAAAACACTTTGTGTAGGATCTTATGCTAATTATCCTTTATACCCTAACCTGTGTCAGTTTTAACAATCTAAATTAGCATTTTCTCTTAGGACTAGAGGAATGTGAGAATTGTGAAATTGGCTCAGTAAGCTGAATTAACAGTGCGAAAATTGAGATGTTCTGTCTTTCCATATTAACATCTGCTGCTTGTACTAAATGTGATGTTCTAATCTCAGTGATGGAGACATTACTCCACCCCTTCAGAGGGGGAAGAAAAAAAAGACAAAAAGAAAGAGGAAGAGAAGATGGGGTGGGGAAAGAGAAATGAAAATCCTGCTACACTGTAAAAAAAGTGTAATTGGTGACAATTGTTATCGGCAGTTCCAGGTAATCATGTCTGGAATAATGGATTTTTGACATGCAAGTTCTGAAAATTGGTTGCATTATTGTTGATGCAAATAGTTTAGTTTCTTTCCTAATACTGCTGTAATATAATGGAACACAATCTTGTAGACAGTGGGTGATACAGACGGCATATTGCTCAGATAAAATCCTGATTATAAATGGTTCCATTTGGTTTATTTTATATTCTAATAGGAATATAAGTCTTTGCAGGCTCATTACATTATTAAAATAAAACACTGAATTTCTGAAGAGAATGATGAGTTTTTATTATTGTTTCTTCTTCTAAAATAGCGTGAGGATTTTTCAGATTGTAGGTCTTAGTGAGTTGATAAGCAGCAGTAATCAATAGCAGTGAAAAGAAATTTTTGTTTTCAAAGTATAATGATCTCTCCCAGTCTTGTGAACTGCCCATTTTTGCTGATTATTATCATAATCAATACTGCCTGAAAGGTTTCTAGGCTGCCAGGATGGCATCTGTGCAAGAAGCAGCATCCAAGCAACAGCATCTCACTCCAGATGAGTGTAAGTCAAACTTCAACATCCTACAGGATGTACTTACCACTCCTGGGAGCGAAAGGCTGGAATGAAAAATACCTAAATCCAGATGATGCTTGAAGTTTCAGCTTTGTTCCAAGAACCCAGGCACTTCGAAATTATAAATAAATAAATAACTAGATAAGGACAAAGAAATCAACAACTCAACAACTGGAAAGACATTGAGGATGTTTAGATGCAGAAAGAGGGGGGTGTAAGCCACAACAGGTGACTGATGTCAAATTAACTTAGTCTTAAGGGAACTCTGGATGGTCATGGCTCTCTGGGAAAAGCTGCTTCCAAGAGGCTCCAAAGCCCTTTGTGTTCTGGTTGGGCAGGAGGATATGGGAGCACCAACTGACAGTCCCAGAGTTTCTTCCAGCTCACAGGTATTTTGTAATGCTGATGGCCTGAGCTCTTGGAGCAAATGGAAAGGTTGCACAGAGCTAGTTCAAGGCCTTGATTCTCATCCTTCGCTGCTTGGCCAGAAAGAAAGAGAGGAAAGAGTTTCTCACTTCTATCTTCCTATCTGCTTTTGCTCAGACTTGTGAAAAAAAAAATAGAAATAATGAGTTTGGCCACCAGTCAGCACTTCATTAAAATGAAAATCCTTCCTGACAGCCCAAATGCGATCTTTAAAATCTTATTACTTGTCAGAATATACTTTTGTCCTTTCCTACCAAAAAATTTTAAAAACTTCCTTTTTATTTTATTTTCGTTTCATCCCTACAGCATTACCATATGCAGCCCTTCACAAACATTGTATCACTTCTCAAGAATTCAGTTTAAATTGACTGTCCAGATATTAAAGGGGCTCCTGGCAAAATGGATTACAAATACAATAGTACAGAGAACAGCAGAGTTACCCCAATTATGTATATTCCTGCTTTCTTATAAATTATCACAATCTAAGAGATCAACAAAGTAGGTTTGAGAGATCTGGCTGAGTCAAAATCTAAATGAGCTGGTATTTTGGGGGTTAAGCATGTACTTCCATTAGACACCTGCTTAAGGGTCTATCTGAAGTAGCACTTCAATATGCAAGAATCACTCCAGCCTGAGTTTTGCTTACTAGAACTGTATTGGGCCTGGCTGAGATGGAGTTCATTTCCCCACAGCAGCCCCCACAAGAGCTGTGCTGTGCACAGGTATCTAGAAAGGTGCTGATAACACAGCGGCATTTTGGAACTGCTGGGCAGGGCTGGCACAGCATCACTTGGCTGGGCAAGATCTGGGAGGGATCACAATTTGCATTGCTGACTCAAACTGACTAAAGGGATCTTCCATACCATATGACAATAAAAACTAAGAAAAGGAGTGGAAAGTTGAGGGGCATTTGTTATTTAGAATGCTTGCCTTCCAGAGCAACTGCTCCATGTGCTAAAGCCCTGCTTCCCAGTGGCTGAACATCTCTTTCTGATGGGAAGTACAGAATAAAAGTTTTCTTTCTTCTTTACTACTTTATCTCAACCTAAGAGTTGTCTTCCATCTTCTCTGCCCTGTCCAGCTGGAAAGGCAGAGTGATAGAGCAGTTTGGTGCTCACCTGATGTCCAGTCCTTTAAATTTAGATGGACTTCAAGCAGACTCTGAATTGTGAATCCCATTCTGTACCCTAGAATATCAGGAAATACGTTCAGGGAAACCTCAGCTTTAGTGTGTTAAGTTGCATAATGATGCAGGCAGAGCAGCAGTGGTTCTAATACAGTAGCAGATATTTATGGCCGACAGCTGAATTGGAGATCTTATTTACTGTTGGGCTCTCTGACCTCATAGGTCTTTTCCAACCTAAATGGTCCTACATTCTACATTTTATTCTGCTGCCCAGCTCACACCAAGCTATGCCAGCTGAACATACAGGCTCATGCACTGCAATGTGCTAGTTTCTTGTCTAACTCTATGAGCTGGTTGTTCACTAAACATCAAATTTACATTTTCTTTTAGTATTGTTTGAAGATCTGCAATAAGAGTGTTGCTATAACCTGATAATCACATACTGGTAGACATAAAATCAATCTTTAAGCCCCTGTGAATTTTTCCTGGTTTCTTCCACTTTATTCTAAAGAACAAGAAAAGTGACAAATTGCAGCTTAGTTTCTCAGCAAAAGGGATTTCTTCCCAAACACCTAGAAATGCTCAACAGTATCACGGCCATTCCTGGTCCATCTAAGACAAACCTTTTCCTGCACTAACAATCGAGTCGCCCCTTTGAAAACACTTTCTAGTTCTGCATATCCCAATCCATACTGACTAGTCTTTGGGCCTGTCAATCAGCTGGGAGCAGATTCATATGTACAGCCTGACATCAGTTTTGCTAGTTTCTTACAATTTTCCCATTCTGGGCAATCATTTGCCCCTAAAACCATCTGTGAATAAAATTTCTTGGTATTGGAATATTTAATCAATTATGTTCAGGCATGTGACAAGAAGTTGGCTCTGTCATTGTCATGTTGTATGTTTATTACATGTTTATTATATATATCTGCTTTATGTTCTGCAGTCTCTTGAGGGCGAAAAGGCAAATTAATTTAATGATAGATTGAGCTTCTACTGACATCTGTTTGCAATCTGCTCAGGCTGTTATAAGTATCAAAATGAAGTTGTACATTACTTACACTGAGTTCTAGAAAGA
Source organism: Sakesphorus luctuosus (assembly GCA_013396695.1). Taxonomy (NCBI): domain Eukaryota; kingdom Metazoa; phylum Chordata; class Aves; order Passeriformes; family Thamnophilidae; genus Sakesphorus; species Sakesphorus luctuosus. The sequence continues at coordinate 45,155 of VWZD01011825.1, forward strand.
AAGACCTCTTTTTCTTGGGAAGTATTTTTATTTTATTTTACATTTTTTTCACTAAAATTTCATAACATCACTTTTGAACCTTAAAAAGTAGTGATTTACCATTGCCCATATGGTAACATATGCAATGGTATTATTTGTTGCAAAAGGCTGAAGAAAATAGGAAAAAAAGATACCAAGGCAAAATTATTCTTTCCCTTCTCCTGGAAACCAATGAAAACCAACTAGTCCCATTAATGCAATTGTTCAGGTGGTGTGTTTTTTTGTTGTTGTTGTTGTCCTTTTGGGGTTTTTTTGCCGGCTTAAAATGTTCCACTATACATGAGAGATGACATTACTACTTTCCACTCAGTTAAACCAGTCTGCACCAGAGCTGGGGAGCAGGCCAGGGAATGAGAGCTGAGGGCCTGGATCCAAACATCAATTCTTTTTTTAGTCATTAGAGAAAAGGGAACATTCAGGTCTGATCACTAGAAAATAGTTTGTATGTTCTTTATCACATAGCATTTCCAAGAAGAAAAAAGAAGGATTTACTACTAAGGCTCAGTCCACAATTTCCACAAGTAATTTTGACATCAGTGATGGTGGATTTCTTTGGCTTCCTGGTTCCTTAGGTCTTTGGCCACTCTGTAAATTCCCTGTATCGGATTTCTCTGTCCACTTCATAGATTTTACTCCACTTCTTCTCATCTCCATCCTCTAACATTCCCCTCAATTATTTTTTCCCCCAATATAAATTTCTTGCATCTAGCCATTCTTTTCCAGGGCCTGGAAGAGTCAGCACCAAAGAAGGTGATGGTTACTATTTTTTCAATATTGTCTTCCAGCCTTGAAACATTTATTTTCCTTTTGAATTATAAATTTATCAACTTTTCTTCTGAAAGCTCTCTTCTACTTCTTCTGTGTTGATAAGACAACGTGACAAAGTACTAGAAAAACAGTCATAGTAAGAGCCTTGCAGATTTTCGTGAGAGTAAGTCCTCATTGCTGCATAATTTCTCCCCTTTCCTTTTCTTCTATTACATGTCTTATTTATACATTTTTGTCCCCTCTCTGCATATCAGTACATTTTCCTTAAAAAGTGTCTTTTTCCTGATAACATTTCTGGCATTCTTTTACCTTTTTTCATATAAGATATTGTTCTCAGAGTTTAGATGCATCCATCTACAGAGCTGGTTAGGAATAATGGCCCAAAGTGCCAGAGGCAGAAAGAAAATCCTGCCAGTTCTCATTGACATGAAAGATTTGTACCACCCACTTCAATGTCTCATGATGTCCAGTCAAAATCAAGATCTGAACAAGGATCTCAGGCCAAGTTCTGAGTGAAGACAAGCAAAGATAATATGAAGATGATGCACATCAAAGGATATGACTTTTTGACATGTCTCTCAGCATCCAAATTATTTGTTTCAGGTCATTATTGTTGTCTACAATTTAAAATCCTTTTGCAATCCTTGCCTTGGCAGTTGTCTTGGCAGCAAAACATGTTATCCCAACACGTAGCTGGCTATTAGACTGCACACATCTTACCAACCTCTGAGAATACTGGATGTGCCACTAAAAAGAATAAAATCCTGTGAAATGTGGAAACAAAACAGAACTAAAACTCTCACTACAAGTTACCCAGCCATGGAATCTCAACGCTAACCCAATTCTTTCCTTGTGAATATATCTAGGGTTTGATTGAAATCTGCACAAAATTCTTACTGATGTGAACATTAGAAGAGCTTGTGCCACTACTGGATCTCATGATGTTAAATTAGTAAAGTCATGCCTTTGTGGGTCACAATAGGAAATGTTGTCTAAGCCAAGATACTGTCTCTCAGTATTTCCTCAGTGTGCCAGAATCATATGGGATGTCTAACCAACCACAACCTTAATCTTCATGCTGAAAGAGGATTATTATTGTAAAGGAATATTCAATTATTATTTCTCTTTAGTTTTCTCATTTTTTTGCACTTAGAGAGGGAAAGTCTAATTCAGGATGTTCTGGCACAATGGGATGAAGTTCAATAAGGCCAAGTACCAGGTCCTGCATTTTGGCCACAAAAACCCCATGCAGCGCCACAGGCTGGGGACAGAGTGGCTGGAGAACAGCCAGGCAGAAAGGGACCTGGGGGTACTAATTGACAGGAAGCTCAACATGAGCCCACAGTGTGCCCAGGTGGCCAAGAAGGCCAATGGGATCCTGGCCTGTATCAAAAATAGCGTGGCCAGCAGGACCAGGGAAGTGATCCTTCCCCTGTATTCTGCCTTGGGGAGGCCACACCTTGAGTATTGTGTTCAGTTCTGGGCCCCTCAGGTCAGGAAAGAGATTGAGGTGCTGGAGCAGGTCCAGAGAAGAGCAACAAGGCTGGTGAAGGGACTGGAGCATAAGCCCTATGGGGAGAGGCTGAGTGAGCTGGGGTTGTTTAGCCTGGAGAAGAGGAGGCTCAGAGGTGACCTCAGCACTGTCTAGAACGACCTGAAGGGAAGTTCTAGCCAGGTGGGGGTTGGTCTCTTCTCCCAGGCACTCAGCAATAGGACAAGGGGGCACGGGCTCAAGCTCTGCCAGGGGAAATTTAAGTGGGATATCAGAAAAAAATTCTTCACAGAGAGAGTGCTTAGGCATTGGAAAGGGCTGCCCAGAGAGGGGGTGGATTCACCATCCCTGGAGGTTTTTAAATGCAGATTGGCCGTGGCACTGAGTGCCATGATCTAGTAAATGGATTGGAGTTGGACCAAGGGTTGGACTTGATAATCTCTGAGGTCTTTTCCAACCCGATTGATTCTATGATTCTAAGCATTCTGCTGCATCCCTCATGGCCATTCATTCCCCAAAGCTCAACTGCACATTTCAAGCATCTTTCACCCAACAGACTGGGGGAAAGTGAGGTCATGAGCATGTCTACTGTAAGATCCTGGCTGGAAGGAAATAATGTTAATTGCCCAATTGCTGAGAGGTGTGTCTCATGACAAGTGTTATCCTGAGTTTCTTTTGCAAATGACAATGGATAAAGAATCTGAAATATAGGGGTCTCCACAAACCCACCTACCACCTGCAGCCCATCTGCTTAGCAACGGTGAGCACAGGGAAATAAATATTTAAAGTTGCATTTAACATATAGCTGAACAAAAGTAACCTCCCAGTCCTAACATACTCGTTCCAAAACCTCCACATTATTTTAATGTTGACCTCACAGCCTTGAAGGATAGTGCTACCCATGTAACTCATGACGATGCGATGTGACACTGATGAGCAGCACATCATTACAACACTTTGCTAAATATAAGAAGTTTAGGTTTTCTTTTCTTTAAGAGATGGATTTATTCTGTGAAACTTTCTTCTCTATAAGACAATAAGACTACAGTGTACTAATTTTGGATGGAAAATGCCATAATTCAGTACTGCTTTGGCTTAGTTTTTCTTCCATAATATTTTTCCAGCCATTGCAGACCACAATTCCAAAGGGGGCCACCTGACCATTAGAAGCCATTTGGAAGAACATGACCTGAGAGTGCAAACATTCTGAAATAGATGGAGATTAATTACAAGGGATTAGGAAGAGGTAGACAAGAATCTAATGGAAAGTCAACAGACCTGAGTTTGACCCCTGTTCTGAAAATAAAAAAAATAAAAAAAAAACCATAAAAAAAGAAAACCTCCCAAAAACTTAACCCTGCTGTATGATCTGTGGTAAATCTATTTAAGTCTTTGCTCTTTCTTTGTTGGCTATATCTGCTTTGCCCTTTCCAATATAATGCTCTCTGGGAAAAGGACTGTTTTTCCTTTGTCTGTAAAGCGTCTAAAACAAGACACTTCAGCCTTGGTGGAAATCTTCATGTGGAATTGCCAGGATAGTAATTATGGAGTCTTTGTATCCAGTGTCACAAGCCCTTAATGAGTTAATAGAGAAGTGTCAGTATTAATATTGAAGGAAAGACAACAGATACAGCCAAGAGGGGGGGAAAATCACCTTCAGAGTTTGAAAAATCCATAATAGAGGAAGTGTTTCTTGTGTAGTCTGTTTTATTTAGACAATAAGACATTTGTTCAAATTACAATAGACATTCAAACACTTCTTATTAGGAACTTTAAAAACCTGAAGGGATCTTTCTTTCCTATTTTCCATTGAAGTCTACAAGTAAGAGAGAAAGGCACTTGCTTTCCTATTGCCCTGAGAGAGACTTTCTACCAGCAAGTGAATCATTTGCTAAACATTAGGGTTTATTTTTTTTCTATCAAAGTTTTTTGGCCGTATTTATCCTTTATAAACATTTTCCAGCTTCTTCTGAATCCTTTGCTTTTTCTGAAGAGCCTCAGCTACTCAGTGTGGAAGGCAACAATGCGTGCAGTGAACCAAAGGCATTGTGCTGAATATCCACATGTATTTGAGAATGATGAAAATGATAGAACCTAAGTTTGCAGTGCTGGAAAGGAAAGCATACCATTGTGCTATTCTATTGATACAGAAATGTACTCTTGGTTCACAGGCAAAGCCTGTTGATGGGGAATGAGTGTGTTTACATATCTTAATTTCTTTGAGGCAGGATGTTTACCTTTTTAGCTCTTCACTGTGAATAAAGAACAGGGCTTACATGGTCACTGAAAGCAACAAAAGATTTCAATGTGTTTGTAGCATAATTTTCTTGAGTTTTCAGGATAGTGCGGCAGTAAGAAAATAACATATCCAATAAGCCTCTTTTGGTGAGAAAGCTGGAGTTAGAAAGATGTGGACTAAGAGAAGGATCTTGCAAGTGCTTATACTTCTAAGTAGTTCTTATGCTTCTAGCACATAAGCATGATGTATTTGAAAAGTCCAATTCACTTCAGTTGGACCACTTATATGTTTCAGTTGGATACGTGGTTGGGTTCTGCCGTGCTGACATGCCCAATCCGATACTTGCAGTGGGAATGAGGAATGCATTTGATTAGCATGAAGAGAAGCCATTTCCAGGACAAAGGGATTAGACTGCAGGGAATTCCTATTCTTGTGGGTAAAAACTACACTAAACATTTGTTTTTAAAAGTTTCAAAAGAAGCAATATTTTCAGCATCAAATCAGTTGAGCATGAGTTTATTATCATTTTAAAATACTGGGAAAGGGTTGGGTAGCACCTTCTTCCCTGAGTGATCCCACTGGCTTTCCTCTGGGTACAAACAGGTACCTTTCTGTTCACCTGAGAATATCAAGGCAGAGTATTTCTGGACAGCCACTTCCGAAGTCCCAGCCATGTCATTTACACAGCCTACATTGTAAAACCAAGTGCATACCTGACTCGAATACATCTGCCCTCCTTCTGGTACTGAAACCAAACAATGCCATGTGGTTTATCTGGTTATGTTTGACACATTTCAGAATAAAGGCAATGTTTACAGCACTGATCTGGAAGAGTGAAATGTTTGGGCAAGATGAGGATGCCTAGATCTCATAGAGATCTCACAAGATCCAGTGCTGCCTGGCCTATGAGGTTACCTAAATAAAGTGATATCCACATTACAGAATTTCCAGACCTAGAGGACATCAGAAACAGACCAATGGTTCCTTCAAGCTGTGCCAAAAACCTATCATAAGGCATTTCATGTTATTCCTTTTCACCAGGATTCCTGGCTCTGACCTTGCCAAACCACAATGACATTGGCATACAAGAAGTCTGCTCATGGATCTGATCCCTTATTTACTGCACTGCATTCAATACAAAGCCTGAACTGCACAACACACACAAAGCATCCTATCTCCTGAGTGTTTTCCTAGCCCCAGGGCCAGGTGGGAGATCCTGCAGGTCATTGGGGAAGCTCCTTGGTTATCCCATGTTTCTCTGCTAACCATCCTCACTGAGCAGAGCCGTCTGATGGGGAGAAAATCCCATCAGGTCAGTGGTAATAGGACAGGGCTAATGCTGCAGACTCTCCAGCAGTATATGGAAATTGGAAAGTTATTTGCCCTTTCTCACTGCCCCACACCTACATGGTTTTGGCTTCAAAGCATCCCTGTCACATCTGTGCAAGAAGAAAGATTCACTCGGTTTTTAAGATTCATGGTTTCAGGATCATCTTTTAGTGATATTTTCTAGGTAAAAAGAGCACACACCCTTGAAATGTCAATCCTCCTTGACAGAGTCAAGGATTTTATGTCAGTGCAATTCGCTAGAGCCACTATAATACAACAAAATGTTAGATTATACATGCTTGGTCCTATCCCCTTATTCTACTTCTGGAAATTGGAGGACAAGGTCTGCTGATGGTTTGCTTTGGGTTTTTGAAGATATTATAATAATCTGTCTACATCACATTTGAAAAGACATTTAGCTTTATATATTTGGACTGTTCTGTGCAGACATCAGGTGCTTAGAAACGAGTGCTAAGAAAATTCACAAACCCTTTTGGCTGTCTTGCATAGCAGCTGGCTGAACAAATAGAGGGTTGGGGTTTCTTTTTGGAAGTGGACAGGCCTTTGAAGTAAGTGAAATAACTCTCCTGGTTTAGATTCAATTTTCAGTCAATTGCTGGTCAGATTAGCTGTAGGACTGCAAGTGTCTTACTGGTGATGAGCTAAAGCAATTAGATGCCTGAAGCTTGTCATCTCCTTGTTAACAGGCTCCTGGGTATGCCTGCAGCCCCCTTATTTGCAGAAGACTGTAATTCAAATGACATCTGTGAGTTATTTATAGGAAACCAGTGCTGGAGCTGTAACCCATATAAAATCAGCCACTATTTTAGTTCCCTGAATGATACAGTCTCAGAGTCTCCTGTGCTTCCGAATGCTTCTGATTTCAAATGTAGGGTCAAGACTAACATGTGTTTTTTGGTTCTTTTTTTCTTTTTTTGTATTAGGCTTTTGTCCAGCTGTATTCAGAAATATTTCTATTACTCTGAGTTTAAACTCTGTTGGAGGCTCACTCCTGGGCATTCTGGGTGTAAGAAAGTGAAAAGAATGCAGAAATAAGCAGGGATCAAAGTGCAGTCTCAGGGCCCCATTAGCAGAGAGCTTCTGGCCAGTCTTGCAGGGCCAATGATTCTCAGAGTATGTTCACACAAGTTGCTCATAAGGAAAGCACTTGGGCTCCAGGAGGGAAGTCAGAAGCATATCTGCTCAGTCAGCTGCAGAGATGGAAACACTGGGTAACAGCAACATTAACTGGGAGAAAGGAGCTGCATCTGCCCTGTCACTCATAAGCAGACACATTTTCTCTGCTTGCAGAATTCATCCACTGGTGTCATTACTCTGTGGCTCGTGTTGCTCCTTCTATCTCCACAGCGGCACCAGATCAAACTTTCTTCCTTTCCTCCTACAACATACAGGAATAAATCCCACCAGTTCAGCTTGTCTAGTACAGTATGACACCTCCTGGGTTACGACTGCAAAATAAATATGGCAAGTTTGGTTACTTATATTTATCAGATTCCCTGTTCATAACCTGCCCTTCATCCCCATTTCTACTCCTCTTCTCCCTTAAAAATTACCTGGAAAGAATTAATGTTCTAGTCAGAGACAGCTGTTTGAGTTGAACAAATTTAATTGGCGTGTAGAACTAAAAATTAGACTTGTGTCAGCCCCGTGGTCTTAATATGTATTAAAAGTGTTATTTAAGAACAGGTGTAATTTACTTTGCAGCATGAAATTGATCTGATCAATGCATATCAAAATGATGCACGAATGTTGAGATTATGGTAATTAATTAATCACTGAAATGTATGTTTAAAGTGACGCTTGACAGAGAAGAGACAAAAAGTTCAGTATTAATCTTTAATCCACACAAAATTGCAATTATTTAACATAATTTCTGTAGATCTTTCATAATTCTTTAGAAAGTCTAATAAAACAAATAAGTTTTGACTCTGAAAACTAACCTTAAAAGCATATTGGGATCCATTTTTATTGTGGCTCAGTTATCTCTAGGATAAATATGTTTCTGTTATGCACAGGAAGATGCCAGATTGACACATCCATTCAGGAGTGCCAAGCCATGTTCACCCTGACTGCTATATTGCTTCCAGTGAGAGGTTCTGTCACTGATCTTAATTAAGCCTACTGTTGATAAAGCTCAAACCAGATTAAACACAACACATTCTTCATTCCCACAGTCATTCCTCAGTGACAGCAGGAATCAGAAGTAGAACCAGTTCCTACTTAGAGGTAGAAACTGCTTGTATTTTGATATTGCAGCAGGTTTGGTCTGTGATCACCTCTTAAAACCTCAATTAACCATTGGTATCAATTTATCATTTCACAAACTTGTGCAATTGAGAATTTATGTACTAATTTTATGTGTTCATATATTTATATGTCCATATATTTCCTAGGAGTCTAAGCTCTAGCCAAAGCATTGGATGGAGGCTAGAAACCAACTTCAGATCTAGAAAGTAATCTCACCCCAAAGTAGACATGTATGGTGATTTGCTGAATGGCTTTCTAGACCTCACTGGCGTAATGTAATGTAATGTCACATATGTGATATACTCTGTAATGAGAGCTGAGACATCTGGTTTATATATAGAAAAGCATATCTCAGCACTTAAGTCAAAACATCTCTGTGCATGTTCAACATCACAGAATCACAGGAAGGTTTGGGTTGGAAAGGACCTTAAAGATCATCTGCTTCAAACCCCTGCCATGGGCAGGGACATCTGCTAGACCAGGTTACTCCAAGCCTCACTCAACGTGGCCTTGAACACTTCCAGGGATGGGACATCCACAACCTCTCCGGGCAGCATGTGCCAGTGTCTCACCACCCTCACAATGTTTTTTTCCCAACTATGTGATAACATCAGAAATATTTTCTTAAATTTAATAAATCCTTAGTTTCTTGAATCTGAATTTGGCTTATGTTCCTATAATTATTTTCTGGGCTTGAAGGATGAAAAGCATGAACATAAAAAAAGTTCTTTGCTGAGCACATGACAAGCACATGAGAATAAGCTAAAAAAGTTCATATATGTTCAGGAAAGAAAAAGAAAAGAAACCACAAACAAAACCAAAACCAACAACAAAGGAAACAAAAGAAAACAACCAATTAAAACACCACCACTACTCAAAAAAAAAAAATCAAACCCCCACATCCAGTAATATTTAAACCAAATGATCTAATCAGGGACTTCTCAACATTTAGATTGGTAGACTAGATAATTATTTGAGTTTTTGATAAACCATTTTACTCTCTTTCCATTTACACAAGTGCTTATGAAGATGAAAGGAGCCATTAGGGTCAGGCAGATACAGATGTTTAACCTCCAGCATCAAAACTCCTCTCCATTAATTCCTCTGAAAAGTCCCTGTCACCATGTGTGCACTGCAGCCAAGAAATGACAGTGGCACATGACTGGTATGGTAGTAGTATGAATATTTATGTTCTGGATGACAGGACAGTGGTTTGAAAATTTAGGAGCCTTTTTCTTTCCAGCTTTCCTGCCAGAAAACTGTGAACACTTCAAAAGTCATTCCACACCCTGAAAGCAACTTCAAGACTTTCCCTCTTTTTTTTTCTTTTTTTTCTTTTTTTTTTTTCATGGGGGAAGAAGCCTTGTGTGCTTAATTTGCAAATTCTCCAGGATGGAGAAGGTTTTGTGATGCACAGAAAAGGATTTTGATCTCATAGGTCTCCATGATTTGCCATAATACAAATGACATCCATCTCATATATCTTTGCCCCTTTTAACCTACCTATATGTATGGGCAAAACATCTCTTTTGGTGAGAATATTTTGAAAGGTGAGAGTTACCTTCTGAATTGCTTTGACCTGATAATTTCAATCCATTTTAAGGTCACCTAGTGATAAAAAGTGAGCTTCATTTACAGAACAAAACTAGTTTGCCATTGGACTAATGCATCAATGTGTGAACATTAATTTCCAAAACATTTATAGTGTGCTTTAGTGGCACAACCTGGCATGGCCAATGTAATGTGGATCAACATTGTCCATAGGACTGTAAAAATTCAAGAGAGACAAATAAATTTTTCACATAAAAATACTGACAACACCCAACTGCACCTTTTCAAAAGGCATTTCTAGAGTTTAATGGATACAATCTGCGTAAACTCAGGAAAAGTTAAATGTTTAATTTTGCCATAATGGTTCTGTTTGAGTTATTTGGCTCTGTGTATTAGGAATGTCTCATAAATCACTTGGATATAACTCAAAAATCCCCAAGTAACGACAAGTGGTATATAAACCACTTCAAAGTGTCACGCAAAACCAACTCCCATCTTTCTGTGGCAACTTCCTTCCCTCATCTGACATTAAGCCTTTGTGCTGACAGTGAGCACCAGATCACCCAGCAGTTACTTGTCTCTGTTTTTAACATCAGATATCACTTCTCCAGCCAGCACTGCTCACAACAGCCCAGACAGAGTCAAAAATTAGGTGTCCAATTCCAGATGTAGAATCAAATCCAAGATGAGATGAGCTTGGCACTCATGATGGAGAAAAGCAGTAGTGTGAAAAGGGGTCTGAGGTGCATTTGGAGTCCAAAAGTTGGAGCCTGTGATCAGAACACGGGATCCAAGAATGGAGATCTCCACAGGAGATGGAACAAAGTTGGCCAAAGTTGAGGAGAGGAGCTAGAAAGCCTCACACATATGCTGTTGCATGTGGTTTCATGAGCTTGCCACATGAAGCAGAGTATAATACGTTCTCTGGAGTAATTTTTGTCAATAGGGCTAAGTAGTTTAGTAAAACCAAACAGGAAAAAAAAACCCAAACATGCAAAACCAAAGAGCTTGGAAGCATCTCTCAGGCACTGCAGGGCCTAGACAGTGTAAAAATTTTTTACTCATTATTGCTGAAAAAAATATGGTTACCCTCTTACCAGCTTATGCTGATTGTCTTTCAAAATGAGATAGATTCCTGACTATTTAGCATAGAAAGGAGAAGACAGCATTAAAGTCTAAGTGATGAAATAACAGACAAAGTAGATGCCAAGGGCAGGCTGGTGTAAGTCTCCCCTATAATTATAAAATTATACAAAAGATAACTTCCTAATTTGGCACTGATTAGTTTTTGACTTCATAGAACTACAGGGATAATGCATTCATTGCCCTTTTCTGCTCCCTTAATTAGGTATTTTTTTAGAAATCCCTTCTTCGGCATCAAAGTTGTCACAAAGCAGGGGTAAGACAAGCTTTTTTTTCCTCTCATAATTATTTTAGATAATAGTGGCAGGATATTGAAAATATTTCCTCAGTGAAGGAAAACTTTCTGCAGCTTCAGAAGACCCCAGCCTATATAAAACTGCTGCGTAAAGGCAAAGCAAAGTTAGTTAAGTCCCTACATATTTCACTATATGCAAGCACAAAATGTGACATAACTCTTCCAGGTTGCCAGTGGTGTCCCACAGGGTCTCTGGCACAGCAGTACTGGTAGTCCTGAGGATAATTATTTGCTACATTCCAAATCTAGTCCCAGATCTCCTTCTTGTTATAATGGTGCTTTTTATGCCAAATTGGGGGAACTAGTGAGGGGGGAGTTGTTGATAATTAACACAATGAAAGAAATATTTGGTTCAGAGAAATGAGGCAAAAGTATTTACTGTGGGTTGATCAAGGTGGTTCTTGATACATTACCTGTCTATTAATTTTAAAATAAGCACACACTGGATAAACTGAATAAACAGCACCTGAAGCAGAAATGGAGGAATTCTCACTCCAGGATGGTACCCTAAAAAATTCCAGCTTACTCCAGCTTTTTGCCTTTAAAAGTCTTGCACATCTTTCTGCATCCTCTGTAAATGTAGGTATCACCTCCTCTTCCTCCTCCTCCTTCTCCTGGCATTTTGCAGACAAATGCCTATCATCATCAGCTCAGCTTTGCAGTGAAAAAAATCAGTGTTCTCCTTCTGACTGTGCTCATCACATTGGGCCCTCGAGGGATGTGTGCTGGAGGAAAGCTTTGCTGATGTGTCCTGGACAGGCCTGGCAGTCAGACGTTGAGCCCTGCCAAAGTGGTGGCAGCTTTGGAGGCAGCACAGACACTGCCAGGCATGCTGGGAATTATTTAGTGAAGACATAGACAACAGCAGATTTTCAAACATGTAAATATTTATGGAGGCTTACTTATTCCATGCAAGTGACCTGAGAACAAAGTGATCCAGTGAATGACAAAACTGATGACCTGAGAGTCACACCTGGGTATTCTGAGCATCCAATTTAGTGCTTAATCACAAGTACTTTCACAGATCAAGTGGGACTTAAGGTTTGCACTTGCATTGCCAAATTGCAAGTCTCCTCCCTTTTAACATGACACATGTCTAATAAAGAAATGCCTGTGAGGAATCAAATTGATCCTCATCTTGAGTGTGTACTCTTTTTCACTGATGTTAATTTTCAGTTTCATTCTAACTTGTTTTATTGTACGTTTGGAATAAAAATGTTTCTGAGGCACTGGTTGTTGTCATCTCTCTACTGCCGCACACGGGGTGAGTGGGGAGAGTACAGCTGAAAGCAGAGAGGGATATTTGGGATCCTCTATTAAAGGGACATCAGTCAAAATTCTAAAAATGGTCAAAGTGACCAAAATATCTCTGCCTTGAACGAATAAATTAAAAATAATTTAATTAAATTATTTTTTTAAAAAAATATTCATCTGCTTTCTTTTTAATATACGTTGTGTTTAAAAGGAATATTGTAAATGTTGCTAAATGTTGGCACTGAAAGATGAAAGTTGGCACTGAAGATGGCACTGAAAGAAGAGCAATGCTGACATTACCTTCCCTTTTTTTTCTTAGTATAATCAAATATTTCAATGAAAAAATGCCTTCTTGAGTGTTCATCACTAGTCCTGTTTGTAATATTAAGACTAGAAGAAATCATAGTGTCAGAAATGTTGGATGGGACTATAGAGAAGAATAATGAGCTCCGTTATTTGCATCACTGTGCAATGCTCTATGGTATGCAAGAGCTTAGTGTCGTCGTGATTATTCCTAAGAGCAACACAAGATTTTCAAATACAAAAAAGTTCCCTAAAGGCTTGAAACTTTTGAAATTCAAAGTCAGTGAGAGAGCATGCAAAAGCATAGCTGAAGGGAACAAGCACTATGAATTTACAGAACATAGTCTGATTTTCTTATTTTTACTTTCAAATATTGTCTAAACTAAATCATTATGATTTTACTCATTTTCAGCAGTTTATCATTAAAAGAATTAGTTCCAAAATGCTTTCACATTGTTGATGTAGGTTTTGGCTAAACATTAAATTGTACATATGTATGTACAAAGACTTGATGGGGGAAGGGTGAAAAAAATCCCCTGAGTATCTCTAAATCTCAAAGAAAGTATATACCAATTAAAGCTCTGTTATTTCACTGAGAGGTTTGTTCTACAGAATATCATGAACTTCATTACAAAGTAGTCAAGAGTCATAATTAGACTCTACTGAATAAGAAAAATGCAGAAAAAAATTACTCTCCTTTTTCTTCAGATCCCAAAGAAGCTCAGAATCAAATATTGGTTATTCTGCTGCAAATTAGAAGCACACTCAGCATATCAGTGGAACTGAAAATAAAATTGGGCCAACATGTGTTAGTCCACTGCTAATAATACCACACTACAAAGCCCAGGCTCTTTTCCTGGTAACTCTCTGGATGTAAAACCAGCTGCTCTTTGTGCAGTGGGACTAATGAGACCTGATTCCCTACAACCTAAGGTTCTGTCTCTCTGCACTTCATATCAAAATATGATGTGGAGCCATTGCAGTACAACTTCTTTCCTGCAGTACCACCAAGCCTCCATGCATCCCTTCCAAGCAAGGACCACTCATGCTCTGATGGTGCTACTGTCCCATCCCTCAGTAACTCCGCTGGTTGGACACATAATGGGAAGTGCTGAATTTGTGCTTTTGTTGAATATAGGCCCTGTTCTATGTCTTGTACTTGGAATTTCATATTTTGAGACCTCACTTGTTGGAGATGGCACCTACATGAGTATGAACGAATGGAAGAGTGAGAGAGACAAGGTGACAAACTTCGACATATGGAAGGTTCAGAAGAACAATCCTCAAGCCGGACTGTGACCTAATATCAAGGACTTTGCCTGCAGTTACTCCTGTTCTTCATTAAAAGTTGAAATTAAAAGTTCTATCACCCCCGTTTCTATAGTGCCGATAGCACTGGCAGGCACAGCCTGTCAGTGTGGGTACAGCTACCATTGGTCAGTTCTCCCTGGGGAGCTGTCCAATCCCGTTAGTCCCTGCTTACTCCTTCTAAGTTACCACCCATAGAAGTTCTCACCCTATAGTTTGTGGCGGATTTGCATGCTCCGCCTATTCTCCTCCCAGTTACTAGCTAGTTCTCTTCCGGAGGGCATAAAAAGCCCTCCACTTTGTTAATAAACGGATCGGCTCTGGCTTCCAAGGTGTTAAATTCGTCTCGGTGTCTTCTTTACGGGCCGCGAGGCGGGTAAACTTAACCTGAAGCCTTTGCAGCTACGGTCCACCTGAGCTCAGCAAGCTGTCAAGAACCCCCGTCACCGGTCTGATCCTCCTCCCGAAGATCAAGACTGCAACACTCACTGACCTGTTAAATTGGCCAATGGGTTGTAAAGTTACTAGAGGAGTACAGAAAGCTGGGACATTGTAAAAGCTCTGGATCTTGGGTTAATCAGGCTTTGAGTCCAGGAACTTCATCAGCTTTTCAACAGATTCTGCCCATGGAAGGGGCTTTGGATCGAGATGATCTTTAAGGTCCCTTGCAATCCAAATCATTCTATAATTCTATTATTTCTATGATTTAAAATTTAGAAATCCCTGACCACAAACCATAGTTTTAATTTATCTAAGGAATCATCTCTCATTCACTTCTAAGTGTGGCTGTGGAACTACTGGCTTGGATGACACAAAGGACTGAAATATGGATCTCTGCAGTTTCAATAAAGGTTTCAATAACGGCCATGTTTTATAGATGTGCTTTTTATTTTATTTTTTATTATTTTTGTGGATTGTGAATCCTAATGCAAACTAATGAATTTGGATTAATCTAGTATGTGTTATGGGGTTGCATTCATAATTTTATTATTTTTGTGACTTGGCCACATGAAAATAAACCTCAGTTGGAAAGGATCTGTGTTTTATAGTAACCTCCCACCACAGACCACCTTGTTTGTCAGTGAATCTCAAGCTAATCACAGGGTTAAGCTCACTTTCCAAGAAAATGCAACATTTGCTTAGTCAAGTTCAAGGGGTATGACATGGAATATGTCCCATATTGGAGTGGGTTTACAACTGTTATCATTGGGAAAGCAAGTGCCATATTCCCCCAGAAGGCAAGGGGATTGGAACTAGCTGATCTTTAAGGTCCCTTCCAACCCAAACCATTCTATGATTCTATAATTTATAGGCCATGAGATATCAGCATGTGAACTGGAGTTCTTAACTTTCAGGGGAATTTCTGAGAAACTTTCTGGTGAATTCAACTTTGATTATGAAAATCACACATATATATATTAGTAGCAATTAATTAATAATATTTGTCTTAGGAAGAAAATTAACAATAATTTATTAAATGTTTGTTCATCTAGAGTCACAGAAAATGTTTGAAGTTAGAAAAAGTATGTTTGAAAAAATTCCCTGTACATCCACTAAGAAGTTCCAAGGTTTTCCCCAGATAAAAACTATAATTGTTCAGTGTTAAATTTTATCACACCAGAAACTACCACATAAATTATTTATTATTTTCTAGTAATTTTTATTATACCTTCCAAGGTGCTAAAATTTTTCTTTAACAGTGTGTTAACTTAAAATTAAGGATCTCTGAAAATAACTCTCTGATTTGTGTAACAACCTAACCTTTACAAATCTACAAGATATAAATTGGCCTTGTTTTTCAAAGCTAGCAGAGCAACCCTTCTATAAGGTTTGGTATCCAGTATCTAATTCCAGCACATATCCTTTAATTTAGTAATTTCAGGTTATCTACGGGGTGTGTAAGCAAGTGTTTATTGAAGACACATGTTTTACTATTTTACTTTTTTCTGCCTTGAGAGAAAATGTTTTTCAAACATCTCATTGCGGTTTTGGTCACTATTTTCTTAAATTTCATTTTATGTCTCTTTAGAATTTCTCCCTTTAATCTAAATGAATAAGGTACCAGAAAAGACTGTAGTCTTTGTGTGAATCTTTTCAATTATTTTCATTATGAGAAACCAAGTGCAATTTTCAAATCCATCTTTGTTCCATTTACAAAGATATACAGCTACAATAAGGAGACATTAGGATTTGGTTTTGTTTTTCTCTTTAATCAAACTTTGGCCACTAGGGTGCAATTCATTGAACTAAATTTTAGGCACTTAAAAATTATCCACTAACTTCTGAACTACTCAGCATGGGCAGGATGTTCATTCCTAGTCAATTAAAGGAATAGATGCTTCCAAGGCTGACTCATTTGACTTGACTTACCTGGTTTACCCTGAAATGTCTCTGGGCTGCCTATTTCTCTTCACTGACTGCAAAAAGAACTGCTCATTCTTTAAAAACTTGATTACTCCTATGCCTCATCACCTAGATTTGTCTTAAAAAATTACCTACCTGAGACAGCTTCTTCAGCTTTCAGTGTGGGAATTTCGAAAGTTCTGTCTGACTCCACAACAATGATGGCAAAAAATTCTCCTGCTGATTTCAGCAGAGAAATATCTGGACAAGATTATTTTTGAAACCAAGTAATTTATGCATTCATCTGCACATAACTGGTGTGAGTTTTTCCTTTCTATTTAATTTGGAACAATTTGTGAAAATTAATTGAGTGACTTAAAGCATAGAAAGCTTGTGAAATTCACTGTTTGTATTTTGATTCAACTTTTCATTCCCACTTCTACAGATGAGAACATGCCTGGGCAGATGCTTAGGTCTTACTAGAAGCTCAGTGAACACTCACCTGGTTGGGTTGTCCATTGCTCAGTGAACTGAAATGCCATTTTTTAACTGATCCTATGTTTCAAATGCTCTCTATGCAGAATGATTGCATTAAAATGAAAGAGTATAGATTTAGATGGAATATTAGGAGGAAATACTTCACAATGAGGGCAATGAAACAATGGGACAGCTTGCTCAGAGAAGTTGTGGATTATTCTTTATTGGTCTGTCTTGGGTTGAGCTGGCAAAATGCCAACTGCCCAAGTACAGAGAAAAAGGTTCTTCCTCCCCCCAACCAGCCAAGGGGAAAAAAAAGAAGGAGAGGGGAAAAAAACCCTCTAAAGCCAGGTTTCTTCTGAAACTAACTACATGTATTTATACAGAAAAGAGAAAATTAAGAGAAAACTACAATATAACACACACTTACACAAGTTATATATAACTTCCCACTCCCCAGTAAGCACAGATTTTACCATTCTGACTACAAATCATTCTAAAAAAAGTCAATTCCCCAAAGACAGACTTAAGCAAAGAGAAGAACTAAGAACAAACATTTTACTTCCCTAAGATAACATGATGGTGAGCCGGTGCTGTGGGCTTGGGCCTGTCCATCCCTCCTGGGACAGCACGGTGTCTTCTCTGTACCTCGGCCAAGGTGGAACTGCCTAAGCCACTCCCACACACTGGATTTTACTCCTATTGAGATGATGTAAGATGGTGCGGAATACAAAATCATTGGCTAGAAGAGGTCAGCTGTCAGCTAGCCCGGGCCCAGCTCAAGGCAGCTGACAATTTCAGGCCCAAATCTGAGTTTTAAAGCCTAAATTTAGGCCTACCTGGCTAAACCCATAACATGGTCAAGGTCAGACTGGATGGGGCTTTGAGCAATTCAGTGCAATGAAAGGTCTCCCTGCCTATGGCCAGGGCATATTTTTACTGTCCTTTCTAAATCAAACCATTCTGTGATGCTATAATTCTGTGGATTCTTTTAACATTTGTCAGAAGGATGTTTCACTTTAAACATTTTGGAAAACCCACAGTCCCTCGGGACAGTGGCACTGTGCTTCCCTCACTTTACCCAACCCCGAAAACACCCCAAGTCAAGGTGCATTTTCAGGTGAGGTCCCACATCACCACGTTTAAACACCATAGAACAAGTCATGGAGTTATCCTATTGTAAATATGTGGGTATTTTCCTTTTTTAGAAGTTCAATTTAATAGTCTTCGGAATTACAAGAGTCTTCAAAGAGATGTAA
This sequence comes from Sakesphorus luctuosus, assembly GCA_013396695.1. NCBI lineage: Eukaryota > Metazoa > Chordata > Aves > Passeriformes > Thamnophilidae > Sakesphorus > Sakesphorus luctuosus. The sequence goes on from VWZD01011825.1 coordinate 63,223, forward strand.
TGAACTGTGGCCATCCAATGCACTGAAACACGTAGGTGACAGCATTAGATTAAATTCATTACACCTTGTTCCAGTCTTTTTCATAAAACTTAAGAGATATTAAGAAAGTTGTGAAACTCACATTGCCCTCAAATAAAATTTCTTAAAACTGGTGCATAAACAGGTCTTCAGCATGGTTAGTGAGTAGAGAAAGAGCACACAGACCTCTATCACTGCTTTTTCAGGCTCTGTTTACATTCTCTTCATCTCAGCATGGGGAAGCATTTGAGGCATTAAACATGTCTTTACCTCATGTCACCACATTGATCACTCATTTTTTTTCTGCAAAGATTCACTGAGGCTCCTTCAGTTCATTTTCCCAAACTGCATTTGTGTAATGTCTGAGTAATAAAAGTCAGCAGAATGACTAGATGGAATTTCATCCTTTTGTATTATCATTGAAAAAGGCATTACTATTCCCTTATCAAAAATATCCATCAGCCTAATTACATCCCTTTTCTTCATAAGGTTTTAAAATAGGATACCTAAGTCTCATAGGCAATGCAGGGTTATTATTTAATGACCATAGGGAAGATACATTTTGATTCATTTTCTTGTGTGTTAAAAATTTATGACAAACATAAAACCCTCTTATAGCAGTTGGATCATTTGTAATGGTCATAACTTTATTTAAATCATATATAGATAAAACATTATGTACATTATAAAGCATTATGCCATTTTGAGCCACTTGGGGAGACAGTCTGCTAGGCTGGAAATAAAGCAAGAGGTAAGAATAATCTTAACCGAAAAATGTGTGAACTCTGAAACTTGGCACCTAAAACATTATTTTGGAGTTTTTAACCTTTTATTAATGCAATTTTTCTACCAATTTTAATCATCTCTCTGGTAATATCTACTTTGACCTAGTTTAGTTTGAGTTTTAATACTGATTTTACCATTGGGGTTGTAATACAATCTTGCTGAGTCTGATTCTTTCCCCACCAGTTTTATTTGTCACAGTATTTAAGACAGAAGAAGAAAACAAAGGCAATAAGCAATTAAAAAAAAAACACCAACAACAAAAATAAAAACAGAAGCAGGGAAATATTTTGGAGAGCTTAGATCACCTGGGAGCAACACATCTAATTCACTCCAGACCATGGGAGAGTTTTTAAATTAAACTGGAATTGGAACATCCGTATCGACTTTGTGGGCATCCTAACAAATTTTAAACCGTATGTAGATGGTTTCTGTTCCACTGGAAGTTATGTGAATAAAATCTCCTCTGTTGAAAAAGTTGGTCCAGGTTAGTAAAATGAAAAGTCTGGAAAATGCAGGAAAAATTTTAAATTGTAAAAGGCATTTATCCTGCAGTTTTCCTATAAATAAGGAAGGTGGATCTGCCTCCTTCTCCAAAATCCAGTTTAAGAGCTGAGTTCTGATTGAGTCATTGATACTAATGCCTGCTCATTTCCTAGAGAACTGTGGTCCCATTTTTTTATTTATTTAGTGCTTATTCAAAAGGAAAATACAGCAGAAAACGTGAAGGGATTTGCAAATTTTCTTCTCAAAATACTTGAATTTCAACTTTAAAATAACCAGTTGCCACTGTATTTGAAAAGGAAATACACACATACAAGGAGACTGTCTCATAAGAATGTCTCAGCACCCTCAGGAAAGCTATCTCCCTATAAAAGTTGAATCCTCTGTTTTGTCAAATTAGACTTATGGTTAAACAGATCTTCCTCTCTCAAAATCCTTTTGCAAAAAACTAGGGTTTAGTTTCTTGACTGATATAAAATGATGGAACAAGCTGACTTTCTCTGTAGCCATGTACGTCTTCATCAGCTGAGGATGAGGCCCTAATTTTTAATATTTTTAAATATACCTCTGAAATCTTTACCATTTTCCTGTGAGAAATACCTGCCAGTTACTGGTACTAGAAACTGGAAGATGCCCTTAAAAGTGAAAGAAATAGCACTTGTATCAAGGACAGGAACCAATGGATCCAAATGCAAAGTAGTTTGAAAGGGTCACAAATCGACAATTTCCATAGTGCACTCATGTGATGGCAAGTAAGAATTTGAGATGTCTAATTCACAGAATCATAGAATCATAGAATCGATTGGGTTGGAAAAGACCTCCGAGATCATCAAGTCCAACCCTTGGTCCAACTCCAGTCCCTTTACCAGATCATGGCACTCAGTGCCACGTCCAATCTGCATTTAAAAACCTCCAGGGATGGTGAATCCACCCCCTCTCTGGGCAGCCCTTTCCAATGCCTGAGCACTCTCTCTGCAAAGAATTTTTTTCTGCTCTCCAACTTCAATTTCCCCTGGCAGAGCTTGAGCCCGTGCCCCCTTGTCCTATTGCTGAGTGCCTGGGAGAAGAGACCAACCCCCACCTGGCTAGAACTTCCCTTCAGGTAGTTATAGACAGTGCTGAGGTCTATATTCTGGCTGGGAGAAGGTATTGCCTTCCTTTATAGACTGTATAGGGCAATTTGGTAATGCCATGGAAACTGGCATGGTGACTAATGAAAAAAAATCTCTGCATCTCTAAATCACGGATTTTTCTATCATATTTTAAATCAGGCAACTGCAAATTTGCAGCAGATTTGTGACAGAAATAATAAACTTTACAATACACCCAGAAAGTCTCTCTTTTTTTTGGGTGGAGAGGAGGCAGGGTGGGGAGGGAGAGACAAAAGAAGTAAAGTACAGATGATGTATGATTCTGTGTTATAAAAGTAAATTATCAGCAAAGTCTTCTCCCAGCTTCTCTTATTTTTTAGAGTAATACAAAGACATACCCTTCACTTGCTACATCCTTGTGCTAGATAATATTTTCCAAGTGAAGGATTTTTTTTCTTAGGGGATTTCTCCAAAATGAATGTTTGGGATATTTTTCCTTCTTTATATTTCTATTATTCTATCCCAAGTTTCCTTAGGGAACCCTGAAACTCTAATAGTTAGATGTTTTATCTAAGACAGATGACAGGGTTACTTGTCTGTGACTCATGAAAGATTTTTGTGCTATGGCTGAAATTTATTTTGAGGATTTTTTTTATTTTTTATACATTTCAGCATAAATTATATGGAATTACCTGAAATAACTCTGACAAGTATGAGCTTGTATAACTAACAATAACCAGAAAAAATTATCAGGAAGTTCCTTAGATTTGCAATACTTTTCTGCGATATATATGAGTCAAGTACCTATATTGCTTGTTTCATTGCCATCAATATTAATTACAGCAATAAAAATGACTCCGTTATTGCTGTCCTGAAAAGATGTTAATGATGTGGTCATCACTGAAATAGCTAAATTGGCTAATTTGATGGCACAATAAATTCAGACTATAATTGGGCTGATTCTCTTTTCTCTGACATCTGTGTAAATTAGGAGCTCCCAAAGCATAAAACTCACGTAAATGAGCAAAGATTCAGATCTTTGTTTTATAGCTGTGGAGACCTGTTTGTAACAGTTAGGTAATTTTAGTTAGTCACTCTGCACTTTTGTGCTGCATTAGCTGGCATTTATATTCCACAGCCATAGCCACCTGCATCTCAAGCTCTTCAATACCTAAATTACTAAAGTATTAATATTCTTGCATCAGTTACATGTTCCAGCAATTCACCAGAAAGTATTTCATGATGAATAAATATAAGCATAGGTAAAAATACATTTATGTATTGCATATATGAAAAGTTGTAAGTGTTTTAACTAAATTCATGCTTAAAAAGCCAATTCTTTAAATCTTATTTTTTAACTAAATTCACGATTAAAAAGCCAATTCTTTAAACCTTAGTTAAAAAACAACTACTTGCCACTCCTGTCTCTTTTATTTTTAACAACATGACTTTTTATACAAGGTCACAGCCTTGTTCAGAGAACAGACTGGACAGTTAGCTGCTGCTGAAAAACAAGAAAATGCTTTGGGTTTTTTATTTGATTCAATCTTTTCAAGCTTTATTTACTGTACAATATCCAGACTTCACTCCACAGACAGAATGATTGATTTCTTCCCAGCATTTCCCCACTGCTTCTCTTTTGTAACATCCATGGGTTTCGCAAAGATTATTGAATTTTTGTGCATAGCACTTCTGTTAGACAGAGAGTTTATAACATTTAAGGAAAGAGAAGGGAGGCAATGGGTGACCTGGTTTTACCTCACTTAGTTTAGTTGCATAACTCTGGTACCTAAGTCAACAGCCTAATAATTCAAGACTTGATCAATTGCCAGTTAAAAGGAAGATCTTTGCAGAACAGCACAGATTTTGACTGGGTACCTCTCTGTTTCAGCTATTAAGGGAGCATAAGGAAACTATGATTCTAACTCAAAGTGCCAAAAATTTACAGGGGAAGATTGACACTCCCATTTACCAGTGAGTTACATAAAGCTTAAATTTTTTTTCTGGGAATAAAAAGGAAGGCCACCATAAAATACATCTGTTTCCATCATTTTATTGTTTTCTTGAAGAAATGAGTCTGATAAGCAATTTTGCTTGTGAGCTCTTTGATTTCTTCAAAGCAGACAACCCACAGATCCTGTGCCAAGCATGCACAAAGTGTGAAACACACATTTAATAGCCAACAGAAGGATTTTGGGTTTAAACAACATGCCTAGAAATATAAAGAGCAGAAGTAGCCCTGGGTTTGAGTCCTGCGCAGAGAGATTTCAACTCCCTCTGTCTGTTGAAATCTCCTCTCTAACATGTTATACATATTCCAGTTTTAGTTAAAAAACAAATAAAAAAAAATCTAACAGCTCAATAAACTGAACAACCTTCACTTATTCCCATAGCCTGGCCCATTTCTGGACCCTGGCACAGAAGGAATTGGAATGGAGAATTCAGCCGCTAACATGAAGTAGCTGAAATACTTTAGCACTTTGCAGTTTTTCACTACTTGACGCCCCTTGTCAAAACATTAAGGGGGATGTAGAGCGGCAGCATGTCATTATGTAACATTTTTACACATCGTATTTATAAAGAGTCAAACACATTTTATTCTTGATCTAGAACTCCGCTAATTAGATGCCACTGACAGTTTGACTGCAGACTTAGAGTCTGAACACTGTCATGTTGTTCCCAGCTGGCATTTATCGTTGGCTGGTCCATAGAAGCTTGGGCCATTCTGCTCAGGTTTGCAAGGCAAGACAGAAGCATTGAAACTTTTCACCACTTGTTCATCATCTCTCATTTGTTAATTAATGTCTGCACAGTGCTTTGAGCACGGGCTGTCAGAATTCCGCCTTTTATTTCCCAGGCAAGAAAGCCTGGAAAACACAACCATGGATGCCTTATAAACAACTCAGCCACCCTAGATGGGAAAAAGAAAAGCCAGAGACAAAATCACCTGAGAATCCAACCTTTTGAAAAGTACATTTATCATAGTATTATCATACCAATACAGGTTATTGCACTTGTGATTTTGGGTTAAAGAGGTTTTTGTCATTTAACTAGTTCAGATCTAACAAAAGTGCTACAATATAGAGCTCAGCAGCCAGTGTAAAGCCATCCACAAGCATGCAAAGGTAATGATCAAGTTAGTGAATTTTTGAGCTAAATGTACATAACAAGCAGATCTTACTCTCCCTTCTAAAAATTGTAATATTGCCTGGATCACATCCCAGAACACCCTACTGGTAGCTGGAGTCTGTGATACACCTTGCTCAGCTCTGACCATGCTGTTAAATGGCAATGTCCTGAATCCTCCTGAGCTGTGTACAAGTCACCCCACATTGTAGATACTTTGGGGGTTCACCAGGTCCATTACACCTGTTATTAAAGGTATCCATTGCACTCTCATTCTCCAAAGTCATAACCTTTGTATATTACTAGTTTTATGTACAGAATAAATAGCACACCTACACAAAAGGATCAAGTCCCCTTTAATGATATTAAATAAAAATTTGTCTGCCTATAACCCAAATTCGTCATATCTCCTTTCTAGAACTGCATGCCTCTAAATTCACAGTGCATTTTCTATTGAAATTTTCCTGGATGCAAAAAATCAGGCACAGTAATGTAGGGAAATGGGTGTTTTCCAACTAAAATACCACTGCAATGCAGATTAGGAGGGGCAACCAAATTTGGAGTGATCATAATAATGAAAAGCTCTGTGAAAAATTACTTTATTTCCTGCCTTTCCTGTTTATTGTCTACTAGCAATGATAATATCTATTGCACTCCCTAAGTTATTTTGTCATCTGTAGATGGCAAGAGCTCTTGTAACTGTTTAGCTCACCACCTATGTAAAATTTCTTGTATCAAGGCTCAGTGAAAACAAAGGCAAAAGAATTTATCCACTTCTGCTCATTTCAAAGCAACAAGTGGTGTTTCATGCTTCTATCTACAAGCCAGGGTACTCATGCAACTTCTGAGATGGTCTATCATTTATTTAATGCCTAAATACACACTTACTTGCTAAACTTGGATGCAAACATACAGAAGGATGGTCAGAATTTTTTGTTTAGAGAAAATCTTCAAAGCTGTGGAAATATATTTACAAGCAAAGACAGCTTTTAAAGATAGGGGGTTTAGTTTGTTTTTCAGTATGAATTACTTCATGTCCTTAGACCACAGGATTATGTTGAGAGCTCAAGGTTATCTAATATTTATATAGAACTGGATGCTTTTCTAGGAGAGAGTAAATTCATGCCTTTATAAAAAGACAAACTTTACCTTTATCAGCTCAGCAGTCTTAATCTTGATCTCATTTGAAGAGCTGTGAAAAGAGGTGTGTGTGGGGAAAACGTGGGCATAATTAGACAGGAAAAAGTTAGACTCTCAGTTTCAGTCATCTTAGTCTTTGGAAACAAAAATTACTTTACATTTACACACAATAAAACAAGATCTTTCGCAGCTGTAAAATTCTCCCCATAGAAATCTTACATAGCAGTAGTAAATAATGCAGCACAAGGTAACGACAATGACACATTAGAGCTTCGTTTGATTGCATGCTGTGCTTTGTGCATGATGCAGAATTCAATGGACAGTGATAGGAAGGGGGGAAGAGGCTTGTTTGTGTTCAGATTACATAATCCACTCATCTTTGTTGTTTCCGTTCCAGGCATTTTGTCCAAAAATGTTCTGCTTCTCATAAAGTGCATTCAGCCTTATCTGGATCTCAGAAGCCTAAGGCTTTGTTACCATAGTTATTTATAACTTAACAGTAAAAAAATAAGAGCTGAACAGGAAAACACTTCTTCAGTCATAAATAAATAGCTCATTTGTACCTAGGGAGGAAAAGAATAGCTTTCAAAGAGCTTTCACTTCAATTGCAGAACCATGACTTCCAGGTAGAAACGATTGGAAGAAGGCTCTCTAAAACTAGATTCGTGCCATTTGTTGTTGAAAGCACATTGCTAAGATTTCCAAAATTACTCTGGGATTTGAATACCTTTGTGGCTATTAGGTGTCCCACTTGGAATGAATCTGAAAGGAGCCCTTATAACACTAAGCATTTCCAGCTCCCCGAAAACCAGACATCCCTGTCAACCACCAAGAAATGGAGGAACACGAAATTCTTGCCTAAGAGAAAATGAGTGGCAGCTGCAGATGGAGAACCATATTCATGTGGGATAATTTAGTCCTTTGAAATACAGCGAAGGTAAAGAAAACAAATCTTGAAAAGTTTCCTATGAATTATCCATGTAACAATTTGTGACCCATTGTAAATATTGATTTTGTGCTCAGAAGCTGATTTCAGATAAGTGCCGAACTACTGAAATGTGGAAATCAGAAACTAGGCCGTGTTTGTGATGATGCTGTTATAACTGAAACTAAAACACTGATAAAGCATTTTCCATAAACAAGGAAAAGGTATACTCAGATAACTACTCAGAATCACAGAATGGTTTGCGTTAGAAGGGACATTAAAGATCATCCTATTCCAACCCGGCTTCCTTGGGCAAGGACAACTTCCACTAGAACAAGCAGCTCAAAACTCCAACCAACCTGGCCTTGAACACTTCCAGGGATGGGGCAGCCACACATCTCATGAGCGTAACCATTTCAATTAAGGTGTTCAACAACACAGTAACATAGTTGAAATGATGAATTTTTATATGTTTACAAAACATTACATATTAGCTCCAGAGAGAGAGAAAACCTACTCAAATGAGTTTAACTTTCAAAACCCAGGATAAACACCCTCAATTGTATTCTCCCTGACATGGACAGGTTTTGCAAAGATGTTTTTCCATTTCGTTTCAGCAGTATTAATTTGGGTTTAAGGGGTAAAAAAGGAATCTAAGAATCACAGTTCATAAGGTGACATTGAATTTGAACCACACAGAAGTTTTACTAAATTTTAGTAGAGGCTTGTTTTGTGCCAACTGGCCTGCTTTGCTGATCTCTCACATCATCATCCCTGTTACAACTGAACATTTCCAAACCTCTCGAATAAACAGTGATATTTCTCCCTTCATTTTCTATTATTAAGATGGAAGAATACCCCATCTATTTCCCCAGTTTGGAAGCTTTCTAAGCAGAAACAGAGAAACTGCCTGAACCCTCCAAAGCTCTTGCTGAAATGAAGCATTTCTCTACTCTTGAATTTCTTTCAGTAGGTGTTGAAACCTTTTATAGTAAATTGCATTTTACATGTTAGGAACTTCAAAAGAAGGTGTTAATATAATTGAGACATGATAAGTTTGACAGTTGGTGTCATTATATGAGTTTCACTCAGCAGTCTTCTGAAGCAAAAATAATTTAAAAATCTGTGTTCCTAAGGAAAGGAAGCTCATGCTTTTAATGATGAAATAACTTCTTAATAACTTTCTAATCCACAAAGTCCTTGTCCAGGTCCCAGTATTCAACATTTTAAAGTGGATTACATGTAACTATTCTGACTCTCATGTTTCTGATATTATTTTTGCGGTAATATAATTGTATTCTGTGGTTATACACTCTCTCTTAGATTTGTATTATATCACAGATAGAGAAATATCTTATACTTCGTTATTTGACACTTTAAATCTCATTGCCCTTCAGTGTACATCAATAGGCTGAGGTCCTGTCCCAGATTAAAACTTCTACCATGATTTTTCAAAGATCAAGCCAAATAAGAGAGAAAGGCCTGAGGACAGCCATGAACGGAGCTGCCAGCAATGTTGTTTGGGGAGTCTGGGAACAGGAGGCACTTTGAGTATCAATTAGTTGATTCATTTCCTGGCAAAATTTTGGTCATCAACATGTGATTAAGTTGATCAGTAAATGTTAGGATTGAGACTGCTAAAAAAGGTAAGAAGATCTTTCTCAGATTTTTCAGGCCTGCCTATCATAGCCCCAGCCTTCACAGAAACTTGTTCTTCACCTAAACTCATCTAGTTTCCCTTAGCTGTTATTCTCGCCTTGGGGTTCTTATTCCTTTGAATTAGTCAGAATTTAGATGTTTGTATAAACAGATCTCCAATTGAGTGTTCCAGGTACGTTTTTATCTTGCAGTGGATGATTGGTGTGCCACAACCACCCCTGGTACCAAGGATGGTATCTGTATTACTAAGTCCTTCATTCAGCACTCTGAATCACAAAGAAAGGAGGGATATTGTGAGAAGTGAAACCGAGTGCCTGTGCTGCTATTGCAGGTCTTTCAAAATCCCCCGTGGAACAGTGCATCCATGAAATTATCAAGGTTTTTGTGTGTTTGAGGGAGTAAGTAAGGCCTTGATCATAGCCAGCATGAAAATACTGGACTCCATACACAAGATGTGTTTCAAGGAGTTCATAGACATCATCCCCAGGTTCTGAGCCTGGTTCCCAAGGTCCATGACATTGGACAGGTTTCCCAGAGAAATTGCGAATGTGCCATCCCTGGAAATGTTCAAGGCCAGGTGTGATGGGGCTCTGAATAATGTGGTCTGTTGGAAGGCAGCCCTGCCAGTGGCAGGGGATCCAAAACAAGATGATCTTGAAGGTGCCTTCAAAGCCAAACCATTCTGTGACTTGCTGCAGTTCAGCCTGTGTGCTTATTATTGCATCAGTCCCCTTTCACAGAGCAAACTTTTCAGAAACTGTTCTCATGGCATTTTCATCAACAGCTTTCCTGTGAGAACATTTTGTATTGATTCCCATGAAGCAGTTTCACATAAGGCATCATCAGTGACTCTGTCGTCTTGAAGGAGTATTATCTTAATTCTCAAAGCTCCAAGATCTAGTCTGATTGCACGGACTCAAAACTTTTTCTTGTTTACTGGGAATTAAAGGTACGTTTCCCAGACTTCCTACTTTTCATCCAGACCTGAAGAAAAAAGAAAACCAGAACACCGCTGGGAGATCTTGCTCTGTCATTGTGAGAATATGACAGATTCTCAAATTACAGTGGGGATAGTTGATACAAGGTGGGGGGAGGCCCGTGTTACAACACTAGTAAAGTAAATGTACTTTTGTAGCTTTTGTCTTACACAACCCAGCAGGAGTGACATGAGGAGAGATGACAGGCAAGCACATGCCTCAGCTAAGGAGAGGGGAATGGAGGTGAGGAAGCAGGAGGTGGTGATAGAGCATGAATAGCTTCACAAGGCATCCCCAGATAATCAAGTTGACAGAAGGAGTGGGAGTTTGCATGCAAACTTTCTGCAGTCTCATTAGCTTGGGAGCAGGCTGATGAGTGCTGTAAATAACAGGTGCTTCATTTAACAAGGGAGAGAGAACAAGAAAATGGAATGAAAAGAAATTATTAGGACTAAAGTTTCACCAAGAGTGTTGGAGGCTGAGGCTACAACAGGGAAGAGAAGTGCTCTACCTCTTTCTGTCCCTTTGCATGTGTGTAGGCTCATAAGCAGGAGATCTGAATGCTTCCTATGAGCACCAACCTCCTCTACCCTGCAGAGTTCTGCTGTAATGTGTCCATCCTTGGAAGGAACTGAAGTTTTCCACAGCTTCTGGACCTAGAGTATTACTTCGAGGGCAGACAAGTATTCACACAGGGCTTGGGACAAATGGCATTTCATGGAGCTGCTGGACCATGTGTGATGGTCTTGGCTGTTTCCTGGACCACAAACTTCAAGGTGGCTCAAAGCCTCTGGCACACTGGATATCCCTGAGGGTCTAAAATACACTTCCACATGTTCAAAAAATCAATGCTTGAGTTGAGTGATGCCCTGTAGCATTTTTGTGACTATTCTGAGGCACTCTTTATATTTCCTCTCCACCTTCCAAAAACATGAACAGAACTCCTTCACCAAAATGACTAGTTCCACCACTCCCAGGAGTAGAATAAGATCTGCTATCAAATTCAATTTCATAAATTGCTTTTTTTTTTGAAAGTAGGACCTGTCCATGAGGATTTTAGCTCCATGTAATTAACGAAGAAAATTCTTATTTAGTTTATAATGAAATTGCTCTCAGACACAACATAGCATCAATATCCAGCAACTACACAAGGTTTCTATCAATCATCAATTCCTTTATTTTTATCATGGCATCATAATAAATGAGTAGTACTCTTGTTTTTTTCTTTAATGTTTCTTTTCATACAATAGTAGCAAAGAAATGTTAATCTTCTCTTGTCTTCACTGGTCAGAATGAGATGGACACATCACCATCTCAAAAGTGCCAATGGCAATTTTATTTTTTAAGCTAATTCTAAACGGAATTGAAACTTTCTCTACTTTTTTTTAACACTTCATGGTGATTGCTTTGACAAGAAGTGGGATTATGCTCTTGCAGGAGACATTTTGCTCAGTAAAAACTGGCAGACTTGCAATTAGTTATATCTGTCCGTTGTATTTGGTCATAGTACCTTCTTCTCCTGAGTTTCTTGAAGGCAAAGGAAAGAAACTGGAGGCCGCTTCCCATCTCAGAGGCAGGGTAAGATTGCAAGGTTGCTAAGCAGTATGTATTAGCCTTGACCTCCCATATCTACCAGGACGCAGAATAATGTAAGAGTTGCTACTTCATTGGGCAGCAAGTTACCACTTTGTGGCTAGACAGATGGATTTTTGTTTTGTTGAGGCATGAAGAAATTAAAGATAACTTTTCACTCAGTGGGTGTTTGATATAGACACATATACTCCTGTTGACCCATTTGAAACTTCACAACAGGGAAATACTTTAAAAGCCTGAAATTATTTAACATTTTTGTTTTGTTATCCTTTTACACACTTGCCTGAGGGTAGCACAAGTTCACTTGCCTTTTGCAGTCTGGTTTTGTCCATGCACCACAAGGTACATGGGGATGTAGTGATTCATCTCCTCTGACTTTGGGTGCCTATTGCTCAGTTGCTTTGGCTACCTGTGGCTCTCTTCGTAATAACTTCAGAGACCAGAGGGCTTTAAGGTACAATTCATTTGACCTATTTTAGACATTGACTTTAGCATGAAATAAATTGCACTCCAGAAATTCTCATTTCTCTCCAAAGTGAGCCTCAGGTGACCAGCACAACCACAGCTGCCTATAGTGAGGCTGTCTACAGCTGTGTTAAATCAGTCCCACCCATGAATCTCACTCAGTGCCTGTATCCACTGAAATCCATGGAGAAATTCCCTTAGGCTTTGGGCACGGTTCTGCCCCATTTCATCTTTGAGAAGAGGTGGATATGCTTGCAGGTATTTTAAACACATGGTGGGCTTTTACTTTCCTGAAGATTTAGGACAGCATCTTAAAGACTCATTAAATATCTGCATTGAGTTGCTCCTGTTCACTGACCTATTTGAAATGAAAATTAAGTTTGTGTGATAGGGCTGGAGATGTAACATTCCTCTGCAGGTTTGAAATTGTAAAGGTAATTGTTTTATTAAAATATTTGCTCTTTTGCTCCCTACAAGGTTTTTGATGGCCTGGAAGTCACTGTATAGCATCATGCTAGCTGTTAGTGCTTTGATTTCCACAATGCCTTTCTTTATTTAATAGGCCTGAAATATTGATTAACATTTACAGATTCAATTCCAAGCACTTGCCAGGGGTTACAGAGAGCCAGAGAGAGCTGGTTGTGCCAGTCAAATTCTGAGGTGTAATGAAATCCCCTACTGTGCCTGTCAACTTATCCAGTGTACAGGTCATTTCCCACAAGATCTGCAGTGTTGAAAGAAGCAGTTTTCACTTGAAACATTTCATAGGCAAAGGGAAAATATGTCTCCAGTATTGTATGCTTTATCCCTTTGTCTAATATTGAATAGCCTCATTGCTTCACACAATTTTTGCCCCAAAGCTTTCAAAGTCAATAGAAGAAGAATGTTTCAGGTGGGCAAAAGTCAAGACTCTCATTGTAAATGCTTTATTACTGTTGTCAAGGAATTCCACAGTAACTAAGGCTAGAGACAGACAAGCCTCAAAAGGGCTGGAATCTCAATCCATTTTAGTTAAGTACCGAATGATTCTTTTATTCTTCCAAATATTACAAAGCTCCCTTTGAAAGATACTTGCATCTTTCTTCCAATAATGTTCTCATTCTTAATTTCTTCTAAGACCACAACTTTCCTTCAAACTCAGACTTTCTTACCTATTTCAATCCAAGTCCAAATAGAATGTCTTCTATTCCATCCAAGCCTATATGTGATTTTATATTTTTCTTCTTGATCAGGGCGCCTTTGTCTTCTTATGTCCTAGAGAGAAAAGGAAGAATATGCAGAGAAATATTTTATGGTTTAAGGTTCCAGTTTTACTTTTGTTGTTCAATTTTGAATCCCAGATTTCAAAATGGTTGTTTTAAAGAAAGGTGTCTTGTTCTTTGAGTGACCAGGAACTAATTTTAGATAGACTATAACAATTGTCTTTATGAAAAAAAAAAGAAAGTTGCTGACCATAATCTGTCACACGAGGCAATATTGCCTCAAGATCAAAATTTCTGAATGAGGAGTATGTTGTTTGCCCTTTGTTCTCTAACAAGGGGAAACAGGTATCGGAGGTAGCAAATGCTTCCAGTGCCATGCCTTGACCTAAACTCAAAATGATGGGTTTGATTTATAATTTTATAGTAGACTTTGGCCGATTTTTCAGCAGCTTCATTTGTAATGAGGCATCTGACTCTGATGAATGGCTGGATAGAACCACTGACAGATTCCAAAATATTTTCTTCAGTTTTTGCTGAGTATATTGAAAGAAGAGGAAAAACATCCATCTGAGAATGATGCATTGGATATTTTATATATCACTGGCACTAGTTCAGGAGGGATCAAGTCCACTCATTTAATTGAACATTTCTATCTATCTGCAATGGATATTGGAAAAGACGAAGGGGCTTTCCATCAAAAATGGGTTATAAGCAATTTGACATTCCACAGAAAGTGCACATTGTCTCTCTCAAATTTGTCTTTATTCACTTATCTATCATTTAGGAGCTTTGCACTAAGATAAGTGGCTAACATGTAGTCCCAATAGTTACCACCAGAGACTGATTTCCCATTACCAGGAATGAGCTTCAGTGAAACTTTGTCTACAAGTTTCCCCTGAACTGCAATATACACTCAGTTCTACTGCTAAGAAATTAATTATGGTCTGTATATACCTTTGCTTTAGATATTATACTTCAATTTCTATATTCTTCACTGAGAACAAGATGTCTCAAATCAGAACTCCGCTGGAAAAGGATTTTTTTTTTTTACTGGAAGCCAACATGCTCAAGATTAGCATATATAATACTAACAATCTATGGTTATTCCTTGGAGGGGGGGATTGCATTTAAGACTGAAAAACAAATATTTAAGTGTCCAGATGTGAACTGAGTATTTAATCTCTTAATAGGTACAGCCAACAAGGATTGTATCCAGACAACTACTTAGCTGGAGAGCCATGAAGAGCAGAATTCAACCATGTAAGTTTTCTGAAACTTTAATATCTGGGTCCTTTACAAATGCCTAAGGCATTCCTGCAGGACCCACCAGTATAACACAGGATTCATGGGAGATGACACCATTGTGAAGCAGCAGCTAGAGGCCAAGCAAGATATTTGTCAGAATCTAAAATTAGAGAAGACAACTGGATGCTGTCCTAGATAACTACTTAATGGTGAGCTGATAATCTGAGCAACACAAATATGACTGCTTTCAGTCAGGGAGACATCCTGGAGCATTTTAAACATGTACATAGCTTGGACAAACATGACACAGTCTTTGTGAGACACAAGCCCTGCTGAAAATGCAGATGAGAGCCAAGTGGGATCCACAAAGGAACGTCAAATGCAATAGACACATTCATGTAGACAAATTAACTAAGTTCTAGAACCCATTGAATTTTCACGAATGTTATGGGTTTAGCCAGGTAGGCCTAAATTTAGGCTTTAAAACTCAGATTTGGGCCTGAAATTGTCAGCTGTCTTGAGCTGGGCTGGGCTAGCTGACAGCTGACTTCTTCTAGCCAATAATATTGTATTCCATACCATCTTACATCATCTCAATAGCAGTAAAGTCCAGTGTGTGGGAGTGGCTTAGTTCAGTTTCACCATGGCTGAGGTGCAGGGAAGACGTGCTACGTCTTTTCTGCTATCNATGTCTCCTTTAACTACCAGGAGCTTAGATGTGTAGACATCTGCAGGTAAACTATTCAGGGACCTGCATGTTTAATTATATCAATATATGAAAATTCTCAGAGTACCCCATCTAATGTATCTTAGGATCAGATTGGCAATAAGAAGTGGTTTTATCACACAGAATCACAGAATAAATAAGCTTGGAAAAGACTTCTGAGATCATCGAGTTCAATTTATGACCCAACACCATCATGTCAACCAGGCCATGGCTCTAAGTGCCACACTCAGTCTTTCCTTAAATACCTCCAGGTAGTGTTCCACCACCTCCCTGGGCAACCCATTCCAACGTCTAATCACCCTTTATATGAAGAAATTCTCCCTGGAAGACTTTCTTGGAAAGTCTGATCAACAGCAAGATGGAAGTCTCTTTGGTTTTGGTTTGGTTTGGTTTTTTTTCTCTAGTACATTGAAATTATACATTCATGGAAGTGGAGGAAAACATCAAGAAATTGAGAAAAGGTGACTTCATCATTCTTGACTGCATGGATGGACATCCCCCTAAGTGAATGGACAGGATGATTCAGCTTAGTGAAGGTGAAAAGCAAGCAAAAATATCTAATAGCTTGTGGTTGCAAGTGAAAGACAAGTCTCAAATACTGTTGCCTTTCTGATTTAGGACTTAATTTTAAAAGGAAAACACTGTGTTTCTAGATGAGGTAAACCATTTGTTTGACTTTTAACAGGAAAACAAAATCTCAGTTCAGATCAACTCAAGTACTGCGTTTTTTCTAAAAAGGGATAAACAAAAAAAGCAATAACTAGCAGAGCCCTAATGAAAAGAAAGTAAACTCAGATGGAATTAAATTTCAACAGAATATCAGTGCCTAATTCCCTTCTCGTTTTAACAACCTGGATCACAGCTGTAGTCTCTGGGCTTTGCCATGCATTTTCTTTTAGTGGTGTCTTTTCAGTGTGTCTTTGACACCTCTCTCCCGCATATTCCATATCCATACTCCATCCCCAATTCTATTCCTCATGAGCTTTTTGGCTATGTACCCCTACCTACAGCTACAAACCTTTATTTTTCAAATTATTGTCACAATTTCTGCTTTCTTACATTTTCCTTGATTATGAAAATAAGGTCTATTGTATCAAATTCAGCTTGACCAGGCTCCAGAGCTTGTAATTTTATTTTGATTTTTACTTTCTTTTAGAAAATACTATGCTTGCTCTCTAAGTTGTGTTGCTTGACTTCTACCCATTTTATCACTCTACTGCCAACATGAATGTAAACTCCTCCAGATAAATCATTGTCTTTTTAGAGTAACTTTGTAGTATTAAAGCCAAATCTGTAACACTTTCATCATGTTGACATAATAGCAATCCAAGATATCCCTGACTGCACAAATGCTGGGGGCATGAATTCTAACATTTTGCTGTAGGCTAAACTGTACAAAAGGCTTTAGCAGCTGTGATTGACCCTATCTGGTATAAATCAACTGTGATGTGTTTAAATTAGTGGCTTTTAATTAGACATACATGGGACTGGGGACAACACTGAACACGATCAGGAGAAATCTCTGCTGCAACTCAGAAATAAAATGGTCATTTGCATTTGCTGATCTCTAATTGTGACAACTTTCATGAAGGTCTCCTTTCTCTTTTCCTTATGCTGGTCACACTTTAAGCTCCCTTCGTCTCTGTGCCCCTTTAGCAAAATGATACATTGACTTCTTGCTGAAGACATGAAATCTCTTTTTCTGTTTTAGCCATAATCCTTTTAGCAGCTCTATCCTTCTCTGCATTTTCTGGGTCTAACCATTACCTTTTTTTGATTAACTGTAAGTCAAATTTACAGGTGTTTTGGGGGTTTAGTTTGGGTGGGGGATTTTTTTAAGTTTTAATGTGAACTAGCCAGGGATTTAGAAACACAGATCCCATCAGCTTCTGTGGTGGTGTTCTGTTCCTACAAATATTAAAGGTACTTTTGAATATATCCCTTTGGGTGCCTCAAATAGAACTTACACAGTTGACACTTAAATGGAAGCAAAGATGTAAAACAAATGCCGAACACCCACAGGTTCCTTCGGTTTTAGTGCTTATTGCAGGTGCTTTGTCACTTCTAAAATTTGCACATTTCTACTCAATTTGGAAAGGCCAGCACATTTGCAAAAGTACAATCTCCACCCTGAAGAGTTTTGTGTTTCAATAAATGTGTTAAGAAGGGAAAAAAGAAGATGAAGACCTCAAGACAGTTGCCTAATTTCCACCTTTTATTACAGGAGCCCTTCCTCTAACGCTTCATGATAAATTCAGTCAATTATTGACCAATTCCTAAAGCAGAAGTAGGGAATCTGCAGGACCAGGCACAGCTTGAGATTGCTTTTTACATGACTTATGGTCACTTTACCGTGTGTGAGTGTGACATGAGCAAAGTGCCTGATTAGTCTACGACCCTCTGAGCAGGGTTTAAAAACCCTTCTTGAGGTTTTTTTCCATTGACTTCCATCAAATTCCATTAAACAGTGAATCCTGGCAGGGATTTTGAAATCCTCTATAAGGTGCTGTGGGTTCGATTTCACAAAAGCATCAAGGCCTCTACACGTTACTAAGAGCTGATTCTTTAGAAACTCATTAGCCATTTAAATGAATTGTCATTTGGGGATCTAGTTTCCCACACAACCAGGAAGCTAACTGAATTTTAAAACATTCACATGAGTTATTTTCACAGATCAACTCTCTTTCTTTTTTCCTCTTTTCTCCTTTGTCAGTCCATATCTTAAAGCATACAGATTTTTGGACATACAAATTTAATCTTTTGAAAGCCAAGTATGAACCTTGAGAACAATTTGCAAGGATAAGATGAAACTAGGAAAATACCCAAAGAGTTCTTTCCTAGTGGTAAATTTGAGTCCATTTTATAATAGAGGGAAGAAAATCTTTCCTTGAAAAGACATATTCTAATTGAATGTGAGCTATGCACATCTTTGGGTTAGCTCTTTATTTTTCACCTCCTTTCTTAACAGATGATTATACACATTATCAAAATTATATTAAAGGGTTTTCATTGAAATGAATGTTGGACTTCTCAGAATTAATAGCCTAACCTCCTTGAGTACCTGTTCACAGCTAAAGGAAGGTCAGAATCTCAGTATCAAGCCTAAAGATTCAAAATGTGGCTTAAACATAACTTGTATGGGACATTTTAGTTTGTCTTTTGATGCCAATAACTTATATTTTCCAAGTTCTCCCTGTATTCCAGGGGGCCAGGAAACTTAGTTCTCTTGAAATGAAAACTGAGAAGCAGAAGCTTGTGTAGAAAAAAACCAAAAACCGAAAACCAAAACAGATAAATACCATGGTATGAAGGATAAAATCTGGAGATATGACAATGTTGTGATCTGTATCTTTGTGATTCCTGCTGCAGTGGAATGGGCTCATCTCCTTTATCTCAGAAGAAGGACTGAAGTTCTCTGAGAGCACATGGTGTCACAAAAAAACCCAAAGAAACCTTCAAAGACAATTCTCTCACCTCCATGGAAACTCCTGCACTCCTTGAAAGGGGAACTTTGATTGTTCCTTTAACATAATGTCTTCAAAAATGCTGCAGTGAAGAAGATTCTGAAGAAAATGTAGAAATTGAACAAAACCCAAGTGATTTCCTCAAAACTAAATAAAAAGTTGAAAAGTCCTCAAGTGACTTCTTCAATACTAAGCAATATATGAATGTAAATTTAACTTTTTAGATCTTCATATCTCTTACATACTTACTTTACTCAGATATTCCAGTGATCTGAAGCCCATGAGTGTGAAAGGAAGTTGAAATTTCTTCACTGAGTGATATTTTGTAGTCAAGAATTTACATTTTTTGAGAATAATTTCTTTTTACTTGTTGCTAAGAAATGTTTCTTTTCCTAAGAACGTATGAAAATCTATAAAACTTTTGAGAAAAGTGAACTTTTTTTTATCCAGATTTTTCCTAATTCTAAGGTAGAGAAATGAGGAAACATAAAAGAGAAAGAACAATGGATTAGAAGTGGAGGAGGAATTCAAAAATAGTGCTTAAACTTTCATAATTTCTGTACTGAATCCATTTCATTCTATCTTTGTCCTCCTTTTTTCAGAATTTCTTTTTTTCTAGTCATAGCTGGTAAGTAGTGTGGCCCAAATTAAAGATCATTTATATTGTATTAATATTCACCACTCCTTATTTTGACAAAACACTGATAAAAGTTGTTTGCTGAAGAAATACATTAATATTAATAAGTGAATAATGAGTTCACATAACACTTTCATTATCTGTACATTCATAAGTTTGAAAGATGAGTACGATAGTTGAGTAAAAAATATTGCTAATTATGTTCACAGCTCAAACACCAGAGCGGCTTTTTCTAGAGATGCACCAAAAGTAGAAATCAAAATATCAGCCTTAAACACAAGAGCAGAGCAGAAACCCCACCTCAGATTCATTTTTTGGTTCTAGCTTTGCTCTTTATCTTGCTGTGACTTTCTAAATATTTGTTGAAAGAGCTCTTGGGAGTTCTCATGTTTGTTACAAAAGACTGGCCATATTTATTCCAGTAAGGGAAAATGTTGCCCTCACTGTAAACAAGAAGCAGCTGGACTGTGCTGATGAGCTCCAGTGAGAGCACAGTTTATGCACATTTTTTTGTAGGTAGGCATTTGTGTATTGTCAGCTTCTCCAGCAGAGTTTTGTTTTATCTTGGAGTTGATACTCCTCACCAAGATGCATGTAAATAGACTTCCCATGAGCTCTTGCAAAAAAAGTGATTGCAGCACTAATCGAAACAGTCACAAACTTACTAAGCTGCCCTAAAATTGGTCTGACAACTATTTGAGGAGCAAAGAACAGCTGGAGTGGGCAAGTGATGGCCACCAAGGGCTGAGAGAATTCCCGTACAGGAGTCTGGGATTGTTTGTTTTCAGGAGACACTGGAGAGCAAAGTCCACCCCAGGAATATTTTCTTATCTTCTTCATGGTTTGAAAATTGAATCACACAATATTTTTTGTAGGAAGAAAGAAACAAAACCAAAAAAACCATTCCACTAAAGAGTGTTACTGTACCACTGAGGAGAAAGTTAAGAAGACCAACTCGGTCTTCAGTGCCAAAGAAAGTCACAAAGAAAATTTTCTTCAAGGTTTTGATGGTGTTTAATAGGTTGTCTTCATTATAAAACTTCCTGTGTTGTTCACAGTGGGAAACATGATTTCAAACTAACTTGTCTGTCAGATTTGTTCTGGTTTAGCAACAAGATCTAATCTTTATATTAATGTTAGAATTAGAAGAGCGGGAATGAAAGATACTTTGCCTATTACAAGTTTATGCCTTTTGATTTATTTTTTTTCTTTATTTGCACATACCTAATTGCTGGATCAGCTGGAAATTTGAGTTAGTCCAACTCAGGTCTGACTTGCTTAAATCTCTATCCATCATCTGTAAAAGGAGATTTGTACAATTACTGCCCTAACTTGCATGTCTTAGTTAAATGCCAATAGATCTATGTCCATCTAACATTCTAATTAATATTCTGAAATGATGAAGATATATTCACATATTCGAATAAATAATTTTATTTTCCTTGATGTGGCATAGGCAGATTTTTCCCAATGGGCTACATGACTATTCCAGAGGTCAAGTTCAATCATCAAATAGTACATTGACCATGAGGACGTTTATGGTCTTATTTCCAGCCTAAGTGAAATGTCCTATTTTAAGCACTGTGTATACCTTCCAATATGATCACTTGTCATGCAGAACATGCAGTCTTAAGGTATTTTGTTTTAAAAAGTATTTTTTACCTTTTCTTTTTTGAGCTGATGATAATGTGAAGGTATTTCAAGATGAAGGCATTTATATTTCAAGGAACAAAACAAAGAGAGACTGTAATGGCACATGTGAGCTACATTTACCCTGAGGCATTTACCATAAAGTTCAGTTTATTTTTTATTGCATCATTCTGACAGCTGTGAATAGGAAAGTGAGCATATTGGTATTGTCACTGGGAACTACCATGTGTGTCTTTTGATACGTGCGGGACAGGGAGTATCAGGAAAGGTACCAGCATCTGTGTGCACACAGAGGCACAGCCAGAGAGCTCCCTGGGATCCATGGCATTTGGAAGTCAAGAGGGATAAAACAGTTAAAAATACTGCTGATTTTATCTTTTATTTTTTTAATAGGGAAATGAGGGAGGGAGCAAAGCTGGGAAGAAGAAAAATAAGGAGAAAAGCACAGTGAGACAGAGAGAGGGAGGGAAGGTAGGAAGAAAGTAGGTAGTCGGGAGGGTGAGTATGCAGGACTGAGAGAAACAGAAAAAAAAACATAAAAAGAAAAATTTAGGAAATGAAAGAGTGAAATAAAAATTAAGAGAGGAAGGAAGGAAGGTAGAGCAAGCTAAGGAGGCAAAGGTGAACTTCCTTCTACATATTTGTCTGGAGAGGTACACACAAGTATGTTTGAATTGCAGACACAATTTAAAATGACCTTCTACAAATGTCCTGGTGCACAAAACAAGAATAATCCATCACTTCAAATGCCTGGAAAACTTCCTTATGCTTTCTCTAGTCTCTATGGAGCATCTTTAAGCAAAAGTGTGGTAAATAATATATCAATTTTCTATCGCCACCTATGAGTGAAAATGTAGAACTGCGAATTATTGTTCTGTGTATAACAGAGGAAGGAGATGTGAGTGTTGTAGTTCAAATATTTCCAGACTTGTATGTTTGTATCTGAGGCAAAACCAACTGCAATTTTTTGTTTCTGAAGGAAATAAACCAATTTTCAGCATGTTTAAGGTTTAGTAATTTATTTGGGTTTACTCACATCATAAATTTTGAGACTTATTTGAGTAGTTTTACCATCCTGTCCTAACCGAAGCTGAAATTTGGATGTTCTATAGTCAAAGATAGAGACAAGCTTCTGATGTGGATGGTGCAAGCCATGAGGTCTGAGATCTAGGTATAGATTTAGTGGCGACTGGTGCAAAAGAAGAGGAGAAATGGGAGAGAAACATGGGTGATTTTTCAAAATCAACAAAAAGTTCAAAGTGGGGTGGACCAGAAGATCTGAGTGAATGTAGAAAAGAATGTTGTAGAGTGGTTGAACAATATAGAGTGGAGACTGGAGATGGGACAGGATTACAGGATTAGGGAGGAAAAGGGTATGGCTGCTGAGAGTACATAATTCATAAGGTCACAGGGTAGAGAGGAATGAATCCTGTGATGTGGCAGCAGCAGGACTCGAAGATGAGTCAGAAAAAGTGAAGAAAATACAGAATGTGATGAGACATTATTTGAGGATTCAGGAACTCTGGATATCCTGTTTAGCTTAGCCACAGTCTTCCTGTTTGATTGGAAAAAGAAGAAAAAAAAAGTAAAATAACTGGGCCCAATTCATGCCAAGAGTCCTGGCGGGATTCATTAAGTGAATGAAACTTTGCAGCACAGAGATCTTTGAGCTAGTCTCCCCAAGCTCCTGAATAGTCATTGAGGAAAAGCACATGAAGGCTGTGAATCATCTGCGTACATTTGGTTCAATGAATTGCATTTAAAAAGGGCTTATTTTTCTCCTTTGTCTGTGAAGGGAATGAAGGGTGCCCAGCTCACATGGAGGCTCCTAAAGCAGTCATTCAGCTGCCTCATCTTATGAGTGGACAGAAATGGGCATTTCCAATGTGTGATTCATTCCAGCTACCCCAAGCACTTGTCTAAATTGCCTTCTGGAACTGCCTTTTATTTCTTTATTTAAAGAAAAACTGTCTCTGTTAACTCCTGAGTGACTAACAGACTGATATCTCACACTTCCATGACTAAAGCTAGGTGAGATGAATCCCACTCATTAAATACAAATTCCCAGTGGATTCCTTCCTGCAGGACAGTCAGTTGTCAAAGGTCTAGAGATCAGCAAGGCTGAAAATTTACATTAAAATTGTCCTGTTTTTTCTCCCATCTCCTTCAGGCACATTGATAACAAATTGGTGCTGTAAGTGTGTCTCATGGACACATGTCTCTCGATGCACCACATAGAGGTCCCTAAATGCTCATCATTTTGGCTTCTCAGGAGACATCACTGTGCCTCCAGCCCACAGTGTCCCTGTGCACAGTTCTTGAGGTAAGACTGTCTTAATTTCATAATAAGGATTAACACATTAAGGTTGCTTGCAGAGAGGGAAAAAGGTATAAAGGATACAGTAGAAGTCATTAAAAAAAATGATCTGGTGTAAAATGTTGAGTAGTTCACTGAAGGACAAAGCAAAGCTGAAGGCAGGCAAACAGTAGCATTGCAAAATGACTATAATGAACTACGATGTAGGCATATGGTGAATTCTGAAACAGGTCTTTCTGTATTTGTGTTGGCTCTGCCATGAAATATCTGTGTGATCCTCGGCAGTGCACAGAAAAACTCTTGGGAAAGTCAGTCACTCTGTGCTTATACAACATTAGCCAAAACAAAGCCTTCCTGTAATGAAGTTTTGATTTATCTTCTGTATCACTAAGGATACAGAGAAAGCTCTCAAAATGCAAAAAGCTTTGGCTTTAAACTGATAGAGACTAGGTTTAGATGGGATATTAGAAACAAATTCTTCCCTGTCAGCCTGCTGAGGCTCTGGTACAGGTTGCCCAGAGAAGCTGTGGATGTCCCAGTCCTGGAAGTGTTCAAGGCCAGGCTGGATGGGGCTTGGAGCAACCTGTTCTAATGGAAGGTGTCCCTGCCCAGGGCAGGGGATTGGAACTGGATGATGTTTAAGGTCCCTTCCAACTCAAACTCTTCTATGATTCTTCGGTTTTCTGATTCTGTGATTAGATCCAACAGCAATGGACACTTCTGATATTTTTGCTTTGCTTTGTACTGCTTGAATGGAGGCATAAAATATGACTGTTATGTTATGGGATACATATTAAAGGACTCACAGAATAGTTCCATTTGGAAGGGACCTTGGAAGTGCAAGTGGTCCAATCCCCATGCTCAAGCTCAAGAACTTAGAGCCAGTGGCCCAAGACAATGTCCAGGCAGCTTTTGAGTATCCCCAAAGTGGGAGATTTTGCAACTTCTCAAGCAACCTCTGCCAAGTGCTTGGTTACCCCCTCTGTAAAAAGGGATTTCCTTATGTCCAGAGGCAATACTCTGTGTTTTGATTTGTATCCATTGCCTTTGGTCCTGTCACAGGGCACCAAATGACAAATATAGACTCTGAAACAAATGTGCATCTTGAGAAGGTTGTTTTTTACATAGGAAATATGTCAGTTATCTGAATACTTTTTCTTTCTTACATTAAGAATTTTATATGATATTAATATTTATCACAAGCCTAATGAATATTCCCAAATTATTAGAGAAAAGTGCACTTTTGGAAAGCCTGTGTGCATTGTGTGAAATATTTATAATTTCATATTGATTTTTGTAGCTTTGCTGGTAAATATTTTAATTAAAGAATTTCACAAAAGGGATGAGATAGAGAGTAGGGGTTTTCCAACTTTTTTAAATCCATTTTTTGTTGATTCCTAATTCTTCAGCAGTGAGAGACAGGCATCAGATTATAAGAACTGGAAGATGTGAGGAATAAAAGTAAGCCTGGTGTACTCTCCAGTTACTCATTTTTAAATGCAGTAGCAACATGTTTAGAACTCAATCTAAAGAAATTATTTAAACATCAGATTTTTAGTTTTCATCATTTGCTGCTCAGTACAGATGTTTAGGAATTTGGAATATAAACTTGAGATTATTATCAGAGATCCAGGATTCAATTTTATCTTTACTAATAGTAACTATTTCCACTACTGAAAAAAAAATCTGTTACTTAAACCATTTTTTTTCCTTTTTTTTTGGCTTCAGATATATTGTTAAAAATGTTCAATTAAAGCTTGTACAAGTCTTGGAGTATCTCTACTGCACTGAAAATATAATGGAATATATTTTAATTTGAGTGAAAGGATGTTAAGGATATAATAAGAGACTTTGACAGGTTTCCCAGAGAGCAAATGGAATTTAAATATGCAGATCCTACAGGCAAAGAAAAAAAAAGTTCTCAGAGATCTGATTAATACACTTCAGTTCAGCAAATATGGCTTTACCACTAATCCCGGTAAAATAAAAGCAATATTTTAAATGATTACTCTGTGGTCTAAGCTGGTTGCCCTGAGATTTTTGAGGATAAAACAGAATATGGAAAACTTCACACAAAACAGGTGTAATGTAAAGGAAGCCTAAAGAAAAGAACTGAAAATTCACATGACCTTGCAACAAAAGGACAATTATTAATTATTTGAAATCTCATACCACGTCTTTCTTTTAGTCCCTGTACAGAATGTTACAGTAGGTGTGTGCTGGGTGCAGTATTTGATATTTAAATCTTAATCTTTAGTTTAACAAGCCACACAAAATAAAGGGGCTGACATTCAAGCTGAAAATGCAATCTGAAGATTCTAGTGTTTGTTTGCTTAGCTTAGTACTAAAAGCACCTCAAAAGTATAAAGAGGTGAGGAAAACAGGCTTGAACAGTAGGCATAAGGCACTCCAAAAATTATTTCAGCCAATCTGAATTTGGGTACTCAGTGGATACTTAATGGTGGGATATTGACTGTCCAGGCTGAGGGCTCACTTGCAGCATTTGGAACTATTCAGAATTAAATATAGAATGATTATCAAGATGAGAATCAATGGTGCCAATGATAAATCAACAAAACTAATATACTTACATTTTAAAAATGACATGGGGTTTGATTTTCAGAGCTGGTGAACATGGCTACAGCAGCATATTATTGTTAGCTAAAATTTCAAAAACCCCAGAGCTCATATCTCCTAGAAAATGCTTTTGTCCCTGATTTTCTCATGAACACAAATGATATATACATATGTAATTGTTTGCATTAATGGAACTTAGGCATTTAAAAAGTTTAGGTTCTTTTGAAATATTACTTCAAGCCCTCAGCTGACATGAATTTAATGATATGATGTTACTGATGCTCATGAGGCTCACAATTTGCTTTTTTATTCCAACACACTGAACTCCAGGAGTCCTGTTATGCAAGAATCAATTGTTATTTAATAAAAGATTAGTTTCTGCTGCTTTTCATCCAAATAAAACAGTCTGAAAATGTAAAACAGCACTTAAAGCAAGATGGAAAACAAATAGAATTAGTTCTGTGGTTCTGCTATACTCAGAAACTGATTTTTTTTTTTTTTTACACTGGACTTGTCTTTCAAGAAGGGGACAAACTTATCCCTTGAAAAAAGGCTGAAGTTACTGATACTGAGCTCCCCAATGTACAAAGAGAAACCCACAGGTTGTTTTTACACTAACTACCAAGAAGATCAGCATTATTGTGTCAATAAGGAATAGAGAGTGAATCAAACAGAGCGTCTGCATGCTATAAATACCTTGAAATCAGCAGAAATGTCGTTCCAAAAAAGGGAGACCCAGTTTTGCAGAAGTGAAATAAACAATTTTGCATGAATAGCCTGAAGGGAGAGATGGGTTACAAAACCATCTTTCTCTGCTGCTTTCTCTTGGCTTTTCAGCTGTCTGGTGTTTTCTCTCTCTCCTTTTCTCTCTCAGCCCTGACTCAGTCAGGCAACTCACTTATTAAGTAAACAGCCTTCAGAGCAGCTTGTCTGATGAATACAGTTCCATTAAGTAAAAATATGGAGCGAGAAGCTCTTGAGAAGCAACGATCAGAGAACTAAGAATACAAATGAACAAATGCACTTTCTGATTTAAATATGTTATTGTTATTAGCATCATTATTCATCTTCCAGTAGTTTCAGAACAAACATCTCACTGCACTAAACTTTCAGAGGCATAAACATCCATTCTGCCCTAAATAACTTCTAGAATAATTGAATGTTAGTACTATAAAGCACTTACCAGGAAATGAGGCTGAATCATGGAGTCAACTCACTATGTGACAGGTGGGTTTCAACCTACTTTTTAAGCTGAAGAAAATATTCTTTGTGTTGATATTGGGGTTTCTTGAAAAGTGGTTGTTTTTTACAAGCTCTCCTTCAGAGATGGCTGCCAAAAAGCTTGCGAGTCTCCATTCGACATTCAGCTTCATTATCTTTTTTCCTAAAGGGATTCAAAGCCTTTTTGCATAAGAGGAGGAAAGGTCTACAGGAACCTCTGGCTTGTCCTGCAAAGGCCCATGTTGCTGCCCAACATGTGAGATGGGAGCAGCACAGAGACTGAAATGGCTTAAAAATGGCAGAGGCCAGTGTTTGATTAGATATCAGGAAGAAATTCTTTACAGTGAGGGCATATTTCCCAGAGCAACCATCCCTGGGATGCCCCATCCCTGGAATTGTTCAAGGCCAAGTTGGACAAGGCTTTGAGCAATGTGATTTAGTGGAAGTTGTTCCTGTCCATGGCAGGGAATTGGAACAAGATGGTCTTTAAGGTCCCTTCCAATCTCAATCATTCTTTTATTCTTTGATTCTGCGACTGTGGTCGCCCTGCAGCAGCCAAACAAAGCTCTCCCAGGTCAAACTCAGCCCTTGACTCACATCATCCTTCTTCCTCATAGCCTAGTGCAGGAATCTATTGTCTTTGCCACTCAGAGTTAACACATTTTTTTTATTGTCCAAGGCCAACAAAGCACTTTGAAAACAGAAAGCATTTCAAAACATGCCTGAAGCATCTCTTTAGAAACAAGCAGACGCACAATATCCCTGTGAGGCAGAACAATGCTATTATACTAATTTCACAGATGGATAAACTTGAACGCAGTAAGGTAAGGCCTAGATCCTGTTTGGTGCTGTGCTTTGATATTTTAAGGGATTAAGCAGCAGAGAGAACCTTTTTTCTCCTAGCAGGAGAGCTGAACGGCAATCCATACAAGAAAATACAATAGGAGTGCAGCTGCAAACTCATTTACAGATACAACCTGCCCACAGAAGAGTGTGGCTCACCAGATCCTCTTTTCTGCTGAGCTGCACAGGTAACGAAGATGCCAATGAGCATTTTAGCAACAAGCCACTTACTCTTTTTTTAAACAGCAGTAAAATCAGTCCCATCTGCCTCAAAATCCCTCTTTTTCCATGTTTTCCAAGCTGGCATGACTTCAAAGCAGATGTTGCCTCTGCTCCACTCCTTTCACCCTCACCTCACCAGCAGGGCAGGGTTTGCCCAGAATAACCTTCCTCAAGTGCACAGAGAGCACCCAGATGTCCTCATGGCCATGCTCAGATCTCTGTCCAGACCCTCCCTGAATATTAATGCTGGTCTTTTTGCATGTCCACAGGAAGAGGCTGCACTTTGGCAGGGCGATGGATCTTTTTGCATCTGCTGAGCAAGAGCATTGCTGAGTTTGATCTCACTTTTTCACTTTGCACAACATGAAATTTTTAATTGTCTAGTTGAGAAGGGGTGGCAGCTGACAATTGCTTTGTTCAGACTCTCGGAGAGCTAATAGTGCTCTGTTCATGAAACTGGGTCTGTTAATAATTTGTAAGCTGATACTTCCTCACACTTGATTGTGCACAGTAGACTTCATAATTTGAGCTTGTCATTTTTATTTTTCAGAGGGAAAAAAACCCCACAACAAAACCTTTCCTTATTCATGGTAGACTTCTCCATAAGTGTGTAATTACATTCTGATGTTCCCTGTGATTTGTGCCTTGTTCAGCCTATTGAAAGCCACTTTGAATACACTTTCATAAAATATTTTGTTAGGAAAAACCCCACATTTTTTCCATGTGGCACACCATTGGGGTTCTGTTTTCTTATATATTAGTACTTTAAATACATACAAGATTCTTCAAAGAGCATTTACAGCATAGGAAACTTGCAACCATTTCTATCCTGATAATGACTACAAGGGAAAGGGATTTGTCATTTCTGACTATGGAAGTATCTCCATGTCCATCTCAGGTCCTCACCATAGAGATGGTAGAAGTCCCCTAGAAGGATCCTTCCACATCCATCAAACCTTTAGTAATCAGACCTTCAATGTAAATGAAAAAGGGTTGTTCGCAATATCATACAGAAATAAACTGTTCCAAATCTTGATCAGCCAACTGCTGTGGCTTTGGCTGCATTAATGAAGTGGCTGAAAGATAAACCATTCTGAGCATCTCAGAAGGCTTTGAAGATTTATTTTAGCACACATTATTGCTCATATTTTTTTTTCCTTGCTAATTCAGGCTTAAGTTTTGAAAATAGACTGTTGACTTTAGATCTTTCCATTTTTCAGATGATTATGAAGTTCTGTTCTCTGAGAAACAGAATACCTCCACGTGTCTTTGTTTAGAGAATCCAAATTGATAATAATGTGAAAAAAAATTTCTCTTTCATTATATTATGGACTACTTTAACCAGAATTATCTTAAAGATATATTTTCTAAACAATCTATTAGACAGTTCCTATTAGAAGAGTCTGGCTCAAAATGGCCAGAATAATATTTTTATTCCATGACTACAGAATGGAGACAAGAGAAGGCTCAATCGGTCTTGGGTTTGCAGCTTGTAGTATCAGGGAACCAGACACAAAAGGCAATTTCAGATGCCAAAGTAAAAAATATCAAAGCTATGTGGCAAAAAATTAAAAAAATAAACCATATATGAATGTTTCATTTTTAGTCTTATTTATGTGTGAATAAAACTGCAGCTTGCACCATCACCCAAGATGTCCTGATACCAGAAATACAGAAAATTTGCTGTCCATAAGGAGTCAGCCAAGCCTAGAGACAATGTTGTTTACAATCATTTAATAGCACAGGTACCTGACTTCCCATTCCATTCTGGAATTTAAGCACTTGACACAATAGAAAGGGAGAGATTTTTTCTCAGTGTCCTTAAAAATAAGCAGCCCATCTTGTTACCTGCCAAAATTGAGAGTTTCAAGTCTCTTAAACTTAGAAAATCTCCTAGACACATTTTCCATTTCCTAAGGAATTTTTTAACCACAAGGCTATAAATCTGGGATGTGGATGACAGATGAAACAACAGTCATGAAATCAACACGTAATGAGGAGCATGATTTTTTAACATGGTTGCTAAGAAATCTCTTCTGGGAGAGAGGGAATTGAATTATAACCCTTGGTAATGAAATAATTTCTGTATTATAACCAAGGACTGCCTCATGTGGAAGACATTCATGTAAGAATGAGGTTAAAATATTTTTGTACCTATGTGCATGGTTTTGGTCTACTGTGTGGAGAACAATCACAAAGGATATGTAAATGTATGTATTTTTCCTCTGTTTTAGGAACGAAACAGGGAATTTCTAAGGTGTCTCTCAAAATTCCTTGCCAGAAGTCATCCAAGTCCTGTGAGAACTTGCCTTCAGACTTACACAATTGTCCATATTCATATATTTTCTGAGCCTCAGTGATATTTCCCCATCTTCAAGCCCTGCAAAAGAATCACTGAGAGAAAAACAAAATCAGTATGGTAGGATCATGAACAATCTCTCCATGGGACATAAACTCAAAGTCGTATGACCGCCATTCTCATTAGCAGACCTGTAGTAAATGTGTAACTGATGCTCCCTTCTCTGTCAATTGTATGCTCTTAGAAATCAGTCATGCAAATACTATTCAGATGATTTGATTTAGCAATCTGATCTGCCCTGTTCTAGAGGTAAGCTGAAGAGTGGTTTAAAAATCATAAAGACTGTAATCCCCATTTCTATCTGAGTGCCTTTCATTACACAGATGCAGATAAATACTGTTGGTCTTTAATTCTTCCTAAACTTGTCTGAGTCATTGAAGGCATTGCAATATTCCAGAGCAATTGTCAAAAGTTTTGCAGCTAAATTACTGTTTGTTCTGACTGTTACACAATAAGGGAACACACAGAAAATTATCTCAGTTTAACAAATTCAGATTTATCTTACTTAGCTTTATCCTTTTGGCAGTTGGATATCTACCCTAGTTATCTGGGGTCTCTCAACAACCAAAGGAGAAAGACACATCTCCTGAGCATGATTCATCCCTCCTATCTCAAATATATGTCTCCTTGTGGAAGCTGATATAATTTCTCCTAACTGTAAAATGGATGTCTTATTTCCAATCTGAATCTGTCTAGTTCCAGCTTCCAGCTATTTGATCTTGACATGGTAGATTAGTGAGTTATTTACTGTAAAAAATACTTTCTTCCTGTGTATGAAGAGTGCAAATAATCTACTCTTCAAAGAACTAAATAGATGGAGATTCCTAGTTTCCCACTGTATGACATTGTGGTTGCTCTTCAAATAAGCCTTGAGAGATATTTCTTATCACCCAAACTGACATAGCTGGAAAAAAAATTAGACAGGTTTCTAGGCACATAAGCCCTTCTTTAGGTCTCACTGAGTTCAAAGCTTTTCAATGAGAAGCAAATTTATTTTCATTTTTTGAAAAACCATTTAAATTGACAAATTAAAGCTCTGCAAGAAAAGAAGCACTTCTTACACGTAATTGGTACTTTAAGGTTTTAATTCTACAAAAAGCACCACAATAGTGAGCCCATTTGTCTTCTATTACCAGGAGCCTCTTTCCAGTGTGTACTCAGCAAATTCCATACATAAATGTGATGATTTAAGATCACACTCCTCAAGTTTCACAAGAATCAATGGGATTGTTTCCACTAAGTGACTTTCATTTAGGCCTTTTGGTTCAATTCTCTCTACTCGCACAGGATGAAAACTTCTCTGGGCACTGAGCAGCAGTCATTAGGAAGCTGTGGTGTGCTTGTAGGACTAAAGTTCACATAGATGGTGAGAGAAAGCACACTGTTAATTTGCATTTTACTTTAAAACTCAAAGTGTATTCTAGAAACCCATGACCCTATTATCAAAGGCTAGAAGAAGATAATGAGATTCTAAATAAGGCTCTGAATAAATGAAGGTTTTCTCTCAATTATGAATGGATACATGCTTACTATTATAGAGGTGTTCTCATGTCACTTTTCTGAGGTCTTTGTCAAAACTTTCACTTTGTCAGATGAAGGTCGAGGAGACATTTTTATTTTCACAATTACAAGCTCACTGTGAAAAAAAAGGTCCCTAATAAAAAATCCAACCCCTAAGCAAAGAGATTCCAGCAACTAGAGGGGAAGGCTTTAGAACATTTGACATTTTCAACCTCTTGGAAATGTAAAACCATTACTTCATCCTTACTTTCCCATCAGATCTTAAATAAGTGGAGGAAGTTAATATAGATATCCCAGGATACAAGGAATTAACAGGAAAAAGAAAAAAGAAAAAGCTGCAGCTGTAAAAATCTTTCAACTTTTTGTATTTAATTGGATACAAAATTAATCTAATTTTCCAAACAATTCTTCTCCCTGGTTTTCTTTTTTTCTTTTATGCCCTAGATTTGAAAACTTAATTTTTAAGCAAAAAAAAATCTATCTTATTAAACCACACAGGAAGACAACATTTTGGTGGCAACAAACTATCTAATATGAGATTTAGAAGATATTCCAAAGGTTTTCCCCAAGTGTGAGCAATAATGATACACACAAGTAGTGTTACTGTCAATTTAATTACAGTAATTAATACTGCAAGATCCATTACTGACAAAAAATGTTACAAGTCATTCAGGCTATCAGTTTAGTTATGCTGGACAATACCCAACATCTGATGCTTCACAAAATGTCAATTACTTTACCAAAAATACTCCTCTCCAAACACCCACTAAACAAAAAAATGCATAGTAAGCAGGAATATTATTCTGCCCCTAAAGGTCATAAAAACATGAGACCTATTTCCTCTTTTGTCATGGCATAAATAATATTATTGGCATTGCTTCATTACTACTTGAGTCTCCACTGGGTTTTCCCCGTGGCACGGCAACTGAGACATGCTTGATTCTCTTTACATGGCCTGTAACTTGTCAACAAGCTAATGCAATTAGGACTTTTCTCCTTCCTGGTGGTCTCCGTGTGTGCCCTGAGTGTAGTAGTTTTAGCTCTAGTCAGCAAAGGTCCCCATTTAGGCCTCAGTTTTCAGCAGGCCTCAAAGGACGTGACGCAGATTAGAGGGGACAAGTATCATCTGACTTAAGCAGCCAAAGAGGTATTTCATATCATCTGACATCATTAGGAAGTGTCGAGGAGTATAACAAGCCAGGGGGGAGGAGTTTCTGCCTTTTTGGTCCATGCTTTGGACCAGGAGGGTTCCTACTCCCTGACTGCTGATATCAGGCCCTGCTGCTGGTCTGTGTGGCTGTTTACCTGGGGAAGTGAGCATATTCCTGTTAATTCCTTTTTCCCTCTTGCTGGGAGGTTTCCTTTGGGGAGGAGGTTTGGTTGGTTCAGAATTCTGCTTGTTAGCTGGGGCGACCTCAGTGAGCCTGTTGTTGTTTCCTGTCACTATGTGCTATTTCATATTTGGTGTTAAGCTTTCCACTTCTCTATATAAATATAAGAACTTCACCGTGTCCAAAGCCTCATTTCTGTTTTTTTCCCTCACTCTTCTTGTCTGAGAGTGGACCTTTTGACTGGGTACCAGGCAGTTAGCATTTTGCCAGCTTAAACTATAACACTGAGTCACTGGTTTTATTTAAATATGGACCAGCTTTAATGTTCTTCCTGGTGTCAAGTTCCACAAACTGCAGAGACAATTCAAATCACAGCCCAGTCACAATTAGTCTGTCATATTTAGTATATTTTTGAACCAGGTCTAGAGTGGAATTCTTGTGTTATTTCACAAATAGTTGTAAATGGAAATTGGCTGTTGGATTAAAATAGAATTCATAAGCTTCATATGAAGTAGCCCTGCTATGAATAAGGGTTGTGTTGAAAAATCCAACTATTCCTATTATACACAGTAGACATCTTTCCACCTGAATGCTCTTATCTTTTTTTGATCATAAAAGACAAACAAGAAAGATTCTCTGGAGTTAGAAACAAGACTAACCCCTTCAAATCCACCAATTTGAAGAGAGAAAGAATAAGTCATTCATTTTCCATCCATTTTTTATTGAAAACTGTAGCATTTATATCTCTGATGAAATATGCAGTTTTGTTTCATTGGCAGTTACAAAGCCCTTTTGTGCTGTTATCTTGTTCTTTATATTCATGTATCTTTCTTTTTGAAAGCTAAAAAATGACAGATTTTAAACTGTCTCAAATCCTTTGGAACTCCTACACTTTCAAGAACTTTAGTTGCTTAAAGCTGTAAAAATTTGAAACTGTGATAGATATTTTAAGTTCACTTTTGGAGCTTGAATTTCTGATTTTCAATAAAAATCCCACTCTCATATGAAAATGGGTTTGGCTCCATATAACCTACTGTAGTCAGAAATCCACCTCAGCAGTTTCAAAAGGTTTAAGTGAGACTGTTTAAGCATATTTTTAATCCTGAAACATGAAAACAAACTCAAAAGCAAAGCCAGGCTTCAGTTATTCACATTAATTCTTGGAATTCTCAGATTTTTTTGTAGTCATTATTAACCATGTATTTTATTTCTTAGCTCTATAGCTGAAGAACAACAACTTGTGAGCCTTTTTCTGTGATGTTTGAATCCTATCTGCCATACATTCAATAGAAATTTTCTTTTTGACAATATTAAGCTGTAAGGGAACAAATAACATAGTGTTTTAGTTTGCAACAGTGTGTGATCACCATTACTCACACAAAGAAAACACCTCAGGTTATGTGATATCCAAGAAAAAAGCCCTTAGAAATCCCCAGAGCATCATATTTTTGCAATGGATATTCACACAATTGTTCATGTTCTGTCACATGTGTACTCAATCCCATGGTATTTTTGCCCCTTGTAGTAATTTCTTTCTGCTGTACCTGGTGCTCCAAACAGTAAGAGGCAGCTGCCAACTCACTAAAATGTGTTTTGGCCACAAGGCAAGATGAACACAGAGAGGTGAAGTCATTTGCCTGTGGACACAGGGTGTGTGACTTGAATATGTGAGGTGTAGAGCCAGGGAGGGAATGGTGGTTGCTGGTTTGGAGGACGGAGCCAACGTGTGCTCCGTTCACATCATCTGTGTTGCTCAAAGGGAACAGGAGAGATAAAAAATACCTCTTAAATGTTGGTTGGGTTAACTACACAGTTTTGTAGACATCAATAAATAATGAATAATCCAGATAATAAACACAGATGGAGGGAAAAAAGATACAGATGATAAAGAGAAGTGTCCAGTGTGAAACACTAACCACATCAAATGCAGCAAGAATCACAGAATCATTAAGCTTTCAAAAGACCTCTGATATCAAGTCCAACTGATAACCCAACACTGCCAGAAGTAAAGTTCAGGCAAAACTGACACAGACATAGTTAACAACCCGCAATAAATCTGATATCCTCAAAACCAATAAAACAGCAAACCAATCTCGTCTCACCATAAGAGAAAAAAAACCATCTGCACAGCAAATTGTCATTATTTTCCACTGGGATGCTGATAAAATACTCTACAATATTAATTTCTAACAAATTAGATTTTTTAAAATCTACATTTTTAAGAAAAACTTTTCGTATTTTTCCAAACTGAATTATTTACTGACTGTAAAACTTCTGTTTTTTCATTTTGAAAGTATCTTCTTTAAATATTTAGAAAAAAAATCTATAAACAGCATGCAGTTTTAATTACAACTTATACGCTTGCATTTTAATTGCCTTTTAAACTAATTTAGCTTGTTCTTAAAGTTAATTAAACTCATTGGGGGGAAAATGTTCCTTAATTCAGTTGTGAAAATGGAGCAGATGTGGAGATGTATTTGTGATTGTGTCTATCAGTCTGAACTTATAAGAATCCTTTTAATCTCAAACTCTTTAATAGACCTTAAAACAAAATGTTTCCCATATAAGCAAGGTGCCCTGTTCATTTCCTGTGTGCTTTAAACACAAAAATTATATATGCACAGCACATTATTTTTTAATTAGCTTGTCCCCTTTTAAAATTCATTAAAGCTGGTTACAGAGGGGGATGTGCCACTGACTGTGTTGTTAGAACTTTGGAGTTTGGGGACCATTCACTGTAGGTTTACAAGCATTTAAGTAATTCAAATTCAAAATCAGGTCTTAATTTGAACAATTCTAACTTTTGCCATGAGTCCAGGAAGTATTTTGGTAGTGAGTAGGGGGAATGAACATTATCAGCAGAGGAAAACATTAAAAATACATATCAGCTGAATTAGAGATCACTGTGGCATTGCAATTCAATTCTTGACATAACTTTGAAGTGGCCAAACTGACATTAGCAGCAGTTCTGCTGTAGGAGAAATCATCATGGTCTGGCTGCAATGCTAAGAGTCTTGAGCTCTGAGCAGTTAGTCCATGCTCACTTCAATGTTAAACTACTTGTTTACAGCTGGTTCAGGCACCTCTAGTCCAGGCATACTTACAGTTGTCCACTGTGAAAAGGAAATTGTTTAGAAAATTATATGGGAAAAATTTAATTCCCAAATATCAATTTCTGAAGGAAAGCTCTTTCCAGCCTAATAGCTCTACCAGGTGACAAGCTTTGGTTCCTACTGTGCATAGTGGTAGCCACCAAAAAAGAAACTCATAGCATATTTTCCCTAAAGTGACCTGTTCATATTCCTTTCCTGAAAGAATTTATCAGCTAGTCAAACTATACTATATCCTAACTCTTTAGCCTATTGTGAAAATGATCCAGTCAAGATTTTTGGTTCCAGTGGTAGTTTCTGATGCATATTAAACTACCAGGTTATTGTAGATACTTGATCTTCTGATACATGCAGAATATTAAAACCATAACATTTAATCCAAGCCTTCAAAAGGACCATTATAATGATCAGAAGTGACTCCCCCACAATGCTCATTAGTGCAGATCTTGAATAGTGTTTAACCAACATCAGCAAACAAAGAAAGATTTACTGTGAGGGTTGAGGGAGAACAATAGCCAGTGTTTCAGTCCCTTCAGAGCAGTGCTAGACACCTAGAAATTCAGAAAGAAAAAAAAAAAAAAGTAAGAGGAAGAAAACCAACCCTTTCATCCTCACTGTATCCAGTATCCGTGGGTCAGTGCTTCTGAGGTCACTGACACAGTCTTACAAGTTTTATAAAGAAAGCCTCACTTAGCCTATGGTTCTGTTATTGCAGCAGAAACAAGCTTGCTGCTGGTTTGTTAACTTGTTTTGATTCTGCTCTACTCTTGTTTCATTGACGTACACAAGGCTGACATCCAGAGACACTCTTCTTGGGCAGTCATGTGTATCAGGCCCGGTACGCTCGCTGTCAGCTTGATAGGACTACTAAATGACTGTGCACTGATCCACAAGCAACTATTCCTCACACTGTGCAACTTGTTGGAGCTATTATGCATACTATATAGTGTGTGACAGCTACTTTTGTGCATGTGTAGCTGCTCATTATAGACACATTTAAATTCCTCTGCAGTAGAGCCTGCATGTATTTCACTTACAGATAAACTTTGGTTTCTTCTCCTTTTGTCATGAGCCTTTATTTTTCATGCTGTTTGGATTTGAAAGGATTTTTTACAAGCTCTTTTTTTACTGACCATCCGTGTTTGTGAGAACTATTTCATTAACTGGTGCAGCATAAAAACCTCATGGAATTAATCCATTCTTTCACACCCAAAAGCAAATTGAAGTCACCTCAACGCTTCCATAAAACTTAGCTTGTACTTTTTTATGTTACTGAGCACAGGGATGTGTGTATACCCTGTTGGAGGAGCTGTACATTTCCACAGGCAACATTCTTTTTTGCCTTCTTGTTGGCTCATTAGACTTTCTTCACCAGTGCTGCATCTCAAATCCATAGGGGGAACCTCAATGGTACGTAGCTCTCTCTTAGGCAGCTAAACACAAGTGGGAGGTTGCATGGGATCCCCCAAACCTAAAAGGAAACAGGGACCACATATTCCCTTGCCTGACAAGCTGCCGTCAGATGTCATGGATCACCTCAGTCCCATCATGCACATGAGTAAAGAACCACAATTCCAAATTCTGACCTGTTGTAAAGCTTTCTCTAGATGTTTAGCTGCATTATGAATATTCCCCACTGTGTTAGCTCACTTGGTTTCGTGGTGGTTCCTCGAATGCAAACCAAAGGCTGCATGTAGGGCTGTGAAAGCCCACAGCCTTTTGTCAGAACATTAATTTGCATTGTGTTGTTTCTTTTTAGCAACTGTGGTCTCCATGAATTACTGATAAAACCTTCTCATATATCTCTGTCAAAACCCTGTGTGTTACATGGTTGTCAGCCATATCCATCTAGAGTTTGGCATCACATTTAATTGTCTAAGATCCTTCTACAGTCAACAGGCACTTTAAAAAGCTATTAATCTAATCTACTTTTGGGGCTGTCTTGAGCAGGGACAGGATTTGGACTTCGATGATCCTTGTGGGTCTCTTCTAACTCACAATATTCTATGACTATTATTCTAATTTAAGCAAATTTGGGGGACAGAAAAATAATTCTTGTACTTCTAGAGGGATTTTCTCAGGTCCACTTAAGTTTCGTAGGACACTTAACTCAGAATTCTAGTTTAAATACTTCCTATTCATATTTTAATCCAGTTTTCAAGCCTTCTCAATACTTTCCACATTTTTAGCCCACTTAAGATCAGTGTAATAAAGTAATTTCTTCAGGTCTCTAAACAGTGTTAAGGGTCTGGAATACATTAGTCCAAGGTGCCTTCATTTTGCTGTCATTACAGACTTCTTTTGAATCTTCTGAGATTCCATGCTGCTGGCATCCACATTTACCCTTGGAAAAAAAGACTGTCTTAACCTTGCTAATACGCAAGTCCCAGAGCACGAGCTGTCATGACTATGCAAGCAGTGAAATAACCACAAGGTCTCTGTAGAGTTTTAGATTATTCCCTGTTTGCACATAGGTTAACTGTGATATGAAAGAAGAGAAGAAAAAATTACGCTGTACTGATTCCTAAAAAAGAGCTGGTAAGAGTCAGCACGTAATGTCACTCATTATTAAAAGGCAAGTAATATAATTTCCTTCTGTCATCCTTTAGTGACTTCAGTGACGTTTTCATTTTCCCTTCTTTTCAACTGCTGGTCACACAAGTTATGAGCCAAGTCAGCAGTTCATGCAGTGCAATGGTTAGACCATTGGAAAGGCCAGACTTAAAGGGAAGGTTTAATCTCATGTA
The DNA here is from genome assembly GCA_013396695.1 of Sakesphorus luctuosus. Lineage (NCBI taxonomy): Eukaryota > Metazoa > Chordata > Aves > Passeriformes > Thamnophilidae > Sakesphorus > Sakesphorus luctuosus. The sequence goes on from VWZD01011825.1 coordinate 102,677, forward strand.
ACTTCAGACACTTCTGTCTATCTGAGCTATCCATTTATTCTCATTTCTAATAACTGAGGAGAAACAGCTGGGGTTAGGAAGTATATTTTAATCCTAAAACACATCTTGTAATGAGCCATATAACCATGCTCCAAAAATGTGGATTTGTGTGAAAATATTAAATGAAGTCCGGACATCTAGTTCAGCTGTAGGTGTAAGACACGTAAATTAGGGGAGATTAATTCTCTTTAAATAACTTAGAAGCAGCACAAATCAAGTCTTGTAAATCATTCAGAGAATAAACACGAGGCTTTGCTACATATCCCCTCTGTTTGAATGGAGATAACCTAATGTCATTTCAACAGAAAATACCTGAACTAGCATTTTCAACAAGCTCATGTTGCATAATGTATCTCAAGTCACATAGAAAATGTCAATATGTTTTCTCTCACCATTAACTTTAGAAGGCAATTAGAGGACTAGTTTACACTAGACAGATCACTTTTTGAAAGCTGGAAGTAAAAGAGATTAATTCTACCCTATATATTTACTCTGTGGATTTATTTTTTTCCAAAAATCAGGTTTGTGCTGTCATGCAGTGTGTAGTCTGGCCAGATCTATACCACTGACTGACACTTTTAAGAGCATGTGGGCAACACAGTGTTCAAAAGGCCCTGGTTCCCCTGCAGATGCAAGTGACTGGATCATTAGAACAGCCCTGATTCTGCACATTGTCTTTGTCCTGACAGCTCAGCACAGAGCTGGGGATCAGAGTCACTTCAGTATCGTCTGAGAGAGCAACCTAGAGACCTCAGCACAGGGAATTCTGTTCAGCAATATCATCTCTCATCTCTAGCTTTCCTTGCATTGAACTGTGAATACTCCATTTTCCCTTTTGCAATGAAAATTTTTTATTGTTTCCACAGTAGGATGAAAGCTTTTTAATTTTGGAGGGGTTTCAAATCAGCAAAAAGTAAATATCTAAGCACAAAAGACAACTGCCTTTAATCTGTTCTGCATAATCTCCATTGCCACCATTTGATATCTGATAGCACAGCACCCAGAATAGTGTGTTGCACCTCTAATCCTGTATTCAGGTTTGGGCCCCTCATGAAAAGAAAGGCATTGAGGTGCTGGAGTGTGACCAAAGAAGGGCAAAGGAGCTGAGGAAGGGTCTGGAGCACAAGTGTGATGAGGAGCAGTTGAGGGAGCTGGGAGTGTTTAGCCTGGAGAAACAGAGGTTCAGGGGTGACCTTATCACTGTCTACAACTCCCCAAAAGGAGTTTGAAACCAGGTGGGGGTTGGTCTCTTCTCCCACGGAACAAATGACAGTATGAGAGGAATTGGCCTCAAGCTGTGCCAGGAAAGGTTTAGACTGGATATTGGGAAAAATTTCTTCATGGAAGGGGTTGTCATTTATTGAAACAGGCTGCCCAGGGCAGTGGTGGAGGGATTGAAAAGATGTGTAGATGTGGCACCTGGGGACACGGTTTAGTGGTGGGTTTGGCAGTCCCAGGGGAATGATTGGACTCGATAACCTTAGAGGTCTTTTCCAACTTTAACAATTCTATGATTCTATGACACCACCCACAGGAATCTATTAATATCTGTATTGGCTTCCTAAGACACCCCCTAAAACTCTAGGAGCATTTTGCAAGTATCCATCAAGATTACAGATCATGAATCGCAAGAAAAGTTATTCTCAATGTTGCACTGGTCTGTCATTAAGCATTCTTGGACATCTTTCATGTATAGTTCCTGAAACTGATATTCATTTTGCCTTTTCTGTATGGATAAGAGGTAATCTTGGCTAGTAACAATCTTCCAGTAGATCAGTATAGCAGGAGTCATACCCCATATTCCAAATCTATTGATTTTCCTTAGTTTTAGAGAGGAAAGCCACTCACTTGTGTTTTAGCCACAGTGGATATCAATATTTGTCAGAACATGTTCCATAGAGGATTTCCATATGGAACACTGCTAGGATATTTTGTGTTATGCTGGAGATCAGCTGCAGTGTATCAGTTGCAAGCCCAAATTAACCCATAGAGCAGAGAAAGATATCTTGATCCAGTGGAGGGGACTGTGTAAGAGCAAGAGAATAAAAAGTTTGGTTAATAACAAAGAATTAAATAAACTCACTTCAACCTAACACAAACTTACTTTTGCTTTGGAATAGCCTGTTCATTTTAAGAAGTTGTTTCCAGCATTCCCATGCTGAATAAGACCACTTGTGATTTCCACTGAATGCAGACAAAAGCAATTTTTTGCAGTTTATCATCACAATATTGATTCTGTCATATTTTCTATGATAGAAGATTGATGTGGATGTTGGAAACTGCTAAAGGGATTTCAAGATGATGTTATATTCCAGGGAGTGGTTTATAATATATAGTGAAAAATAACATTTTGTAATGTAGTGAATTTAAAAACTTACCTTGTATTATAAACAGGGAAGTGATCCATTTAAAAGTGCATTTGGACAGAAACAGCTCTTCTGATTAATTTAAATAATAATAAATTATGTAACATAGCTCAGACAGCCAGGGAAAAAATACCAAAAAGAAGTTGAATTAAATAAATTTGTAAAGAATTAGCATTAAAATGATGAGAAGATGAGGATATTATAGCAGTTCATACCCTCCCTATTACTAAATGCAGATGAATATCATAAATTCTATAGAAACCTTGAATCTGATCAACATGGTTTTCCACTGACATTTGTAAAATTAGTTAAAAGACCTAAATATTGTTTTCAACCATTATTCATCTCTTTAAATTTTTTTCTGTGATAATTATAGCTATAAATATCACCACCTTAACAAATTCTTACAGGGCCTGTTGCACACACACTTCTAATATTGTCTTTTTAATTATATTGCACAGCCATTGAATAAATACATATATCCTTAAGGTGCTGCTACTTTAATATTTTTACTGTATTGAGTATCCTGTATCATCTTTAGCTTCCTACAATTTATCAGAGCTGAGCCAAAAATTTTCTAAAAAACAACCCTGCAAAGGAAAACAAATAAAAATAACTCAAAGTTAATATTGTAGAGAGTATAGGCAATAAACTCTTCACTAGTTTAGATTTTTGGTTAGATAACAGCTAGTGCACAACTTACGTATATGAAAATGTTTCTTTTCATGGAAATACAAGTCAAATAAAACTCTTTATCTGGTGCAACTGGAAAAGAAAATTTCTAACAAGGTTTCGAAATCTTCTCACTAGCTCCAGAGCTATGAAGATGGTCGCCATCACTGAACTTGGCTTCCCAGTCTATGAATGTTCTCCTTCCCCAAACTCCTTTCTTTGCTTTGTGGGTAAGAGTCAAGGTGATCCTTTTTTTCTTATAGACATTCTTATCCTGAAAGTGCATATTGCAAATACTTAGTTCCATATTCTGTGTGTTTTTCAGACTTAGCTAAGGCCCAAAGAGTGCAGTTATATTTATGGTTGATGGAGAAAGGTAACCACTTCAGGAGGGATGCATGAGCTGCCCAGAAGAACAATTTTAACTGATTACACTCCTAAACTAGGCATTTTGGCCATATTTAAAATCAGATGAGAAAAAGCCAGGCCTTAGTTCGTTAAATATAATAAAGAAGCAACGTTCTCAGGAATTTAGGGTATGAAGCTCAACATAAGCATCTCCTATTACTAATTCTTCTGCTGGTTAACCTCCTTGTGATTTAGAAAATCATAGAATATACTGAGTTGGAAGGGAATCACACAGATCATCAAAGTCCAACTCCTGGCCCTACACAGGACAAGCCAAGAATCACACCACGTGCCTGAGAGCATTGTCCAGATGCTTCTGGAACTCTGTCAGGCTTGGTGCTGTGTTCACTTTCCTGAGATGACTGTTCCAGTGCCCAGACACCCTCTGGATGAAGAGTCTTTTCCTGATATCTAACCTAGATCCCTCCTGACACAGCTTCCTGCCATTAAATATTTCCCCCCATACCACTAATGCATTCATGCAAATGAGAGTCTCTATCATATAACTCTTTGAATTTTTTTAAATATATTAAAAAAATAAAGCTATACATGAGAAAGAAGCATTATTGCCATACATGTTATTTTAATGTAAAATGTGGTGGAATCCTAGATAGGAATTTCTTGGTTTTAAACAGAAATGCATGGTACATTAAAGGCATAAAATTTTCTTCCAGCAAGTTTACCAGGATTATATCAATGCAACAAATGATGAGCACAAAACATTGTGCAAAAGGTCCCAGTCATCAAATCTCTTTTCCTAGAAACGTAATGAATGAGAACAGTTTCTTGTCCACAAACCCGCTCAGGAGATCGAGTACATGTGGTGCCTTTAAACCATACAATGCTGATGGAATGACAGATCTTGAAAGCCCATCTGCCCCAGTATTTCAGCTCCTGACACATTTGTTTTGTGGGGGTCTATTCATAAATTTGTATTTGCTGACACTTTTCATCATAAATGTTTAAAAGTAAAAGTGCATAATCATTTTCCCTTAAAAAAAGCCTGATCGAAATCTAATTGAAGTCAGTGGGAGCTTTTCTTCCTTTGACATCAATAGGCTTTGGATCAGATCCATACAATGCAATTTAGTACAGCAGTTAAACATGTGCTAAAGTTCCATGGACTACAGAGGGGCTTCAGACGTAGTTTCAACAAATGCCCTCAATATGAAGCTGTCGTGGGAAGAGAGCATTAGTTTGGTGGTTTTAGGAAGGGATTATGAAGGCAAGAAGTAGAGGATAATTGAAGTTGATTCAATATCACAAAAATTTTAAAAACTGAGAGGGTCACAGATGTAAGTGGGCCAGTATGAAAGTTTCTAAAGTGAAGAAACATTTTTGCGTAAGACCTGTTCCCCTCAAGAAAATAGACATTAGAGTGTTCTGGAACTGATATTTTATTCTATGCCTATATAACATGCCCAGGGACCTTACAGTGCAGGATACAAACTTTCAGCCTCAGTAAATTTTTGGAAGTGGATCTGACAGAGGAAGTATGTACTAGAATACTAGGCATTGGATGCCTTTATGTACAATACAACCTTTCATGTCCAAGCAGACATGCAAGACTGAAAATACATAAAATTCCTGTAAATGTATTAAAAATCATCTCATTAAATGGTAAAGGTTAAAATCTCTTTTGTGGTGACCTCAGCTTTCACAATTTTTTTGCAGCCAGCATTTACCTGGCCATGTAAGTGATACTTCAGAGCAAAATAAAGAAATGTGTATGAATAATAACTACACGGTGGGTGCCAGGGCCAAAACTGTAGATAGCCAAGAGTCACAATTGTAACATCAGAGACAGAACTGGGTACTGGTGTCCCTGGGTAGAGTCAAATATCCATTCTGACTGTCCAACATACGAAAAGTAGGTGCTCAAATGGACTTGTCAGTAGAAAAGATCAGTGCTAAATTTTGTGTTTCTGCTGCTTCATTTAACTTCTTCTGAGGAGAATTTTCAACCTTCTCTGGCACATGTGCATATTGTAGGCCCACTATCTCATGTCTATATGATATTCTACTGGTCACTTTGCTTATTCACGCCAGGAATTCAAGTTCTTTGGGCTTCGAACTTTGCCCTTTCACGGCTTGGGTTTACAATGTTGAGGGTATACAAGAGGGTTTGTGCAAAGGGAAATTGCTGCTGTTTAGGGATGACAGACACAACTGAATAAGATAGTTATAAAGAAAGTAAAACGTTGAAATACACACCAAAGAGTGGGGTTTTTTGAAGTATCTAATAAACTGATGTTTATGAAAGGTAAAACTTGAGAAATTTAATTCTATTTCTTTCTCTTACTATTTTAATTAAAGAAATCCCAGTCTGTCCCTGGAAATCCCAAGGAGGAAAAAAAAACTCAACCTTTTCTACAGACAAATTTAAAGTAGACTGGGGAAAAAAGCTTTTGTGAACCCTTAAAAAAGAGAAAGATTAAAAAAGTCTAATCAATAACAAAATGGATCTTCTGTGAATCTTGCATCTCTTCTGCCTTTAAGACAAAGGCACACTAACAAGCACACAAGCATAAACAAAAATACTATGGCTATATTTCTCTTCCACTTATGCCAAGGAAAATTAAAGCAAAGAATCTGGCTTCAAGTTAGTTCCTTCTGAAAACAGAACTTAAAAAAAAATGCTTGTCTGCAGTACAACCCCTCCATTTATTGATTTTTTTTTATTTTGTTTTTTTTCTTTTCCCCCCAAATCATCAGATCTTAAATCCAATGCAGGGAGGCAATCTAGGCACAGTAAGAAAAGACTGCTCCTTGGAAAGATTGAGACACTGGAAATTGGAAACCTAATTCCTACTGAAGGGGAAAAAAAAGTCTTTTGACAGCTTATTAGTTCCAAGAAAAGGTATCAAGGGTCACCAACTCTTCCTGTTCTGCTAAAATATTTATAACAGATAGTTCTGGAGAGATGTGCTCATATGATAACTTTCTGGGATTATTCCTGAAGATACCTGTGGCAAGCAACCTTTTTTGGCCTGTCGTGGTTTAACCCCAGCTGACAGTTCAGTCCCACTCAAGTTCCCTGCTGGGGGAGTGGGGGAGAAAATTGAAAGGGGAAACGTGGGAAAACTTGTGGGTTGAGACAAAGACAGCTCAGAGTAAAGGAGAAGCCTCACACAAGCAAAGCAAAACAAGGAATTCATTCTCCACTTCCCATGGGCAGGCAGGTGTTCAGCCATCCCCAGGAAAGTAGGGCTCCACCAAATGTAGCAGTGACCTGGGGAGGCAAATGCCATCACTCCAGCTATCCTCCCTGCCCTTTCCTTCTTCTTCCCCCAGATTTACAGGCAGACCATGATGTCGTATGGTCTGGGATATCCCTTGGGACGGTTGGGGTCAGCTGTCCTGGCTCTGTCCCCTCGCAGCTCCTAATGTACCCTCAACTCCATCACTGGTGGGGTGTGGTGAGAAGCAGAAAAGGCCTTGACTGTGTGTAAGCCCTGCTCAGCTATAAAGAAAATACTGCTGTATTATCAACATCATTTCCAGCCCAAACCAGCACAGCCCCTATCTACCCCTAGGTCTAAGGGACCAGTGGGAATGTCACTTTGCCTTCCAGTGGCCTCAGCCTCTAATGGTCCAAATACATTGTGGGATGTTTGAGCTTTGTCACCAGTTTTATCACAGGGTTTGGAAATACTGTGCTTTCTCTCAAACTTTTCCAAACAGAATCTGCATTATCTATGCAGCCTGAAATAAAAAGAGGGAATATTTCTTTCAGACCTTGATGAAGGCAGTTGAGGGGAAGAAAAATGCAAGGATAAACCATTCATACAGAGGGCTATGTGGCATCCTGACAGAGTCTTCTTCAAAAGTAATAAATATTCATTAACCATTAGTGAAATGCCTTCACAATCTAGTGGGCTTTTTTTTTCCTTCTTACAAAGCTACAGTAAAAAGAGTCAGAATGTAATTTAGCTTATTAATATTCTTTATTTGTATTACAGTAGTAATCAAGGCCCAGTAATCACCCCCACTCTCATTGTGCTCTGGAAAATGACCTTTATTTAGTTGCCACTGCAAAATATATCTGTAGATGAGAGCAGCAGATGACCTAGTACAATCTTCAGAATAAGTACCTGTGGGATCTGCTGCAAACTCATCTTTTCTCTGGTAGCAGAGCTCAGCACTGATGATGAGAATGGAAGACAACAATTTCAGGTTACAGAAACTATCTTAGGTTCTCTGTCACCTCCTTTTCCCTTTTTTTAACTAATTTTATCCTTAAATACCAGTCTGTCTATCCCAGAAGCAGAGAAGGTCAGATTCATGGATATTCACTTTGCCTGAAGAGTTTTTCACCTCAAGTTACTGCAAATTATGCCAAGCACTGACTTAAACTCTGTTCCCCAGAGCTTAGATTACTGCCTGAAACTTAGTTATTGTGCTTTTCCTTCCTTCACTTCTGCTCTTTCTTTTCTCATGTCTTCTGTTCCACATCCTACCAAACAACAAAAAATTCTATGGAGATTAATTAAGTCATTTCTGTGCTATTTCTAATTGTTGTTATTGCTGAGAAACTGAGTAGAGGTCTGAGGAAGAATATGAGCTGGTGACTGAGGCAGGGGGCCAGGTTTCAAAGGACTCAATTCAGTTTCTGGCTACCTGGAAATCTCCTAAGTGTCACTACTCATTAATTGTTCTCTGTCCTTTTCTGCTCCCTGTAAAATGAAGACAGGGGGACTTCTTTCTTTATTGATTTATTATGAGATTTGATATCTTTTCAGTTGTGGGCACTTTATTATCTCTCTTGGAATTAGATAGGCAAGGTAATGTCCCCAGCGAAGGTAACAAAGTAGTTGGGGAAGATCATCATCTTTATCATGTGTATGTGCTTATTTAATCTGAAGAGTCTTTGGGAATTTACTGTAATAAAATGTGTATTAGATTATCCATCGAACAATTCTGATCTTGCTGATGTGTAAGGTAAAACTGGATTAAGGCTATCTCCAGGTATGTAGGAAAGTTCCATATGAGTGGAACATGGGAAAACTGATTCCAGAAAACAAACAAAACAAAATGGTGTGTTCAGTTCCCCTAATAGAGAGGTTTGATGCCATTTCACATGCCGTGACGTGATTCAATTTAATCTCAACTGCCAGATCCTAAGTACCCTGTGCAGTTCAGCTCTCCCAAAACTAGACACATAAAGGCAGGTCAGCTGAACATTAATTTTCTAGGCTGTCATATTGGCTTGATCTCCCACAAAAATGATGCAAACAGACACACCTTATCAACATTTAGAGAGCAGCATCAGATACCTGCATTCACACTTCTTAGCCTGGATATGAATGTCACCCCAAATGTTTGAATAGTTGTATTTTAAGAATGTAGGGCTTAAAAGTGGTTCCTGTCAAAGAGAGGAGCTCGCCAGCAAGCTTGGTTCTGCTTCGACATGTCCTTTCCCTTGCAGTAACCCAACCAAATTCTGAGTTCATAATGGCATCTGAAGCCAGGTGAGTTTCCAATAGCTCTAGGCTTGCAAATGTCATGCTGCTCTGCTAATTGCTTAAGCAGCTGTACTTTTGTATCTTCTATCCTTTTTGAAAAGGTAATCTATTTGAGCTTGCATTTTTAAACAGAGGAACTAAGAAAACAATAAACTTCATTTTCAGAGAGGAGTAGACAGGTGCAGCAACAATACCCAATGGCAAATACAGAAACAAAACTCCCACCATATTGGAATGATAAAGAGAAACAAAAAATCTCTGATCCTGGCAGAGGGAGCAAGGGTTTGATTAACCATTGAATTCTTCACTGTTACTCCTGTTGTCAGAGATTATGTGAAGGTTAAGTAATAGTAGAAGAAATTAAAAGTAGGACAGAAATATGGAAAATTTGATGGAAGAAGGTGATTAAATGTTGTCTTGTAAGTAGCATTTATTGTTCATGGCATGAGTCCTCAAATTCCATTGCATAAGATGGACTTTGAGTACTGAGGCTGTGAAAGTCAGGAGTGTACTGAGAGAGAAGTTCTGACACTCAGGCTCCTGCATCACCTCATAGCTGATATTAATCAACAGCACATCCAAGAATTGCTGTGAAGCCCATTGCTATGAAGACTAACTGAACACAGTTTGCAGCTAAAATAAAGTGTATTTTCAAAATACTTTGATTTCTCCTTCATCCAGTGTCCGTTTAACAAAAGAACCCAACAATACTCCTGTCTGATGGAAATAGGGTGATAAACACAATATACAGTATACTCCTAAAGGAGTCTCCCTGTTTCTGAATCTGTCTTGTTGTCATCTTCTGGGTTTGATGCATTGGTGAATTTTTCAAGTCCTTAAGCTGCATAGCACCACTGATTTCAGTAGTTTTACTGCAGTGTGTTTCCAGCATACAATGGCAAATCAATTTGCCTACAGATGCAAATTCTTTGAATTTTTATTAATTTCTATCCCATTAAACTGGGCATAGCTTTAATTATTATTGTCTATTTACAGTATTTTAGACAGCCAGTAACAGTCCAAATATATTTCTTGCCAAAATTGAAAAAGAAAAATTAAGAATTAAAAAGATAGGTCACATAAATTCTGCAACTTAGCCCTCAAAACTGACCTTTTCCAGTGCTCACTTTTTTGCAAGTCATCTGTATATCATGTCAGAATCCTAAAGAGACTCTTGTACACCTAATATAATACTTAGCATCTCTTGCTGGCCTTGGAAGTAAGGGTCATTTTTAGGGCAGGGATGTTTTTAGGTGACGGGTTCTTTTGTCTTGACTCATTACAAGTTATATGAAACAGTGAAAGATGCAAGTTCAACAGTTAGAATCTGTACAGATTGCACGTGGACAGTAAAGTACCTGTTTCTGCAAATTGACTAGATTAAGGGCTCAATTTCCATTTTAACCAAGAACATGGACTGTTTATTTGCGGAAATACCCTTTGGCTTATCAAAAAGAAGGTTAACAGGTGGCTTGATCTGAGAGTATCTAAAGAGCGGCTAGAAGAGAGCTCTTTAATCAAGTGGCCAGACATGAGCCAAGATCCAACAGCTAGAAATTGAAGATAAAATTAAATAGGAAATAGATGCCGATTTTTAATCTGGAGGGTAATTAGCTGTTATTTGCTGATGGTTATTAGATTACAGGAAAAAGAGGTTGATACAGAAACACAAGACAGTTGAAGGTGGAAAGGACGTCTGGAGAGCATCTTGTCCAACCCCCACTCCCCGCTCAAAGAAGAGTCACCTACAGCAGGTTGCTCAGGGCTGTATCAAAATGGGACTTGAAAATCCCCAAGGACAGGAACTTGCAAAATGGGGCAATCTGTTTAGTATTTGACCACCTATACAATAAAACTGGTTTTCATACATTTAAATGGAATTTTCTGTATTTGAATTTGTGGTCTCTGCCTGTTCTCCTGTCACTGAACAACACTGAGAAAGGTCAAGCTCTGTCTTCTTTACTCCTGCATTAGGTATTTTTATACATTGGTAAGGTCCCCCTAAGCCTTGTCTTTCCAGGTTAAATGACTGAAGCCCTCTCAGCCTCTCTTCATCTCCATCACTTAAAATATTCCCAGCAAGAATGGAAGCCTTTCCAGTAGTTTTTCCTTAGCACTAGGATGTGTTCTAGTTCAACCACAAAATATAAAGCTTAAATTCGTGGTTATAAAGTGATATTTGTCATGTGGGAAGTCAGCTAACTAAAATAACACATTTTGCTATTAAAATCTTTAGACTAACACCTTTGCCTTTCAAAAAGAACAACCTTCACTGAAGGTACTGATGAATTTTCTTTCTTTCTCAAAGAACTGTGATTTTCAATCATAGGAATAGAATTATAAAACCTGAATAGTTTTCTGGGAAAAAAAGAAAAAAAATCCCACAACATTCTATTGGACCAAATATTTAATGACTTGTTGGTCTGTGCTGTCCTCACAGTGTTGTCTTGGTCTACTGTCACTTGAAAATGTTGTTATAGACACTTGTTTCCCTCCTGGAGACACTGGCATTTTGGATTTTGTGGGTCAGCAAAAAGGCAGTGACATGGCAGGAAATCCTAGAGAATTATTGCCTTTACCTGCCATTAGCAATGTGGCTGCAGCACAGCTGCACAGCTTGAGATGCTTTACCAAATTATTTTCAAAATGTGAAATTTTTTTGACATGACTTATTTCATTGCTTGAGCAGGCAATCACCTTGGGATCTATCACTTTCCTTGGCACAGGGGTAATGCTACTACATTTCTGATCTTCCAGGGGAATTTTTGCTTGTGTTTTTTTTTTCTTTTTAAAAACCTTTCATTGGGAATCAAACTCTAGATTTAGTTCATCGGTATGTTTCGCTGAATCTGTTACTCCTCACACATTGTATTCCTCTGAAAATAACCTGGGATTAATACAGAGCTCTTAATCACAAAGCTACTTCAATAGATCTATTTTATATAGATGAAAATTGGGGAAATCATTGGGAAAAACTCTCAGGGTGGTGTTTAATTCCAGCAGAGCTCCAGCTGCTGGACTGGTTTGAACTGGCAGCTCTCTGGAGGTGGGGAAGGTGGACGCCATCACAAGGAAGGCTGTTATGCTTGGATGAAACCTGCCTCTCCCTCACTCAGTTAATTGACCCATTATGGCCTTCTCAGCTTTCTTAGAAGGAACAGCAAAACCAACTGTGGGGTCTGGGTAGTCCAGGACTGTCCTAAATGGGGACAAGACACAAGCAGCAGTAGAGATCTGCTTGTTCCAACAGTCTTTATGGACTGATGGTGGTTCATGCTCGCTCAGTCTCTAGATGCGTTCTGTTCCCTGGCTGCCTCCAGGCTCACACCGGTTTGCACCTGGCATTATTTCTCCCCTTAGCTTCAAGTGGTCTCAGTGTAAAGGGGTCTTGAAGGCCTTTGTCTTTGCACTGTTAGAAATTAACACATTGGGAAATGAATTACATCTCCCACCAGCTAAATAAAAACACAGACCCATCTAAGAAAGTCATTTATTGATCTTTCTTTTGTTAAAGTAGATTTCAGGGTGCAAAATACTAACTCAGCTAAATCAATATCCCTTTCACTGCCAAGCTGACTTTAACATTGTGAGGATATTCTGAAGAGTGGAGTTTAATTTCAAGGCTTGTGCCTCGGACATTGCCTTATTTAAAGCTACAGGACAGGTCCTGGGCAAAACTGGAGAGGGATTCTAACAGTGGTGTGTGGATGTTCCACACCTAGTTCAGTAGGAACTCAATTACTCATAAAGGCAGAGCAAGATATATTTCCTGAAAGCTGAAATTGCTTCTAAGTACAAAGTATTTTAAATCCCTTATTGAAAGAGTAAAGTTGCAAATTCTGGTTTAATAATTTTTCCTTATCTGAGACCTCAACTGCTACACATCAGCATAGCTTTATTAACTTTAGTGATGTCTCATTGGAAATCTGGCCCTCCTTTTGATAATAAGGAAATAGTTCTAAATATGTCTATGTATAGGATATCAGCTAGGCATTAATTTATGCAAAGTGTGCATTTAAAATACTGCTTTGTAGGAATCTAAAAAAATCTTTTAAAAATCATTTTAAAACCATTATTTTAGCTACACTAAGGGACTGTTGGGTATCAGCTGTGACTCAGATTTTATAGTGATGAGCAAGACTGCAAAATGTAAAGTAATAATGCAATATACTGCTGGAAAACAGTCCAACTAGAGAGAGGGGAATCGAGAAGTAAGTTTTTGCAGTGTTTTTTCCCCAGAAAATTATCCTACTATGCCTAGGAGAATTAAGAAGAGCAATCTAATCACCCTTTCTATTTTATTCTTTCCTACTGCATGATTTAAAAATTCTCTGCTTTTTCTGTTGTTTTTTTTTCCTCTTCTTCCCTGCAAGGAAAGTTTAATGAGGCATATTTGCTTGTTTCCATGGTATTTCAAAGAAAGATTACTAGCTGAAAGCAAAGAAATATATAGAATAAAGCAGGGAATGAATGTCTTGTCTTTAGCAACAGATATAAACCTTACTTTGAGAATTAATTATATAGAAACATTTTTTCTACACTTGTAATAACTGAAGTCATGTCAGTCATTTTTTACTTTGCTGTAAGGTCCTATGTTATACAGAAAAAATTATTTGCTAGCCAATATCTCTATTCTTTGGTCAGACAAACATACCCACACACAAATGGCTTTAAAGAGCCATTAAAACCAGCCTTTTCTATTGAAATATTTTAGAACTAAGTGATAAATGGTATTCTGTTTGCACTAAAGGTACTGCACAGGGCTATATTATGCAGATTTAATTTATTTATTGATGAAATCCAAATTTAAGTTTGTGAATAACACCTGGCAAAGAAAGACAAGAGCACCCTTATGCATCTCCCAAGCAGATCCAAGTCCATAACTCCTTGTGCAGCCACCAAATTCCCTGTCTGGTACCACAATGTTTGCACAAATGCAGACAGGAAAATGCAGTTATCTTCAAATCCAATCTTAATAAAATCAGAGATAAGAGTTTCTGGAGCTCAGAGGATCGCACATATTGCTCTCAGTCATGGTCAGAAGAAATTATCCTTCGTTATTCTTATGCTGTTAATTATTTGTTTAATTTTTAAAGGGCTCAAAAGTTCAGAGGGTGGATAGAATCTCACCTTGCTACCCTTGAAGTCAGTGCTAAAACCCCTATTAGTTTCAGAGGTCCAAATTCACACATATAAAATACTTAAATTAAAGACAGACACCAACAGAACCTGAAACAAGCACTACATTTACTGCAGCACCTAATGAAAAATACAGGCAGGTGATACATGAATAAAACAGAGGTTCATCAAGAACCTCTGACCTGGATAACCACGAGCAAACCACTAAAGATTGGATCTGTCACTTAAAATGACATACCCGAGGGAAGGAGCTCCAGCTTTCTCTCTGGTCAACAGAAAAAGATCAGCAACTTCAGAGGACAATTTAATGCACCCAAGACATGAACCTGCCTTATGACTAGAAGTTTAATTTAAGTGCCTAAAGCTAGATGGGATGAACCAGGAAGAGCAAATACACAAAATAAATAGTAGTAGCAGTTGGGACAAAACTGCTGAGGGCTTTGCAAATCCTCTGGAATTCTAATGTGCCTTATTTCTTACCTTCAAATCGAGTTGGAGTTACTACAACATCTCCAGAGATTTGTTAATACAATGTGCTTTGTTAGCACAAAGCGAAAAAAGCCATCTATTCAAAGAAAGCATTTGTGGTTTGTTGGGTTTTTTTCATTGCAATCCTAATAATATTATTTTCCAAAGCTCTGGTTTATTGTTTGAGGTTTTCTTAAACCTCTTCAAACTCTCTTTGAGCTGCATGAACTCACCCTTGCTGGTATTTTCTTTGTTTGGGTTTCAGTGGGGGATCTGACTGTCTTTGTGCAGATCCTGCATCAACCATTAATTATCCAACTACAGGAAAAAATATTAATTCAACTCAGTCACTGCTGATCAACTTGATCTAATCCTTAACAATTTTAATAGAATCATTGGGAATCAGGCAAGAACACTTGCCTGCAGCTTCAGTTTGAGGGTTTGTTTGTGCTAATAAGAAGCAATAGGTCATAATATTGTCAACCTGAGTATCCGATTTTACAGAGTATTGTTATTTCAATATTAACACATGAAAAAATAAGGGCTATCTGTTCAGCATTTTAATGAAAACAAGCACATATTTCTTCTTGCCTATGTGGAAAAACCAGACACTTCATATGGCATTTACTCATTTCCACAACCTTATGAAAAAAGAATTTAGTTTTTTTCCCCCAGTTCCAATTTTACCTAACAGACAACCAAGAATTACTATCTTCATTTTATAGGTGGGAGATTATTGCCCAGAAAAATTAAGTTAGAGAGCATTTCAAGTACAGAAAACTGCTTTCTCCTAAATTCCTCTCTACTGCTTCACAGTTCAGGTTTAAATCAACTTCAATAATTAATACAGAATTTAGAACTTGTACATAAGAAGACATTTTGAAGTAAAAGACAAACAGCATAATATGCAATGCTTCCATTCTCCACATTTTTGGAGCAGCATTTCCTTACTTTTTAAGAAAAATTCTCGATTCGACTAAAGTGTTAAAATATTATCCTATATATACTTCCAGCAAGCAACTTCTCGGCATGGGTTAGGCTTTACTTGGAAAACTATTGTCATCCAGGAGACAACCTGTAGTTTTAAATGACTAGGCTGTCAGTTCTTTAGCTCTCTGCACTTGCTTTTTCTGCTTTAGTGAATAGTAACAATTACACGACAAACAGCGTGTTATTTCCAACTGTGGGTTTTTGACAGAAATCTTTGTGATACAAATATTGCAAACTTCCATTCATTTCCACGATTAAGTTTTATGCAGATTTTTAAAGCTTTAAGAAGATTTTAATAAAAGCGTACAGTCTTTGGAATTTGGAAGAAAACAGGGGAATCCTTTCAAAAGTGTTTTTATTAAAATGGAATGCCTTTAAACAGTGCAGATTTGGAAAATTTATTTTTTACTACTTTTACTAGATTTGTGTTGAGTCTTGCAAACAGTATATTTCATATCCTGGAAAGGGTGTTGTCAGCAATGAGAATTAAATATTTAAAAATTCTGCCCTGGAAAATATTTATAAATCAATTTTTTTCTGAATTTACCAATGAACATTTAACATCATATTTAGTAAATAAACATGGAAATATTATAATTGAGTGAAGCTTGAATGTCGTTTATGAAGGTTGCCAGAAGCCATAGACCCTACTCTGATTTGGCAGAAAGCACTTCTAAAATTCCCCTTAAGCATTTAATTTTTGAAGGACAAGTAGGGATTTAAATCATTCATCAGTGTCAGATTTGAAAGATGAGTACTTGGATTCCTTTCCTCCCCGTTCTGCGTTCTCTCCCAGCTGGAACACGAGATGCACTTCAGGTGTCATTTTGTCCCAGCCCACTGACTGAACTGCAGCCTCGGTGTGGCTCTATACGAGCCCCCATCATTCCAGGGTGCCAGGCCCACAATGACAATCCCTCCCCAACATTTTGTGACATCCTAATTACTTCATGGGGCGGTCCCATGGCGTAGTGGAGAGCACTCCGGTCTCAGACTCCCAAGGTCGTGAGTTCGAGTCTCAGTACGGGCGGCCCCCGGCAGTTCAATGCCTCCCTGCCATCCGATCCCGTCAGATCTCGGATGCTCAGCAGGGTCAGCCCCGGTTAGTACCGGGTGCTGTAGATAGTCCTAAAGAGACTTCACTGTCACTGTCCAAGATTGCTCGGCCGTGGCAAGTGAACCTTAGGACTTAAATGGTGGGGCCAGTTCTGCGCACGCTGTGCCTCACCTAAAAGATCCACTGCGCAGGCTCGGAGGGCACACCCAGGTGGGGAGAGCCCTTCCCAAATCTTCGTTCGCGAAGATTGGCCATTATTATTATTATAATTACTCCATTAAAGTGCCAATGTTTAAATATCCAAAGAACAAGGCTTCACTGAGGATTTTGGTGAGGTTGTGTGTTTTGACAAAGGAGAAATTGTGATCTTGGCATGGGATTGTACCCTTAAGCCATAAAGAATTTCAAACCTCACACTGGTTTTGCAACCTTGCTCAATTTTTATTTTATATGCCCAAATTTCTCTCACTCAATGAGAATTCATGCTTTCATATTTTTTTCCTAGTAATATACTTCCTTTTTTTCCCAAAGTCATTTTGAACAGTTCATCTTCACATGCATGACAAAGTCTGCAGCTGTGGTTTTTATAAGTCTTTTATGTTTTTTTATGCAATACAATTAATGATTGTTACAACAAGCAAAATGAATCTTTCATCAGGGTTAGACTTCTTATTAATCTTTTTTTTTTCTTTTATAGTTGCATTTTAACTAATGAAGAGAACTCCTTGTACATGCTAAGGCTGTTTGATTTCCACTAAATATTTTAAATTAATCCTGCTCTTTTCCACATATACTTTTATCTGATATTTTTGTATATTGCCTGCACATTAATTAATGTTGTTATTTGAAATAAAACATTTGCTATCCTGACCATCTTTAGTGATGGTCTCCTAGCAACCAAATCACCTCAATGCTGACCCTTATAGGATGTCCTTTATCATTCAAGAGGTTAACTTTCTGCACACTTTTTAAAAGAAAATTGAATCCTTTTTATCCATTATACTCAGGTTCTGTAAAATGGTTTTATTAATTTTCCCAATAACTTCGTAACAGTGAAATGATAAATTCAGAAAAGTATCCTAAAATTCAACATAAAAAATAAAAAGATAAATAATTCAACAATTACAGTTAATAGTCTCTTTTTTTAATTCCAATTTGCATTTAAAAAAAAAGATTTTATGATGGCATCTCAATTAAAATCTGATGTTTTAGTCTAAAAAAATACCATATAAAATTAAAATTATTGTTCCCACCACAGAAGTTAGTTTACTTGATTTCTTCTGGGTTGGAACTGAACAATTCAAACCCTATTGCTTTCTTTAAAACATTTCAGTGCAATCTCAAATTGTGCTTAAAGCTGAAACAACAGTATTTTGGCTATCTGGAATTTTCAGGTTATGGATGTCATTTTCCCCCATTTATTTATGTTCAGTTTCCTTACTGCTGGAAATCCTTGGCAAAAGATGGAGAACTATAAAGGATATTTTTTTCAATGAGAATTTTATTTTTTTCCCCCCAGAGGAAATAACTGAGAAAAAGAGGGGAAAAGTTAAAGAGAAGAGAAAGAAAAATAAAGAAGGAATTGGGAAAATACTAAAGTCTTAAACTTTATTCAGGAATTTGGAATAATTTCTAGGGTTTTTTAATTATATACAGGTAGGGCAATTAATTTCAAATTTTTTCACTGTAATTAAAAATTGACTGCCTTTAAATATTGCCTACAATACCCAGGCCCTTGGCTGAGACCCAGGAGTTCAAGTGATGCCATTCTACCTGTGTGGGGCCAGGAGCATGCACAGACCCAAGTACAATAGGTTTCGAGAGACCTCTGTACTCCTTTAGTTTATCACCACTGTGGGGTTAATTTATCAATACACATTAACAGAGTTGTGAAGGAATCACTGAGTCAGGTCCCCAGTCATTTTTCATTCAAAATTTCATTCAAACAGCAATAAGTATACAAGGGGGAAGGGTCATTTCAGTGGAAACTAGAAAATTTAGCAGTCACTCTCAATGGACAAACATCACCGAGATCCAGTTTGACTTTTGCAGAATGTCTGCTTCTCAAACATTAAAATTCTTTCTTCTATCCCCCACTGCAAATGTTTTCTGTTATTTTTATGGGTTCAGATTTTTAATCCCTTATTATTCACAATATTTTCATTAAAATTGCTACTTGATGGTTAGCCTGCTTACAGTGTCTGCCCTCCTTTTAATAGCATTTACTTTCTACTATTAACATGTCTGTGCCCCTACTTAAGCAATGATAGCAACACAGTAAAAACCATCTTCCAAAGAGCTTCCACTTCAGACCACAGAAAAAGCAGTACTTAGCCCTGATTAGATAAAATCTCACTGCTTTCACAGAGTTAAGTGAGCTCCTGCCTAAAGCCTTTCATCATCTCCACAGAAAGAGCAGGACATGATGCACATCTCGCATTTGTGAGGCTGAAGTGCAAACCCCATGGCTTGGTTGTACAACAGAAAAAAGCAGAACCCAAGGACACTGTGCAGCAGGGCAGGAGGGTTTCCTCCTCAGTCCACACCTCAGAGTGGTCCCGTCCAGCAAATTGCCTCACTGAGAACATGAACCCTTAAATCGGCCTATAGAAGCCCCTAAAGGCTCTGACTGCCAAAGGCTGGGGCAGTTACCAGTAAGGAGGATCTAGAATGGCAGAATTATTTAGGTTGGGAAAGAGCTTTAGGTTATCAATTCCAACCATAATTCCAGCACTGCTGTCCTGGTTTGAGCTGGCAAACCGCCAACCCTCCAAGCACAGAGTTAGAGCCTCCCCCACCCCACCCCCCACCNCTCTGGGACGGCATCCTGCGTCCTCCCCTGAGAGAAGCTGTGGGGTGACTGACCAAGCCACTCCCGCACTGATTCTGCTTCCCGGGAGAAATGATGTAATATAGTATAGAATACAATACTACTGGCTAGAAGAAGTCAGCTGGTAGCTCACCTCAGCTCAAGTCAGCTGACAGCTTCAGGCCTGGTCTGAATGTCAAAAACTCAAATTTAGGCCCACTTAAGTGAACCCATGACAACTGCCAAGTCCACTGTTGAACCATGTTCTAAGTGCCACAGTTACACATATTTTATATGTTTCATTGCCTGTCCCCTCTATCTCCCAATTTCACTGCCTGTTAATTCTTCTTCCCTCTTCCGTTTGAAAAAACAAACCCCTCTGCTGGGTTTATAATTATCTCATGAGACTGGGTCCAGCCCTGTTCATGAGACCTGCCATCTCAGAGGGAAAGGTTACACCTAGAGAATTCTAGTCAATTGGGAGAATTCAGGGGCCTTACTTCATCTCTGTATTTCTGGGTTATTTTCTGCACCCTTTGGTACTGTGCCAGTCTAAGATTATTTTACATTTTTATCTCTAGTGAAAGGACACAGAAAGCATTAGACATTTCAAATCTTAATTAATGGAAATACACTTTTGGTGCATAATCTGGCTGCTGGGTAAAATTAAATAAACGGATCCTATTCGGAGACAGAGCAGAGATCAAGAAATGAAAAAACCAGATTAAACTAGAAAAACATTCATCAATTATCAGTTGCTAAAATTAACTTTGTCAAATATCAATATGAAGCTTTTTTCCCTTGAGAATCAGAGCTAGTGCATCAGACTTTTAACATTAATCATCTTTGAACACTTTTTTGTTGGTTTTGGTGGGTAAATTTCCGGGTCATTGTTCTATATATTAACGAGAGTTTAATTCCAGCAGATTGTTCAGTAAAACAAGGTGCTGTTTATTACTTTCCCTTCATTTCCCAAGTTGCTGTTGATTTCACAGTCAATGAGGAATATTAATTTTAAAAGCTAAAAGCCTTCATCAAATAATTGTGGCTAAGAAGACACCAGGACTTTGCTGGAGTGTATCAAAGTTTATCCATTCATTGGCTCACACTCTTGACTCTTACTGTAGAGATCTATATTTATGCAAGTTCCCTGTTTGCTTACTTAGAAATCTATAAATTATATCCATATCTGTCAGTCTAGCAAATGCTTTAGCCAATATACCAAAGGACAATTTGACCAGTAGGAATTTAATGGTGAGTAGGTATTGAAATACACAGCAAGGAATGCATTAACCACTTCTTTTTAATATTGACAACTGTTTGAAGCAACGTACAGTATTAAAACTAAAAGGCAAAGGAAAGAATTGATGTCTTCCTTTATAATCACAGACTATTCACAAAGAAATATAGAATTAGGAAACAGAAGATACCAATGGTTATCTCTGCAATTGACTGCATCATTTTGAGAGTGTCCATATAAACAGTCCCCCAAAATCAAGTGCCAGCATGCAAACCAAAATGCAGAAAGATCAACGTTTTATCTCCTACAATTACTGAAAGTGCAAATCTGTGCATCTGAATACAGAATCACTGCAGTTGAGTGTTAAGTGCCAAAGATACCGAATTAGTACCCCAAAACCCCCATATTCTTGTGAATTCCACTAGGACAGGTTATTCCAGATGAACCAGGTAAAGAAAATTCCAAATTCTAGTTATTTTCTGAAAGGTGTGAATCAAAATCTTTCCCACTTTTGGACTGATGCCTTATTGGAGTCACTTTAGACAAAAGAGGCACTACTGTGGCTTGGGGAAATATATTGACTAAAATATGCTGAATTTTAAAGAAATTTCAGCACTGAATTTGAGCAAAATCAGTCATAATGATAAACCCTTAATGGTGGATTGCAACTAGATCTAAAAGTAATAAGCCGTGTCTATTCTACACATAGTCAAGTGAAGGAATAACTGTAGTACAAAGAGTCATCTACACTTAGTTAATTGGATAATTAACCAATTGTTTAATTGTTAGAAAATTGAATAGCAGCAGAGAAAATGCAGCTGCCTCAGTTTCAGCATGGGCAAGAACCACATCAGGGGTCTCTAAGCTGTGAGCCCTCTAAGGAAGAGGACAGTATTACCTGTTATATTTTTACCAAGATAAACTGAAGTAAAGCTAGAGCAGATATGCCTATATGTGGTACAACCAGACTCCTCTGTTGCTGTCTATACCTGCAGTGGAGGTGAGCCAGTTAAAACACCAGCACAGGAAAATGAAGGGGGATTTTTAAGAGCTGGAAAATAGCAATATATAAAATAGTGTTCAATACCATGGATGTATCTCACCGCTTTCTAAAAAGCAGTTCAGTAAAATACGTCATGATCTTATGCTAAATCTAACTATGGTTATGGATTTGCAAACAATTCCCTCTGACAGCAAACTGGTTCTATCAAAGCCACCCACTCTCTCACCAATAATATTTAGCTACTTTGGTTAGCTGGGCACATTGCAGAACAAATAAATAATTCTTGGCGCAAAGATCTTGCCGAATAATTTTATGTGTGTTTTAATGAGTGACAGCAAATTGCAGTAGTAAAGAAAGCAAAGGCTGAGCTTGGGCCTTAAAAATGTGCTGTGATTATCTAGTCTCAGCTTAAAAACTGGGTGATACCCAGGATGTGTATTCTTTTTGCTTTTTATGAGAGAAGGCAGAATTCTGAGCAGTAGTATTTCTATGCCTTTGCTACTGAGATTTTCATAGCCATCTCATTAAAAATCTGGTAGTTACCGTGCACCATATAAAGAAATGCTGTATGGCTGCCAAGTTTTCAAAATATATTCAAAAAACCGACCAGGAAGGAAACCATAGAAACATTTCTGAGTGTATAACAGTCGAATGAATGCCCATAAATAACTACTGAGAAGTGAAAGAAAAAAAAATCTGAATTTTTTTGACTTAAAAATTACTGAGAAATTTTATTTTCCAAAGTACTACCTGTATACTTTATATCACCTTTTAAGCTACTTTTCTTTACATGTAATCTTGTAAATGCAATCGTTTTCTTACTTTCTTTTCAAGATAATAAACAAGAGTATTCAAATAGTTATGACTCATGGAAAGCTCAGAGGGAACCTACATGGAGAAATCAATGTTCACTAAGAAAGGATATGAAGTTATGGCAAAGTACTCTGCACCAATTCTTAATTCAGACAATGGCCTTTGCTACATCTCCCTCTAAGTTACCAAGGGAATTAAATTAGAATCATAGTTGTCTTAATTTCCTCATGTGCCAGATGGGTAGAAAGAGGTATGTCCAGAAGGAGAGACAGATGTTAAATGGACTGTGCTGTGCTGTTAAATGGTTTTGTCTCTCTGCTGCTTTTATAGGGAGAAGCTAAACTGAACTACTTCAAAGAAACATACTTTCCCTAAAATAGGAATAAATTACTTTTTTCACCAGGAAGACCCAATTCTGCAAGAGGACAGGAGGCATCTCACCTGCTGTTGAAGGTGGCTTTGATATAAGCCTTATGGTACCAAGGACAATAATTTTTCATCATATTTTTTCCAGTTATTTAATTCCAGTGGAAATGGTGCCTGAGAACCACAGTGTATGTTCTCCACACATAATTTCTAAAAAACTCATTTGAATTTTGGTTTTCCTGGTGCCCTCTGTCATGCATGAGCACATAGGTTCCTCACATGATGGTTGAACTACATCTGTTTTCTGGTGTTAATTCCTATATTTCCCTTATATTCTTCCAAGGTCCCTCAGCCTTAGAATAGCATGTATCTCACTTAGTTTAATCATCTAAAAGTTAGACATGCAGTCAAAGCCAGTCATGGAAGTGTCCTCTGTACTCAATGAGAGAGGCAAGCAGAACAAATGCTGAAATCATGCAATGCTTTAGGCAGAGGGAACAGCAGTGGTTCACCCAGTCCAACCCCTATGCACAATGCAGCACTAATTTTGACACAAGATAAGGTTACGTAGAATATTTTCCAGATGAGTTATGAAAATTTCCAAGAATGAAGATTCCATAAATCCATCCAACCTGTTCCAGTGCACAGCCATTCTTCCTGCAATTCTTTTCCCCCATATACCTAAAAATGTCACTTTTTTTTTTCACACCATGTGCCGCTGTCCTTGGAGAGTTCCTTTCATTCCAAAGGACTCTGAAATATCAGAGCATGGAGAGTTGCTTTTATTCCAATGGTCTCTGAAATATCAGCACTCACACCTTGCTTTAGCAGAGTGAAGGTGATTTGCCAGTGAGCTGTGAAGATTTTCTTTTTCTTTCCTTCACTTGGGCTAACATGACTATTGTGGTTTGTCATGAGTGTCTAGATTGTGGTTAGATGTGGAAATACAGCAATAGATGCTTTCACGCAAAGATGGAAGGTTGTGACACCAGTGTCAAACCAACTATTTCAGCATTCCCCAGTGATGCATCAAAATGTCAAAATAGTGACAGAAGTTGAAAAGCATCGCTAACAGGGGAGAACCCTGAACACACCTTCCAAAGAAAGAAAAAAGGCAAGGCATTTGCAGTTGTATTCTGAAACAGAGTGTCCTCTTAATGATATGGCACCAGTTCTGGCAATGTCTGGTTTTGAAGGGTAATCAATTGGGCTTGCAGTTATGAGTAAACTGTACAGTTCTTTGAGGATGAATTATCAGTGGACGCAAAACATCAGAAATGATTGGCAATTATATAATTTAAGCAAAATAGAAGAGAGTTATGGAAGTGGCAAATATTCTGGCAGAACAAAAAGAAGTTAGGTATCTGGCGGAATGAAGTAAAATTAAGAATTAAGAACACTTGCTGAATTTTTAGTCTTCTTCTGGGGATCTAAAGTACCTGTAATTTTGCTGTACTTTGTTTATACTCTGGTAGCACAGTTACGGTGCAATGTGCCAGATGAAAAGCACATAATAATAATTAATCCTTGCACTACAGAATTTGCAATACAATTAGCCATGATGAACAAAGAATTGAAGACTTGCTTTGGGGATATGTAATCTTACTTGGGACTAAAACAAGATTTGCCCCCAGTTACACTTACAGTCATTAAGACACAAAGAATCAAATAATCTGCTCAAGTTTGCAGAACAACAGATGCAGCAATTCCAGGAACTGATCAACTATTTCTAAGTCCTGTAATGTGCTTCAAACTTACTGTCATTTCCTATTTCTTCTTTTAATAACCATGTGAATAGTTCAGGGCAAGAAGCGGGATTTATTTTCTGCTAAGTATTTAGATGAAAAAAGGATGCTCAAAGCCCTGAGATGCTTGTTCCCTGAGGAGATGTTTCCTACCTGGACTGCTGAGGTGCCACTATGCATAGTTGAAGAAACCAGGATGGAAAGAAATTAATTCATTTTTGTAAGTCCTAACCTATGGACAAAGCTTTTTTAAGCATGTTTTGGGAATTTAAATGCCAAGGTCTTTATTTAAGCTTATATTATTTTTCAGTTTAATCGGGGTCTGAATAACACCTCTTAGCTTTACTAGGTTTACTTTGCATGGGTCATCCTAAAGACAGTCTAGAAGTTAGAGATTTATTTAACTAGAAAGGAAGTCAGTGTTCTTTATTGCTGAAATCCAAGTAATTTTTTAGGTTAACATTTCCTGGTAAAAGCAACAATCTGGGAAAAGCTGCAAAGGTAATAACTCTTTTAATTAAGTTATTTTTAATTTACATTTTTATTTTGAACATGTCGTTTTTAAAAGAATTTCTTCATGTTATTTTCCAATGTATTAAGGTGACAGTTATTTTAGTTATAGCAATTATTGCCATCACTGAGTTATATTTACTGCTGATCAAAATCTATTCTAGCAAACAGTTAAAACATCCTTTTTCAATAGAATTGTCACATCTTCATTCTCTTCTTTAACTAAGAGAAAAGCATCATCACAGCCATGCTGTTAATAGGACGATTTACTAGCCCAATTCATCCCTGAAATCCACTTATCCCAAGCAACCTTCTTAGGCCTATAGTTTTTCTGGTGGCCTTTCTGAGAAACTAAAATACTTCAGGAAGGTGAACTGTCTCAAAATAGTCTTGTCAAGGGTAATATAAATTCTTATTATGTTCAGTAAAGGAGGGATGTTTAGGCAGGTACCAAGACTAACCCGACACCACTCAAATATCATACAGATACCTGTGTGTACCTGTTCCCCACAGTTAGTTTTGCTAAACTTGGAACAGAGTTTTCAATGCTAGATCACTTACAATGCAGTCACCTTTATTTTTTGAGATGTGACTTTGCCCAGTTGTCTCTTGAGAGATTTCATATCTACAATGCAAGTGTTGCTGGAAAATGTTATTTCATTAGATGCTGTATGACTTATCCAGCCACACAGGAGAGGAATCAAACACTTTCTTCCTATTGTAAGAGCAAGGTTCTTTTGGACACATCAGGGGATGATTCACTGTGCAACCATCTTCCATCACGGAAAATATCAAAGGTCCATTTTAAAAAGAGGCCAAAGTGCTTTGTCTATTTCACAGCCAAAAACTACTGTGAGATTAATTTTCTTCTACAAAGGTATAAAGTTCAAGTAGCTAAAATTAGCAATTGTTTCACCTGAGCCTCTTCTCTGTGGTCCTATTCAAAGCAGTATTGTTTAGTGTTTCAGTGCCTGCTGCTTAAAATGTAATGTTCCCCATTTAATGTGTCGAAAAGCTTCGGCTAATTATTCTCATAGCAAGGATAATCATACCAATTATAATTCTTTAAAAAGAATGGTGGAAACAAAGAAGTGGAGATAAGATTTAACAATGACAAGACAAATTGGGGAGGCAGAGAAATCTTAAATTTTGAAAACCTACAATGCCGCCTTTTTTTTTTACAGGAAATCATAAAATTACAGCTTTATCCTAGAGACAAGTTAGCACAGTGCAATCTGTGGAATGATGGATTATTATGATAAGGTTCCTGTTCTTTTGGAATGAAGCTCATGGATGTCCCTCCAGCCTCAAAAACTAGAGCTGTACCATATGACATAGAGGAAGATCTAATGTTTGTGCCATTATCTAGGTAGGAAGGACAGGACAGGAGTTGGAATTATAGGTCTTATAATTCACCCAATTCCAGATAGGAGTTGGAATTTCACCTAATTCCAGATAGGAGCAGGAATTATAAGTGCATGGTCTTGAAGGTACCAGTCCACCCATTCTAAGACAAGCACCTTATGTCTCAAGTCTAGGGTTGGTAGATGGTGATAGGATTATGTAAAGTCTTCCTTTGTCAAATATCTATATGCATTCATTCCCTTGGGAATGAAAATATCGCTAAAGGACAATTCAAACCATCTAGGTTAAATCTGTTTCTCTTTATTAGTGTATTGCATGTATAGGCTTTTGCATCCAGCTGGGACCCAGGCAGAACTCTTCTATGGAAAAGTACTAAAAAGAGAAGATCTGAATCTCAGTGAGGAGGAAAACAGTGGCAACAGTAAGACATGTGTCCCCAGCAAAGGTAAATAACCTAAAATTGGAAGATATGTGCCAGCATAAAGGGTAAAGCACTCTTCTTCACCACGTCAAAAAGACCACAATAGGATGTAGGACACTGTCAGGGAGGAGCACTATGTGGTCCTATTTAAAATTACCCTTTATACTGGTAGAAATCAAGGAACGAGGAGACAGGGAAGAATTTTGTTCCTTCTGCCTCCCTATCATACCAAACTGAGAATCTACAGCCTTTTCAACTCAGTCAGCAAGCTGTTCCTGCAGCTATTACCTCAGGAGCATATAGGGAGCCTGGACATAATGGCTTTTATCACTTACTTGTGGGTATTGTTAATCACTTTCAATGTCTTTGCGACACATTTAGATTTCTCTAAATGTAGTGACAACTTTGGACAGAAAAGCACAAAGTCCTTGGTTCTGATCCAGATCACACACACAGTTTGAACATACGTACTGTCACTTAAAATTGAAGAACAGCATCGTGCAATTGTCCTCTTGTGCCTGACAAATTCAAAGCCACAGATTGAATTCAAACAACTGTTGCCCTGTTCAGCAAGCATTGATAATGAAGACACCATGAAAGTTCTTGGCACAAAGGAAAACAAATCAATACACACATCAGGACATTACAACAGATAAAATTTAGCTCTATTATAACCAGGTATTCGAGCACTGTTGAAGAAATATAATCTCTTTACTCCTATTTCTGCCATACTAAGGAGATGTTTCACCATCAGGCTGAAGTTTTGTCCTCTCTGAAAGGCATCTCAGTAAGACATACTGAGAGATGGGAAAAGTATAAAATCTTTTAAACTCTTCTCCACCACTGTTTCAAAATTCTTTTCTGAAATGTATCATCTGTAGCTACTAGACATGGTTTATATTAAGAAAAGTTTATACCAAGACTGGAGAAAGAAGTGGACAGGATGAAAAGAAAACCTGAAAGCATAAAGGTTTAGAAAGACCTTGAGAAGGCTATTTTAAAAGTGGATCTTTGCTTAGTAAGATTTAAATAAACCACGGTTATGTGGGGCTACCTCACCTTTACAAAGGCTGTGATTTTCCCGTAGCACAGCAGTATGAACACCTACTTAGCAACTGCTCTAGGCTGCCAGTTAATGGCCAATCTTCGTGAATGAAGATTTGGGCAGGGCTCTCCCCACGGGGGTGTGCCCTTCGAGCCTGCGCAGTGGATTTTTTAGGTGAGGCACAGCGTGCACAGAACTGGCCCCACCATTTAAGTCCTAAGGTTCATTTGCCATGGCCGAGCAAGCTTGGACAGTGACAGTGAAGTCCTTGGGACTATCTACAGCACCCGGCACTAACCGGGGCTGACCCTGCTGAGCATCCGAGATCTACGGGATCGGATGGCAGGAAGGCATTGAACTGCCGAGGACGGTCCCTACTGATACTCGAACTCATGACCTTGGGATTCAGAGACCGGAGTGCTCTCCATTACACCACGGGACCGCCCCAAAGCTGCCAGTTACTGTAGGGATATTCCACTTTCACCCCCTGTTACTGGTATTGTCTTGTTCCCAAAAGTTTGGGAAACTCAGGAGACAGTCAATAGGGCTTGGATTCCTCAACCAAAAATAGAAGTGCCTATTACATGAGTTAGACATGTGGATCGTGGAGCTACAGCAGTGGCAGGTTGTTCTCTGTTATGCAGAAAGGTGTGTAACAAGGAGGTGTGATTTATATTGTGAAAATTGATGCTGTAGCAATGAGTTCTGGATATTCAAAGGTACTGAAAATCACCTAAGGTTCAATGACCCTCCCCTGAACTTATTCCATTCTGCTTTGCTGATCTTTGCCCATTTTTTTCCATTATGAATTCCATTTGTCTAATGAATATTCTTTCCACTACAAAAATGCATTTTTGTATTTTGGTCTTATGCCATTAAAACCAGTTAACACTGGCTGTGAAACACCAGTTTGCCTTAAATTTCCTTTGAGATAGCTCTATAAAGCAGAAGGGACCTCAATGCCACAATGCAAGTTTTAACAATCTATGGATGAGTTTCATCTCATCTCATTTCATATAAACTCTGTAAAAGTTTTCTGTTTTGTCTGTGCCAATTGTCTGTACTCTTTCTTTAGGATATACAAAGGGATAACTGCTTCCAGAGGGCAAATGAACCTGCTCACAGGGAAGGTTTGTTTTAGATTAAGGCACATACTCTGGAATACCTCTCTACCTCTCCATGGATTACAAAAGGAGCTTATACCAAATGTTTCCCTACTGGATAACTAAATTTAAGCTCCTGTTGCAGCTAAATATAACAAGAACACTGTGAGACTAAGCCTAAAAGCCCTTTCTATACTACAGCTGGTAAACAGGCCACCTGACAGCGAGGTTACTTGCAGGTTACAGACACTTCCTCTTCACATTTTTTTTAAAGTACTGCTCTGTGTATCCTCTATAAAACAGCTCAAACTATCACAAGCCACTGCACACATGGACAGTCCAGACGGATGGATAGTTTTGAAGAGTTCAGTTGCTGTTAGGTTTATACATGAATTTTACTAAAAGTTTTTTGCAGGATTCAGGATTTATCAGTTCAGCCAACTCTGATGATAACAAACCTCATGTTCTGCCAGTGACAGGCCTATTTTGACTATGCTAAAAGCTTTGCAGAATGACTTTTTAGTCTTGCTTTTTCATACTGTCATTTCATGGCCTGGTCTAATGTCCGACAGGGAACTAGGAAACTGGTGGGTGAAACATCAAATAATGACGTGATCAGCACATGGTTCTGCAGGAGAACAGCCCAAATGGCCTCACAAGAGCATTCAGAGATTGTCCTCAGGGACTCAAGGGTTTAAACTGCAGTGAAAGCAGGGCTGTTACCTGTACTGCAGCAGAACAATTTGGATGGATATACTCTTCACTGACTAAAAAACCTGGCTGGATGGCCAAGTCCAAGGAGTGGTGGTGAATGGAGGTAAATTCGCCTGGTCACTGGTCACAAGTGATATTCCCCAGGGAACTGGGGACAGTCCTGTCTAACATTGTTATCAATGATCTGGACAAGGGCATTGAGTATGTTGCAGACACCATGTTGGGCAGCAGTGTTGGTCTGCAGAAGGACAGAAATGTTCTGCAGAGGGATCTGGGCAGGTTGGATCTATGGGCCAAGGCCAACAGATGTGCAACAAGGTGAAATGCAAGATCCTGTGCTTGGGTCAGGACAACCCCAAGTAACACTACAGGCTGGGGGAAGAGTGGCTGGAAAGCTGCACAGTGGAAAAAGACCTGGGTTACTACTCAGAAGAAGCTGGACGTGAGCCAGAAGTGTGCCGAGGTGACCAAGTAGACCAATGGCATCCTGGCCTATATAAGTGTAAGTGTAGCCAGCAGGACAAGGGCAGTGATTTTCCCCCTGAACTCAGAACTGGTGAGGTTGTACTTCGAATCCTTGGTTCAGTTTTGGATCCCTCATGAAAAAAAAGGACATTGAGGTGCTTGAGTGTGTCAGAGAAGGATAACAGAGCAGGGAAAGGGTCTGGAATGTAATTCCTATGAGAAGCTGCTGAGGGAACTAGAGGTGTTTAACCTGGAGAAAAGGAGGACCCGGGCAAGCCTTCTCACTCTCTACAACTGCCTGGAAGGAAGTAGTAGTCAGGTGGGAGTTGGTTTCTTCTCCCATGTAAAAAGGGACAGGGAAAGAGGAAATTATCTCAATTTGCGCAAGAGAAGGTCTAGATTGGATATTAGGAATAACTTCTTCACTGACAGGTTTTTTTAAGCACTTGAACAGGGTTCCCAGGGCAGTGGTGGAGTCACCATCTCTGGAGGTATTTTGAAGACATGTAGATGTGGTGCTTAGGGACATGATTTAGTGGTGGGCTTGACTGTGTGGTTAATGATTGTACTAAATAATCTTAGAGGTCTGTTACAACCTTAACAATTCTATGATTCTGTAACAAGAGGAGAAATAATTTGATTTCCCCTTCTGTTCCCTAAATGAGAAGCAGCAGTCCATTCCCAATGCTCCCTTAAAAATGGCAAAGCATGAGGAACTGCTGTGGAGCGAGATGGGAATTTCAGGTCATTACTAATCCGGTTGACTTGCAAAGTGCTGAGGTAGAAATTGAAAGCCCTGTTGCACATCCCAGCCCCCTGAGACATTCGGTCTCCTAGGAGTCATTATTTCCTCTGTACAAACTATTGTTTCATAAAGAATATTGTGTTTCAGCAGAAAAGTCAAATGTGTCCTCTCATAACTCCATGTGGCTGTTAGCTTACTGCTGAGTTAATACTTTGCCACATAAATAAAACCGCACAAAAAAGAGAGAGCAGACTTGCAAAGAAACATGGGGGGAAAATATAATTCATTGGCGCTCAGGGCTGAAAAGCTAGTGAGCTTCTTTCCTTTCCTTTATTCTTCCCTTTACCCTTACAAGTTGATGTGTATCCAAACAGCTTGAAAAGTACTTTGAAATCCAACTTTAGTCAGCTACGATGAAGACATAAGAGGAGCTGATTTTTCCTTTGTGATGCTTTGTTTTCGTCTCTTTTATTCACTGTTCGCTTCAGCAGTGGCTGCAGGAGAGGAGCCAAGTATTTTTTCTTGGAACCTTATTTTCTTTTTTTGGTGCAGTTAAAGATATATTTCTGGAGTTACATTGAGCCACAGTCACTACCTATTGCTTTTAAGCAAGCTCAGCTGAGAGGGCTTGAACCAAAATGCAAGCTTTCTGAAACCAGGGATTCTATAACAGCTCATCTAAGGACTTTTTCCTTTGTTAAAAAAATGCTGCTTTGTGAGGAAAGATGTCAAAGTACTTTTGTTACAGAAAATAATAGCTATTTTAACAGAAAGGCATTGGTAAGTTGGTATGAAATCAGTGGTGGATGACCAGTAAGTGAGGTGGGGAGAGCAGGAACTGGAGTAATTGACCTTCAGAAGATGCTGAGCAACTTGGATTTGTTTGGCCTGGAGAGGAGACAACTTCAGGACGATGTACCAGCATCCTGCTCACACCTAGAATGAGGTCATCAAAAGGACAAAGTCAGGCTCTTGAGAGTGGAGCATGGTTGGATGACAAGATGTTGTGGATACCAGACAAAGAGATGTTCAAGAGAAATGAGGACAGCCAGGCTGTGGATCAGCTTGGCCTGGGAGTTTTTCTAGACCCTCCTGGCAAAGTCTTAAGCCCCCTGGTCAAATCTCATAGATGGTCCTGATATGAAGGTGCACTTTTGAAACAGAGACCTCCAGACATTCCTCCCATTTTATGTTCTAAGATCCTATGAAGGCTCTGCTATTTTTCTCTTCCTGTATCCTTTGTCAACATATTTAAAAATGCCACTCATTAGTTTGCTATTCTGCTAGTGATAAGGTTGGGTTTGAAACAAGAAAAAAACAGAAAAGCACAAAAATGGACAATGGTTTAAAACTAAAAGAGGATAGATCCAGATTCAACATAAGGAAGAAATATTTTCGTGATCAGAGTGGTGAAACACTGGCACAGGTTTCCCAGAGATGTGGTGGATGTTCCATCCCTGGAAATATTTAAGGTCAGATTGGATGGGGCTCTGAGTAATCTGATATAGTTGATGATCTCTCATTGCTGGGGCATTGGAATAGGTGAGCTTTCAGGGTCCCTTCCAACACAGTCACTTTTATGATTTTGTGAATTACTAATGCCTTTTAGCACTGAGTTATTAGAATAGACCTATGCAGACAACCATGAGTATCCTCAAAATTGGTTATTAAAACCCTAGTTCACCTAAACACTTAAACTCACACTTAAATTTAAGCTTATAGGGTTTTTTCCCTATCCATTATAGTTTTTTCTAATAAATATACATATTTATGTCTTTTTTTATTCTGATCTCTCCAATGCACTCACATCTTTTTTAGATATTATCACTTTATGTTTTATATATTATCTTTTATATATTGTGAAGACCTACTTAAAGCTGGACAAATACCTAACATCATTCCAGTGCTGAGATGTTTTGTAATATTAAAAATGTGATTATCATTCCTCCAATTTGTGGATTAGGTGTTATTTCATTTTACTTTTACAGCTATATGCAGTATTACCAACCATTAGCATCTAAGTACGAAATGATGAAATTTTTATGGCTACTGCATAAAATGTAATGGCACCAAAACTATGAGCTTTAACTCTGAACATTTTACAGAAGTAAAAGGATTCAGTGCTCTTATTCCTTTGTCAGGGTGAATGCTGTGACATGGAATACAGTGGGTACTCTGCAGTGCTCATGTGCTGAGTACAACCTGGCCATGGGAGCTCGCTGTTGAGATGAGGACATGCACTACTGCCATAACTCAGCATTGGGGTTTACAGCTGACTCCATGTGAGTGTATTCTAGAACATATTGTAGTTTCCATCCTGCCCTTTCAGCCTGGTTGTTGCTGGAGGAGACCCGGATACGCATCTGCTTTGGAGGAAACCCCACAGTCTGGCCTGGCCTTGGGGCCAGGACGGCATCAGCCAACAGGAAGGACAAACACAAATGAAAAACCTTTTAAATACCTTCAGTCTGCATTAAAAAAAAAGACCTGCCAAAGCACTGGCTAGAGCTGTTGTCTCATTCACAGCTGAGAAGAAACAATTCTCAAGGTCAAGTGGATGCTGAAGTGCTCCTGGCTTCACCATTGAGTCCACCACATAGTGTCAATAACCAGAAGTGACTTGTTCCTTCTTTAATTATTTTGTGGATTGTATTCTTCATGTTCTGGCATGACCATGGTAAGTCCTCATTTAGGGATATCCAAATAACAACACAGAAAACTATAGCTATGGTTGACAGGGCAGCTGCATAGAAGATCCTTGTGGTCTAGTTCATGATTCTCTTGTCTTAGTAAAATAGCCCCATAAGACAAAATAGGCCTTTAGAGCTGGACTAGGAACAAGATTACATCATTTGTTTTGCAAAAATGCCATCTTTACAAACAAAAATATTAAATTTTTGACAAAATAAAGAAAGTGATATAAATGTCTAGCCAGATTCTCAGTAGTATCAGTTGGTCAATTACAAATGAATTCAGCAATGCTGTATAAATTTACAATACTTGAGAATCTTACACTATTTCCTTAGAATAATGCAAAGTCAAAAAAAGCCTTAAAATTAAGGAAAACAGAATGATGTACCTTAGCACTGGAAGACTTAAAAAATTGTCTCCAGTATTAATACACATGCAGTTGACAAGAGAAAGGTTTTCAGAATATTGGCTAAATGCAACACTGAGTAGGGTCTGCTAATATTAATTACTATTTTCACCATTATTGTTCGATGTTCTACGAGAAATTAAGAGAAAGACTCGCAAGCATTTTTAACTTACATTGATATGCAAATTAATTTTCCCTGTAACATCATGCAGTTTCATATTTTAATCTTCATCCTTTATGCTTTTTCCACCAAAGAAAAAAACAATACTGTGTGTCTGAGGTATCAAAATTTGTGAACCATTTCAAGCTCTATGAATCGAGCACACACAGTGAAACCATTTACTGCATGTTGTATGAAGGGCAACTCCACTGTGCTTCATGGTGGGATTTAGGTCCTTTTTATTGCTTTTTAAATTATTTTCCTAATAATTCTTAATTACCTTTGCAATTAACTTTTTGACCATTGCTAACCACTGAGCCAACTTCTTCATAGAACTACTCACTGCATGTACATCTATTAAAATTTACTTCTATACAGTTTTAGTTCCCAGCTCATTGCCTCCTGATTATTGCATGTTATACATCATATTGCTAAAATAGTGTACTGAGCTGTACAGCATGAGGTCAAGGCAAGGCTTTAGTTTAGTTTTTAGGCTGTTTCTGGGCAGTCAGATGTTAGATATCCCATAGATCTCTGTGAAGCACTTACCCGTGTGATTTTCCTTCACAGAAACCTGAGTATCAGAACTTCAGTACCTCTGGAACTGAACCTTTAATTCTCCATGCATGAAATCTAATATTATTCTATGCCAGAGATAACAATTTTCTCCTGAAGAACAGAGGCTGTAAAGAAGAATTCATTCATGCTTTTGGGCACCTCAGGCAGGTTTCCACTCACCCAATTTCAAATGCCTACAAAGTAATTATCTATGCCTGAACGAGGTAGAGGATTTTTTGGCTCCTAGAGACCTGGGAGAGAAACAGGCACTTAACTCTTCCTGAGGTAGACATCCATAATAAGACACATGAAACATGTAATTTAAGTACCTGTTCTCTCCATAAGAGAAGTTCAGATGCATACTGGACCATACAGTTCAGATGTAGACATAGACACAGCTGGAGAGCTACACATACTGAGATGAGCTTGACATCCTGAGTTTACAGTGAGGTCTGATATTTCAGTCTCTACATAGATACTCATTGGAAAATGTATGCCATGTATGTCTTTGGGCTATAATCTAATCAATATTTTAATAACTAAAATTTTTCACAGTTAGGAAAGATATTTCCCAAGGCTATATGAGTTTTATTTTGTTTTAAATTAAGATTTGGAGTCTGTTGTGAGATGTAGAAACTCTGAGAGAAAAGTGTCATGACTGCATAGAGCATTATGACCCCAAGGATCTGTGGGTATTTATTTCCTAAATTCTGAATAAAATGGCACAAATACAATGAGATTGTTTTATAATTGCATTTTCACCAAACTATATGATTACTTCTGAATTCAATATAATTAGTTAAAAGTATCTCAAAGCACCAAAAGAGTAACACAAAGGGAAGAAGTGATAAAGAGTCTATCAGAATGATAATGCGGTTTAGACCATGAAAACTCCTTGTTTTGTACTCAAGATAACGGGTAGGGAGACAGTTTTAGATTCTTTGAGTATTTAAAATTTCAGAAGGAGACAGGAAATATTTTATGTACACAAAGAAAGGGTGATGGAAGCCTATCTGGCCTTTGTGTTACATGCTAGCATGCATTTGCCATCATTTTTGGTATAGCTAACCTAAACCAGTGAAAACTTCTACTCCACATACATGTTCAGACATGTTGTAGAACTCAAACTTTTATGGCAAAAGTCTGTAAAAATCTGTTGAGCTCCAAGAAGATCTACCAGAGTCTTCCAAACAACTGCATCCAGTAGGTTCCCCCATTTCCTCTTTCCCTATTCCCAGTCATGAACCTTGATAGCTGAATGTAGCAATTTTCTACAGAAAATTTTGATTTAATAACTTGATGAGAAAGTATCCCTCTGCCAAGATTTATCCTAGAAATTCATGATCCCAAGCCTTCTATCCTGCAGATCGCTAGACCTACAGCTACCCATGAACTGAAGGAGAGACAGAAGATTGAATGTTTCAGAACTCATAGTTGCACTATAAAATTCAAGATCCAGGCTTCCTGCTACGCCTTTCAGGATCTCAGTCCTTGGGAGTACTAACCTGTCAGTTTTTCTGACTCCTTGCCACCTTTACTCACTGAGTCGAAAAATGCTGCAGTTGCTGAATGGAGGAAAGACAAAGTGAATAATAGTGGTAATTGTGTTGCATCCATTCCCTGACAAAATCATAGAATCATAATAGAATTGTTTGGGTTGGATGGGATCTAAAATATCATCTTGTTCCAATCCTCCTATCATGGACAGGGATGCTTTTCACAAGACCATGTTGTTCCAAGCCCCATTCAACCAGGCCTTGGACACTCCCAAGGATGGGGCAGCCACAGCTTCTCTGGGCAACCTGTGCCAGGGCCTCACCACCCTATGAGTAAGGAATTTCCTCTTAACATCTAATCTAAATCTCACTCCTTCTGGTTTAAAACCTTGTCCTATCACAATCTGCCCATGTAAAACATGACTGTCCATCTGTTCTACAAAGTCCCTTTAAGTCCAGCAGTTTAATGAAGCAAGGCTAACATCCTTTGCAATTATTTATACTTAAAATTAATAACTTATACACAGGTCCAAAACTCTTCTTTGGAACATCAGCATTTCTGAAATATTTGAACTCACTGCTTCTGAGACTGAGGTGCCCTGAGGTCGACTGAAGGACACAGACAGCAAAAGTTCTGGCAGTGGCCAAGTCTGCTTGGAGAGATAACTGAGAGCTTGGGTTCCTGGTGGCCACACAATGATGGACCACCTCTGATGAGCCTTCCTGCTTTTGTTCATTTTGGCTAGTGAAGTGCCCAGTTATGGATGAACTGATACTCATGTCATGTAAGACATTGAAAAGGCAACAGAGAGGAAGAACCTGAAGTCACCACCAGTTGCATGTACCAGCTTCTCTCACTCCCTGAACCCTGTGGCTATTCCAGGGCTGCTGTTAGAAAGATGGGGTTTGCAGTGGAAGGAATCAAGCAGGTTGCACTATTTTCAGCTAAAAAGAATGATCCATTATGGCAAGACCTTTATCTCTTGTCGCCACGCCCTGGCAACCAGTTGCTTGAGGATTTCAGGGGGGACAAAAGGAAGAAAGCAGATGACAAGGGGGAAGAGGAAGCAGATGTGATCACGGGGCTTGCCTTTATGCTGTATTGTCCCTCAGCTTTGTTGGTGTGGCTCATAGGCAAGAGCCTGCATGAACTTGTGGAAGATAATGTTATGTCATCTGTTATACGACTGTCAGTTTCAAGAGGGAAAAAAGTTTCTTTTCTGCCTCCTATTTGATTCCTTGATGTTGCCTTCAGTGATTCTTTAAAATTCAATGTTACTTCTCTTCAGTTAATGACTTCTAAAAAAAATAAATAAAAACTTTTATAACTTGATTTATGATTTTTTATAGTTGTCTTGCAACAAGTTATTTTCAAACTTTTCATTTTGGCCAAATTTTAATTTATACTCACTCCTGAAATAGTGCTTTTGCAATATCTTGATTAAACTCCCTTCAAAGTGTTGGTTTCACAAAGATAAAAGGAAAGACTCACAGCTTACATAAGCTGTCACATCCTGTGGGCTGATAACATTTTAGATTAGTTGGATCTCTAATATTAACATTTTCTCTAGACATTGCTAATTTTCCTAGTGAGTTCCACTGTTTTGATTTTTACTTATACAAATAGAGAAGCCCTAAGGGGTCTAGACTGAGATGCCTTAAGCAGTCTCATTTGCTAATGGAAAACAGGCAGTTCTCTGTCTTCTGAAAACTAGACATCTCTAAGATGTTTGTTTATTTGGAGATGCATAAAATCTAAGTATGCAATATTCTATTTTTTAATAAGGTTATAAAAAAAGTCTCTTCTTCTATATGTACCAGTAAGGATTTGTAAAGGTTTCAGTTGTAATATCACTTCTAAAATAAATTTAATTTCACTTTTTTTTTCAATGCATCTATGACGAGAGCCTGAGTAACAAATGAGAACTTACCTTTCTCTGTTCTTCTTTATTGTTAAAGCACAAGGAAAATAATGAGGGGGAGCAGAAGGAATGTACGAACAAGTATTCACTTGTTATATATATACATAGCAAATATCTCCTCCAGTCATATTCACACAAGATAATGAGGTGATCCCACTGCCCCTTTCCTTCGAAGTTGAAAGGAAGGTTACATTTTTGCACACTTAAAATAAATGTCTGCTTTCTGTAACATAAAAAAAAATAAAAAGGTGTTGCTCAAGGGAAGCCATCAGCACTTGAGAGAACCTTAATCCCCACCATCTGCTACCACAGAGACAGAGCAACTATTCACACCTTTTGTAGCAGTCCTCAGGCTGCAATTGTACCACAACTGAGGGTGGTCACAGTAGACCTGAGCAATTTTATATCTTCACTGCTTATTCCCCTGCCTGCCTGCACCTCTCTTTCTCCCTGCTCTGCCCATTTTTTTACTGTAATAGGCAAAATCAGGACAGAGAAGGGATTGTATCTTTCTGATCTTTAGGCCACCTGCTGCCACCAACAGAAACATGAAATACTCATTGTGTTTCGAGTCTGTAGGCGATGCCCTCTAGGCTGAGATTCATTTCATTTAATTATAGTTATCTAAAAAGTACACAGTCTAAGCCAACTATTGAGGCTCCTCCTATGGATGATAAAAAAAAGGCAGTTCCAAAGGTGATTCATCTTATGCTACAATTGGTATTAATCCAAAAACAAGTACTGTGTAAAATGAATTGTCCTGTCTGCTACAAAAGGAACTCAGTCTCCAATTTAGAGCAGACACTAAGTATGGGCTTTGCTTGAGGAAATGAGCACAGTTCCAATGAAGGTGTCCTTACCCAAGGTGACTGTGCAGATTTCTTTTACAGCCAATAGAAAGAACAGAATCTTTTGATTCCACTCTTCCTAATGTAGATCATAGAATCAAAGAATAGTTTGGGTTGCAAGGGACCTTAAGGCTCATCCAATACCTATCCCTGCCACGGGCAGGGACACCTTTCACTAGACCAGGTTCTGCAGAGTCCCATCCAACTTGGCCTTCAGCACCTCCAAGGATGAGGAGTCTGCAGTCTCTCTCACATACAGAAAGACTGAAGTATTAGAAATATTTCTCTCCACTGATGATAATGATTAGCTTGGATCTAGACCTTTTTTTTTTCCTAGATTTATACAGTTAGAAGAGGTGACTAGTGTTTCTAATTTCCAGATGGCTAAAATTAAGTGAGATTTATCTGGTCTTTACCAATTGGCCCATACTACTAGAAATCATCTGTGCTTCAAAAGATTAGACTCCTTTGCCAGACAGCCATTGACCAGTGCTATCGCTTTCAATTTTCTGACTGTGAAGCTTTTCCTGTGCTCTCCAAAATAGCATGCAGAGAGCCAGACTGAGGACCACTGCTTCCTCTATCACACCAATGTAATAATGTTACAACTCATTTGAGGTTTCTGAGTTATTGCAAGAGAAAAGAGGAGAATTTAAAGCTAGAGTTAAAATGTGTGTATGTTATTTCTGCCTGGAAATGTTCATATGGCACAATGATCAAATGTCCATGGCCCTTAATTTTCCTAGGCTGGTTGGCTTATGGTAAATATATTATATGAGCTACACATTTGCAAGGATGTTTATTTGGCACAGTCTTCATTTAAATAAGTACTAGTTCATTATAACCTTTAAAACACTAACATCTTAACTTCATTGGCATTTAAGTGTTGGATTGAGCTTTATCTCAATGAGGTCATTAAAGAGAGTTGAATGTATGGGAGGATAGTTCTTCAGCCTTATTTCATTGCTGGTTTTATAGCTAATTACTGGGACAAAACACTAAATAAGAAGACAAAGAGTATTACAAGTCACAATGGAAGGTTCTGTGGCAGATATAGCTTTATAAAAAAGCATAAGTTAAATGCTAAAAACTCATTCATAATAAAAAGCAATTTCCCAAGTATTATGTGCTATCTCCATTATGGTTAAACACCATAAATTAGCAGTGAGCATTCCAATTCCAACATCTTGTGTTCTTCAGTATTCTTAAAAATCAGTGAAATCAGAAGTCCGCTAGCGCTTCAATGGAAGTAATAGAAGACAATTTAATTGACAGAAATGTGGTTTAGATAGTACTTCTTATCTTCAGGCAACACATTTTATTACCTAAAACTTCATTACAGTGCACAAAAAAGGAGGAAGAGAAACATATGTTTACTTGTAGTGAATCATACATTTAAAATGATAACAGAATTGATTTCTCCCTGCATTTTTTATCTTTACTGTATACAGTATGACCTATATGCTGAAATGTGAAAACCTAGAAATTTCTGGTACAGTTCTGTATCTTCCAGGGAAAAAATAATAAACTTCTCAGGAAAAAAATGATGTTTTTGCATTTCTATAATGTGCAGTTTTCCTAAGATCAAATCTAAAAGGCAACCAGCCCCATATCATCCCCAGTAGTGCTTCTGTCAGATCTTGTAATTATATTTTCCCAACAAAGAGTGTTTGGTGTTTCAGTGGGAATCCCCAACACAACAGTAAGGAAGGAGCAAGGTTGGTTTTCAAGTGTAAGTACTGTGTGTGAAGTCAGCTTGAAAAGTAACAGGTGACACCACTGATCTTGATCCCGTATCATCAGTGGGGAGCAAAACACAAATTCTGAACCCACTGCCAATGATTATCTGCAGATTTTCATCATCTGCTTCTGAGGAAACAGAATGATGCCCATTTTCTGGTGTTCCTGAACTGTGAGTTATGGAATAGCCTCTAGCACCTGACATCACTGGAAAGAATTATAGTTTGATAGGGACACAGGACTAGATGACATGCTATTGATTGGAAATAAAAAAAATAAACAGCTCCACAATCTAACAGTAGCCCTTTTCCAATTATAATTTACAAACTGGTGTGTCATCTGAAGAGGTTGAGTCTAAAATGAATATTCCACTCCTTAAAACTATGAAAGAAATAAAGTCTATTTTGGGACTATGAACTGAAGTTTGAATAAACAAGCTGAGATTTCTAGTTTATGGGTATACACAACTGTATTGATCCCATTGACCACAGAAACACAGAATGGCTTTGTTTGGAAGGGACCTTAAAGATCATTTAGTTCCAATCCACCTACCATGGATGAGAACACCTTCCACTAGATCAGATTGCTCAGAACCCCATTCAACTGGGCCTTGAACATTTCCTGGGATGGAGCAGCCACAGCTTCTTGGGGCAACCTCATCCAGTGCTTCACCATCCTCACAGTAAAGAGTTTATTCCTAACATCTAATCTTAATATGTCCTTTTTTTCAATTTAAAGCCATTCTCCTGGCCCTATAACTATGTGATCTTTAAAAAGTCCCTCTCCAGCCTTCTCATAGGCCCACTTTAGGTACTAGAAGGCAGCTACAAGCAGCGAAAATAAAACAGTATAAACCCATAAAAGACATGTCCTTCTTACAAGACCCTTTCAGGATCTGCATCTAAGCTCTTACAGTCATGGTGCAGCAGGATCACTGACAGTCCCAGAGGTGTTAATTGACTTTGACTCAGAATTGTAATTGTATTACGGTTATTAATACAATATATTACAAGTTTCAATACACAGTAATTGAATTACAAACCATTAAATGGTTGGGCAGGGGTAAGGGGAAGAAATGATCACAGATAATTTTTCAGGTACACAGAAAACAAAGTGACCTTGATTGTTAATTGGTCGGTCAGAAGCAAACAGTCCAGACAATAAGACCACAGAAGTGTGAGAAAGAATACAAAGCTTCTACATAACTATTGAATCTTACATTGGGAAGCTGGGAGCCCAGCAGACTGCCAACTATGTGGAAGCCCTGGTGGTGTTATTGTGGTTAAATATTAGCAAAATCCAGGAACTGACAGCAGGAAATACAGAATCTATATAGAGAGGTATCATTTCTTCTATTAAAGTCCACTAGAATACACTGCTCAGTTCTAGAAATCATACAGGGTGGGGGCAGGGGGGGGGAATGGAAAACAACAATACAAAACCAAAACCAAGCAGGAAAAAAAAACACAACCCTTTAAAAATTGTAGAAGGTTTAAAGAAAAACTAATGGTATAATGAAAAGAATGAAAAAATAATGAGAAATCGAATTCCTATATTGACTCCTGTATGGCTTTTGAGCTGACTGAATCCAGGAGCAGGCTGAAGACTGCTACGCTCCTGAGACACAATTATATGCGTTATTAAACATGTTGGCAGTTTGGGTTGAATTCAGATTGCTTACAAACACTGTCTGTTTCTGTGTGATTGCAGGACGATCCATCTGACTGACATCGACCATGGGACGCTGCCATGGCTGCTCCAACACAGCCTTGTGAGAGGAAACACACTCAACAATTTCCCTTTGAATTTGTCTACAGATTCAGTTTCTGTGTGGCTCAAATGCACTCTTATTAGTAAACACTAAGAACTATTTATCCTCTGATCTAAAGCTCTGTCTCAAGGACCTCTCAAAACACAGCATGTCTAAAGGAAATGGGCTTAATGGCCCCTCCAAGTGCCTGCTTCCATTGGCATAGACAGCTAATGGAGGTTGGACACTGAACCTGTAGACAGCATAGTTAGGAGAAATAAATCCCACCGACAGTGACTGGTGCAATTTCAATTTCCCTCAGGTCACTACTCTGTTCTTTCCTATAGTTTTAATTTGTGTTATTAACTACTTATCATTTCCTCATTTTTTTTCTTTTTTTGTTTTTTTCAATTAAGAGGGAAATAGGTGAAAATTGAAAAATGTCAATATGACTTTTTGTTTAAGATCTGAACTATGTTTCATACTGGGGTATTTTTTATATTCCTTAACATGTTTATGCAAATGTCTAGAAACAGTCTTCCAGTGGTCAATACACATAAGTTGTCTGGTTTTACCCTCAATGTCCTGATTTTATCCTCTTTGAAGAGATGTACTATTTGCAGAGCATTATCACTGGGATGAAAGAGTAACATGGGTTGATGAATAAACAAATAAGCAACAATAAAATGCTAGCCTTGCAAAACACTGTACAAATATCAATTAATTCTATTCGCAGCAGCCTTATGCAGCTGTTCAATCCCC
Source organism: Sakesphorus luctuosus (assembly GCA_013396695.1). Taxonomy (NCBI): domain Eukaryota; kingdom Metazoa; phylum Chordata; class Aves; order Passeriformes; family Thamnophilidae; genus Sakesphorus; species Sakesphorus luctuosus. Next base: position 145,958 of record VWZD01011825.1, read on the forward strand.
ATTCTGCAGATAGAAGCGAAAGGGAAAAAGTGGCAAAGAATTTCCACCATGCTGGGACATTGATTCAGACAGAGTTTTGAGGCTTGACTATTTATTTAAGGGTGTTTTCCCAAAAGCACCAGAAGGCTCTGTAAGCCCTGGAACAAGTTTTTGTTACAACAGAAACTAGTTGCACGATTTCTTTTTTTTTTTTTCCTGTAAAGAAAACTCTCCCTGTGGAAGAGGTTGTAGTTTTCTGGCTCTTCAGCAGCTGAGCTGCAGCAGACACCAGCCTGTCCCTTCTGGGTCCCCAAGAAGTCTTTTCTCCCTTCACTACCAGGGCCTGGAGGGTGTGCACCTTCTCAAACAGCTTATGTCTGAGTCTTCTCCCTGTCATTATAAGCCTTTCTATCCATTCCCTCAACCCTTATTTTCCTTGAAGAGCACAACTTTCCCCTGTGAGGCTCCTGTTTGGAGCAGAAACAAAGCCAAGGGGCAGCTTTCCTCTTTCTGTCTTGCCTCAGCCATTTATAAGAGTGTAACATCTGATACCCAACAGGCTGCAAGAAGATGTATAACCCAGACACCATCTATCATACTTTGCCACACAGTGACTCTCTTAAATCTGCTTGTCCAGCCTACCTTGGGAGGCTGAGATAAGGGAGACTGTTCCTCAAAAAGCCTGTAAGCTTTTCTTTGGTGTAAACTGTGAATGTTTATTGCTCATAAAAGGAGCCTTTCATAGGCTTTTACACTGCATTAGGTTTTTCTGTGTGCAGCTTTTAATTGATGGAATAGTGAATTTTTAATTTACTGAATTAGAACCCTTTCTTTCTCGACTTGGTCTTCCCAAAACACAGTCGCCTTTTAATTGTGCTAATGTATCTGGTGTTAAAAACTGCTGCATGGCTGCTTCCTCTTCTTGCTCTTCAGCTTTTTCCTGCTAGAATATGAACTGGATTTCCTTCTCAGTGGAATTACAGCCTCCTGAGGACAGAGGTAGAGTTCAGGATGTAATAACAGGTGCACACTGAAGAGACAAGCAAGGCTGGAGCTCACAAAACATGACTCTCAAACTGAGCATCACCCTGGAAACACACACCTGAGTTGATCTACACATGTTAAACCGGTTTAAAGAAGCCAATGATCATTTTAATTTAGCACACCAGCATATGTAAAAAATTGTTTACTTTTACAGAAGAAAGACTTTGAAAGCTGTTTTATTTATATGTAATAATGAACTTTCCTTGCTTGTACCATTTTCGTCACAGCCCTGTTGAAATGAGTCAGTCAAGTACCTGATTTTCTCACGGATCACTGTTCAATTTCTCTGTGTCAGGCTTGAGCCTGATCCTCTGCCATTCTGTGCACCAAGGGCTTTGCTTCCAGAGAGTTGGAAAACAGCTCCGCCCAGAGTAGGATTTGTATCTAGTCTTTCTGAAATAATTTCCTTCCTGTTTTGCACCCAATGTTTGACCAACTCAAACTGACATTCAGCTACTAGCAAAGCAAAAACTGAAGAAACACTTTAGCAAGAAGGCATTTGAAATTGAAGTTGAGACTCTGGGTAGAGAAAAACTTTGGTGTCTTTGTAGTACTTTTATATATATATTCAGATATCTAGTACATGTATATATTCTCAAAACATTTGATTTAAGAGGAAACCACTTATACGATGATTATTTTTAAGAGGGTTGAGAGGTTTTCTGTAATTATGCCAAGCTAACAGAATCACAGAATTATCTCACACATCTGTTCATTACAGATCTATCAGTTTTTCTATACCTACTCATTTAGAAGCTCATTACATGAAATATATAAACAAGGCAGTTCCATAACATTGACAACCAATCAGCAAGCTTGGCAATGCATATTTGATTATTTCCCAAAGTCAATATTTCTGTTAAAAGGCATTTTATTTTATTTTCTCTCTCCACATTTTGATACTAGTACTCCCCATTTATACATGCACAAAGATTTTGAAATAAATCTCTGGAAATGGCCAGTGAGACTGCTAAACAGTAAAAAAGAATGGGGTTTTGACTAAAATAAGTTATCTTGGAAACTCAAAACTTTTCAAAGAGGCAACTTGGCTGACTGGGATGAAGCATGCAGCATGTTTAGCATTTGGGGACCACCAGGTTTATACTAATCCAGTTAACAGAGAATCTGTGGAATGAACTGAGAGAGGTTTTGTAGGTTCCTCTTGTTTAGAAAGATGACTGGTTTTAGCACCATAACACAGGATGTGATCTCCAGTGGGTCTTCATGTGAAGTCCTACATGTTCTTATGGGAGTAGGCAGCATGGTCTCACCAAGGGGGAAGTTGTGCTTGACCAACTTGATAAACTTCTGCAATGAAATTATTGGAGCTGTAAATCAGGGGAGAGCAGTGGATATTGTCCACCTGGACTTCCAAGACCTTTGACACTGTGTCCCTTAATACCCTCATTGACAAGCTATGAGTGCACTTGTCAATGTTAGGTTTGCTGCTGGACTCAATGATCTTAAAGGTCTTTTTCAGTCTAAGCAATTCTATGATTCTAAGCTGTTACTGTGTGGCTGGACAATGAGGTGGGTTGAAAATTGTCTGAATGGCCAGGTCCAGGGAGCAGCATAAACTGAAACACTGGAGTTTCCATCTGAACATTAGAAAACACTATTTCACTATGAGGGTGTCTGAGCATTGGAACAGATTGCCCAGGGAAGCTGTGGAGTCTCCATCCTCGGAGATATTCAAAAGCTGTCTGGACACAATCCTGGGCACCTGATTGTAGTGGTCCCTGCTTGAGCAGGGGGCTTGAACTAAATGAACTTCAGAGGTCAATCCCTTTCAACCTTAAATATTACATATTTCTTGGATTCTTTAGGTCTTAATCAAAATTCACTGAAGTTCTCAGTAAAATAACGCTCCTAAACTTAGCAACTGATCTGTGATCCTGAGTTCATCTAATGTTAACTTCAGGTATTACATTGAGATATCCATATGTCAGGAATTTAGTCGTTACAAATTCCTCTTGTTTTCAAAGCCAGGAGATGTTCTTCATTAGGGAATTATGCAGATTTCATAGGGCCCAAAATCACACTTTGGAAGAGCCTTTCTCCACATGAACTTTACAGGAAGCCTAAAACTGCTAAACTTTTAAATTAGATCCCTCAGTTGTAGTCCTTAAATTAAACTAAATAAATCACACAGGATTTTTTTTTCCAGTAGTGTCCTCCAGAATAAATAGTTCAAGTTTCTGGTTTTGTTTGCTTTTCTCACAAAGCCCATACACCCATCCCTCATTACAAGCTGGGCTCTGCAACTTTTGCCCTAATGAAAATTATTATTTAAAGTAATATATTATGCACAAATTAGGATTGAGCCCTATGTATAAAAGCATATATTTGCAGTTGGATGAATGTATTTGTGCACAGCTTACTCTCCATGTGCTCATTGTATTTGAGATCTCAGGGACAGTACTTAATGTTTTCCCTTCGGATTTGTCATAAATAAATGAACTAGGGAGAAAACAATGAAATGATTTGTGCAATTGCTGAATTACTGCAACACATGAAAAATACATAGGCATAGAATTCTGACAAATGTCACCAGCTCACAGCTAGCAAGGTCACAAAGCCTGAACTTAGCTGCAAAATTATGGGTATTTACCTCTCATTGAGTTTATATGGCTTCAATTCTTGAGGGAAAACACCCCGCTTTTGGACTCAGAATGTCAGGACAGTTTAGAACAGGAAGGCAAACTCTTAAAGTTGATCTGATTTGGCTTAAGAAAACATTGTACCTATTAGAAAAATAGCACTCAACAGGTTCACTCACGGCTGAGTGAAGTGCAGGAATGGACGATGATTTATCAAAGAACCATGCAATCACAGAAGAGTTTGGATTGGAAGGGACCTTAAAGATCATCCAAACCCCGTGCCATGGGCAGGGACACCTTCCACTAGACCACCTTTCTCAGAACCTCACCCAGCCTAGCCTTGAACACCTCTAGGGATGGGGTAGCCACAGCTTCTCTCTGCAACCTCTGTCAGTTCCTCATGTTTGTGACACTGAGGAAACTGTGGATGTGCAAGAGAATGTTCCAGCTGATGGGTGGGAACTCAGAGGTGATGACTTCTCAGGCTATTCCTATTTAAACTGCAAGAGTTTGTCTATGCTTTCATGAATGAGGATGGTAAAAGTTTGGTCATAAGTGCAGGCTGTAGGATGCTGATCTTATCATTTCATTTTCTGTTTTGACATAGCTATAGATTCAAGCAGAAAGAGCACATGAGAGGATGCCCTATGTAAAACAGGGCATTATTTAGAAACAAGTCAGCACGGTCTAAGTTGTCTGAGTTGCTACAGCATCCAAGTCCCTGTGATCTGAAACAGATCATGTCATCTGCATCTATTAATTACACTGCAAATTCGCCTGATTGTGCGACTGTCTGATAGATTCAGTGTCATGGCTCCAAATTCTGTTAATTACAGTTCTGCCAGATGGGTGACAGAAAAGGGAACAAACTCCAAATTTCTGCAAAAAGTTAAAAGAAAGGAAATGCCATCCTGTTTTTCATACAGCATATCTAGAAACTGGTGTATGTAAACTGACCAACTCTCTTGCTGGTGTTGGACTAATTCATAGCAGCTGAAGATATGACCCAGTGTTAAAAGAACAGATGATTAATGTAGTTTTTATATTAAACACTAATATGATATTCTCTAACATAGTTTAATAGGTACTTATTGAGTGCCAAGTTTCTGTTGGTGCCTTATAAGTAGACTGACTAATAATAATTAACAAATCTACTTGAAAAGCAGTAATTTTCATATATTCGCCCTGCAAGATTTTTAACTGTTAATGAAAGTTAGATTAATTATTGCTGTAGATGGATCTGTAATTCTCAACTTTTGCCTTTTTTATCCCCAGCACAGCAAAGAAATGATCATAAGAGATGTGTTTTCCATCACAGGGGTACCAAGAACCCCCACAGAATACCCCAGGGCTGACTGCAGCAACAATTTTCCTCAGGTAAAGCAGCCCAGGGTTCTTTCTAAACAAGTGGGAAAATGTGCTGACATTTTAGCCCACAGTAATTTTTGCAGGGATTTCTTTTTCCTTGTTTTGTGTTCTGCGATCATGGATATCAAAAGTAACACATCACTGCAGAGTGCACAAGGATCTGGAAGCACAAAGGGGATTTTTTGTTTTTTCAGTGTTGAGATCCTCGGGCTGGTACTCATTGAGTCAGAGCAGTCTGGTAAAGGAATGCTTTATAAACTGGGGAATGATAGCTTCAGACTGCTATTTGCACTGCAATGAAAATGAGGGTAAAGCCCTCTGAGCCAGCACAGGGGCCTCCTATGAGCAGGTTCGGGGATTGGGCATCACCCTCGCTCATCCTGCAGCATTGAGGGCACCATCCTCTTGCCAGGGCTCCTGTTTCTCATCTCGAGTAGTTCCTGGCAAAGTGAACACTGAAGGAAAGTTTGTGTCTTTTATGTGAGTAAAGGCATTAAAAACACAGCCCAAGGTCTGAATAACACTGACTCATATGAAGAAAACCCAGCCACGCTCTGCTGATACTGATGTTTTGCTTTCCCCAAAACGAATGAACTAATTCATTACTTCTGAAGGAAGGGGAAAAAAATAATAACAAAAACAAACCACCGCCTGAAACATTGGTGGTTTTTCATTTTTATTCTGTCTTTTATGCCTGCTAGTGGGAACTCCTGACAGGCCAGGCTTTCCCTGAAACAATGCAAATGAATGCCTGAACACCACACAGTTATTGGTGCCTTCATCCTTCGTGGGCTGCAAATGCAGCAGAACTGTGCATATTTAGCGTCTGTGAGGTGCCTTAGATAATGATCTTCCTCTGATGCAGTATTATTGCTGTTTCTGGCAGGCTCTAGAAGAGCAGGCTAATTGCACAGTGTCAGCTGGTAGGTGTGTTATTGGGTAAAACTGTAAGAGGCACATCAGCAGAGCTTTTTACAATATAATAGGCACTGATTAGCCAGCCATGTAATATGGCCAGAAAAGTTTCAGCTCTAACTATTTGCTTTAAGTTCAGGAAGTCCAAATGCAAACTAGGAACAAAATGTTTCTTATAATGGCAGTGAAGGATTAAGAAATTACACTACTTGAAGAGTCATGTCCCTTCACTTTATTGATTTTACCCACTTTAACACCTATTCTTTGAAAAAATGCAGATTGTCATTTAGCTTTTCCCAGGCTGGTGATATCAAGGAATCTTTCAAATCCCATCAGAATCACCAGCAATTTGATCCAATATGAGTAGGGTTTGATCCTGCAAGGTGAAAAAATTCTCTTGCATAGGACATGGAAGGATATGGCCCCTGGTGTTTAAAAGCTCTATAGCAAAACAGTGTCAATGCGGATTGCAGTGGCATAATTAAAATGATAAGAAAAATTCTTATATTCCAATTTACCCACTTGAATTGAATCTAGATATTCCTCTCTCCAGAAATGAAGGAACTGATACTCCAAAAATCCCAAGAAGGCATTGCACTATTAACATTGAATACATCAGGGAGGTGCATAGGTACTAGATGGCAGTATAAAACCTTAATAAAATTCATTTTCATAAAGACAGCTCAAATAATCATGCAGTACATTATCAATATACTTGCTGGGTTATCAGAGGAATTAATTTAATTTCACCAGCGTCCTCTCTATTCCAGGTATTGAGGATTTCTTTAAGAACAGATACAAACTTTTTTAGATAATATTCAGACATCAATGAAACCTTCAGACAGACTCTACTTTTGTCCTAAATTTAGTCATTTCCATCACTGCAGTAAAGATAAAGAAAAATAGTATGTCATTTTATATCAATATTCAACAAGTATCTTCATTACAATCAGGAAAATGTTGTTACTGGTAAAGCTAAACTTCTTAAATATAACATCTCTCTGCATTGCTGCCATGAATGAGAGCAGTAGAGAGAAGAAATTGCCCCAGTAAATCTGATGCTGAAATATAGATTGTTGATAATTAGTAGACTCATATGCTGTTTCTCATTTGGGCCAATCCATTTTTATTTCACCAATTTGGGAAATGCATCACAAATCCAAGACTGATTGTAGAAACCTAAAACTGAGAGATATATTGAATTCAATAGATGCTGGTTAAGTTAGATAATAGATCAGAGTATCCTGTTAAAGAGATTTATAGTCTGCTTTTTATTGTTCATTCTGGGGGATGTTACCATTCTCCGTTTATGTTCATAACTCTTTTTCATGGCAATATCCATAGTTCATAGACTAATTCTTAAAGCATTGTTGCATTTGTCTAATCCAACCTCCCACATAACACAGGTCAGAACATTTCATTAAGTGTTTCTTGCACCTAGAAACATACTTTTATAGCGACTATCATAGCAATGGTAAACTGCCAACACCTTTCTATCAATTTATGCCCTGTTACAGTGAACTCTCATTGCCCCAGCCCAGAGTGCTACCCACTGCCATTTACTCTCAACAGCTTGTGGTTGCACTTTCACTCTCCCAGACTGCTGGTTCTGTAGATTTATCATGTGAAGCCACGTAAAAGGGCAGAAAAAGAACCCTCATGATGCTGAGTTTAGATGAATACAGAGTAAGCAGTAGTAAGGCAGAGTATATTAAATAGGAGATACAAATCGAGCAAGCAGCAGTTGAAGGGCTCTTGATCATTTTGCTGGGAAAGGTCCTCTAACCTTTGATGGTGCATTTCAACTGGATGTCAGAGCATCTGGATCCATAGCCCAACAGAACATAAAATAAAGCCCACTTGAAAATTACACAAAAAAAAAAAAGGAGTAGAGAGTATTTATATTGTGGGGTGGGGGTTTTTTGTAATTTTTTACTTCTTTTTTCCAATAGAACAAAACTGTTCAAGTAATCTATAGTCCACAAGTAACAACAAATGTTTTTGAGATTTCCTAACTCTTTTAAAAACTATTTTTCCTATTTTTCTTTTTTTATTTTTTCCTTGAAGTTTAGCTTTCTGGCCTAGAATAAGTAAACTCATATCTGCAAGGAAAGTTTGCTGACATGGTAAGGTAATACATTCTTTTGCCAACACAGCTGCTGTTGCTTCATGGCATGTGGGCAGATGAGAAAGGTTCCACCTAAAAGCTGCTTAGCTTTGTTAGTACACCAGATCTGTGGCAAATGTTCTGCAGCACAAGAAATCAACACCTTCAAGCAGAGACTTGCAAACATGTGGTCACCAACTGCATGTGTGGAGCAAGCACAGGTCTGTCTGCAAACACCTATACAAACACCTGCAGAAACACAAAATGCCATTTAGCACAGCAAACCAGGTCCACACAGACCTCACATGGCCACCATGCTCCTCTTTCTAGTTTAGATACTGAACCAAAAGGATCACAGAGGTGTGGTAGCTTCTTCAGCTTTGACAGAGATCTCTACTTAACATGCTGGACATGTGTTATGAGTTTAGCCAGGTAGGCCTAAATTTAGGCTTTAAAACTCAGATTTAGGCCTGAAATTGTCAGCTGCCTTGAGCTGGGCTGAACTGGCTGGCAGCTGACTTTTTTTAGCTAATAGTGTTGTATTCCACACCATCTTACATCATCTCAATAGCAGTAAAGTCCAGTGTGTGAGTGTGGCTTGGGCAGTTTCACTTTAGCCAAGGTACAGAGAAGACACTGTGCTGTCCCAGGAGGGATAGAAAGGCCCAAGCCCACAGCACCGGCTCACCATCATGTTATCTTAGAGAAGTAAAATGTTTGTTCCTAGTTCTTCTCTTTGCTTAAGTCTGTCTTTGGGGAATTGACTTTTTTTAGAATGATTTGTAGTCAGAATAGTAAAATCTGTGCTTACTGGGGAGTGGGAAGTTATATATAACTTGTGTAAGTGTGTGTTATATTGTAGTTTTCTTTTAATTTTCTCTTTTCTGTATAAATACATGTAGTTAGTTTCAGAAGAAACCTAGTTTAAGTTTTTTTCCCTCTCCCTCTTCTTTCTCCCTTTGGCTGGTTGGGGAGTGGAAGAACCCTTTTTCTCTGTTCTTAGGCAGTTGGCATTTTGCCAGCTCAACCCAAGACAACATGAACATTTTGCTGTTCTTTCATACTTTTCCATGTTTTCCAATTCCACCTCTCTAAATCCAGGAAACAAACCTTGTGCAGGGGTGGACAGTTTTTCCATTGCACTGCCTACAGCTCATCACATAGTGCATCCCTTATCACAACATCCAGATGTTATTGCTACACAAATAATAAATGACAGAATTTATTTCACTTCCAAAGATTGCTGTGCTGGATGACTCCATTTGGTTTCTCTCTCTCTGCTGAGATTGGTGACCACTGTAATATCTCAGCATCTCAAAAGCATCCATCTAGTAGCTGCATGAGGAATTGTTTTTATTTTTCTGCAAATCAGAAAGTAGTGAGTGAATTTCCAGGTTCCTAGATCTCAAAATAGAGCCTAAATAAAAAAAAAATTAAAAAAACACCCACACTTTCATTATTCTTACATTCAGCAGTTCTCAATAACATCATTAGCAGAGCTATTGTACTGAAGGAAAGTGCATGATTACAAAATATATTGGGTAGTCCATGAGGAAAATTCACCCTTTTATTAGAGATTATTGGTCAGGTGCAAAAGCCCTTGAGACAAATTGAAATAATCAATTTCTGTCAGTAAATTTGTATTCTAACACATGATGAGCTGGATTTCTCTTTGAAATGTTTTACAGATCAAACCCAGTGCTGGTATCACCTTATTTGACTCTCCCTCTATGTAAATCCAGAATCACCAACTGATCTGCACTGGGGAAATTCTCATATTTTTACCCATGTCCTTACCTCCAGTAAGTTTATTATCTTATTTTATATTCATTGTAAGAGAAATAATTGCATTCATTTTTTTTAAGTTACATGCCATTAAACTTGCCACGTCAATGCATTCTCTTTCAGTTTGCTCAGAAATAGGCAATTAACAAAAAGGCCAAATGCTAAATGCACAACTGGGGCATATTTTTAATTGCTTTTAGTCACTTTTAGGAAAAAAATAAAGGAACCGGGCATTTTCCCTTTTTTCCTTGTCTGATCAGATTTCAGACTCCCAACATAAATTACAGTCTATTTGCATGCAACTAAGGGTTTCCTTTCTGAGCCAGCTGGTCCTGACTCTGCCATCCATGTGAGGTATAGCAGAACACCCCTCATGCTGTATCTGTTTTTCAGCCTCCAGTGAGGAACAGAAAAGGACCAAACACCTCATTTTTTAAAGGCTTTCTATAAACAGGTAGGATTTAGTTACTATGGCAGAAGTAAATTATATCCAAGGCTCTGATAAAAGGTTTTATAATTGCAGAGTGGGCAAGAAAAATTGTAATTCGAACATCAGTGCTGTAGTGCAAGCTCTGACTACATGGCTTTCTGTAAATGCAGGTTTAATCTAATACTAAAGGCAAAACAAAATTCCAGTGATAGGGAAGGAAGGAAGGCAAATTCAAATGAGAGAGGGTAGGATTTTAACAATAAAGCTAATAAACCATTCAGAATGGCTTCATATGAAAAATGCTGGGGTTTTCTCCCTTGAAAGGCTCTAAAATGAAACAGCATTATCTTTCTGAAAGATCTCTAACTCAGCCAGAAGTCACTGGTTAGGCTTAACATAGGAATGACTGTGCATCATTTTGTGTTACAGAATCACAGAACTATTTAGGTTGGAAAAGACCTCTTGGATCATTGAATACAACTGTTTACCCAGCACTGCCAAACCCACCACTAAACCATGTCCCCAAACGCCACAGCTGCACATCTCTCAAATTCCTCCAGGGATGGTGACTCCACCACTGCCCTGGGCAGCCTGTGCCAGGGCTTGACCGCCCTTTCTGTGAAGAAATTTTTCCCAAGTGTCCAAGCTAAACCTCTTCTATTTCAGTTTAGTCCATTTCCTCTTACCCTGTCCCTCATTACCTGGGAGAAGACACCAACCTTCACCTGGCCAAAACCTCCTTTCAGGGAGTTGTAGAGGGCCTCCTTTTCTCCAGGCTGTGTCACCCCCAACTTCCTCAGCCACTCCCTATAGGACTTTGACCCTTCACAGGACCCTTATGCAGGAGGTCAGAGGAGCCAATGGGTTTTTTGGGCAATGAAATATAATTCCATCATGGTGGTGCCAAAAGCTTGGTGCAACACATTAAGCTTTTATGCTTAGAAGAATGGATATTATATGGGAGTGAGATCTAATTCCAGCAAAAAAAAAAAACCAAACTGTTCAACATACCTAAGCCATGGATCTAGTGTTTGGCTCTGCTCCCAGCTACATCTGCCAGTGAAGAAACATTGAGCCTTGAGCCTGACCACTCTCTCACCCACTGCTGACTGGGACAATGCCTCTTCTGTACATTCAGCATGGATTCTGCAGTGTTGTCTATTAAATTGTGTTTTCCTGTGCAATTGAGTACTACAAAGAGAGCCTCATGCAGCATTCAGCCACAAGCTGCTAATAGCTGCTGCTTCTTCCTTCCACAGAAACATACATTAAAGAGGAGAAGATATTATCAGACTCGTGCTGAGATTTAGAAGTCCTCTGTGTGGGTGTGAGAAGAGAGAAACTGAAGGCAGAACAAGAGGGGTGATAAAGAACTGACACAATCTCTTCAAAATTAGGGCCGTAGAAAAGAAAACATTTTCCCTGTTCAGTCTTGGGAAGGCAAATTCTCCATCTGAACTTTGTCTCCTGTTTTGCAAGTGAAAAAAGTTCTCCTGACGGGAGGTACCCTACGATATTATTTGTTTGAATCTAGACCTTGTCCTAGCTTACTGGAAATCTATATTTGTTGCAGATTGCCTGCTTTTATGCTTTTTATAAAGCACAGCTTTTTTCAAAAGACTCAGCTTCCCCTGATGTCCATGGGACATTTAGCATTTGACTATAATGCGAGTAAAATTGGACCAATGCTGAGAAGAATCTCTCTCCCATATGCCATAATGAACCCCCCTCGTGTGTTTATGTGCTTTTTAAAGCATGTTAAGTGATTATGATGGGGCAGACACTTTTTAATATATAAATCTGTAGAAAATGACAGAACATTTCTGAAGCCTCCTGAGTGGGTAGGAATCCTGAACCAACTGTTATTTCATATTTAATCCCATTCCTTTTCTCCCTAGAACTAGGCAATCCTGATTAGGCTCTACTTTTTAATAAAATAACAAATTCAAATAACAAATGCACATACAGTAGTGTGCTCCATATAAAATTTACATTAGAGCTTTTCTGAGAAAAGCTTTAATGCTGTGTTTGAAGTAATTTTATTTTTACAGTGCTGCTCGTTAAAAGTTGTAAATCCCTTTCTGTGTTGCCGAGGATGTGTCTAGCTCCCAGTTAAATGGAAATGTATAATCCTCCTCACTCATTTGCTTTGCCTCAGCTCATGGTGCTGTCTCTGGGCTCAGTCCTGGAAGGTGCTGGGTACTCCCTGGATGCCTGTCAGGAAGACAGAACAACAGTCAGACCTTATCTAGGTGGTATTTCACTTTCCCGAATGAAAGCCATCCCTTCTCTGTTCCTGCCCATTTTGTACATCCTTGATAAAGGGAAGAGAGAAATGGGTCAGACGTTTCCTGTCTCCCACCTCCATCCACACACAGAGCAGAGCTGAAGCCATGGGAGAAGCTGCATGTGCTGCACATGGTGCATTTTCTGTGGGTGAGAAGAAGACCGTGAGGCAGATTGAGACTGGAAGAATCACAGTCTCCTTCACAGCTTCTCCTCTCCCAGCCATTGGGCCAGTAGGTGTGCCTAAAATGAGTCTGAAGTCTTATATTTCAAAGACATTTTAGCAGGTATCAGTCACTGTGGGATTTTGATGCTCAGCTACTTCAAAACCCGAAAGCTGTGCCTGAAAATTAGTAGCATGTGGAATTTCCCATTATTTGTCCTTTCAAATTTTACTGCAAAAACAGAGAAATAATTAAACCAGAGTAAAATCACAAGGGGAATATGACTCATGCTTTATTTGTCAGACCACTGGAGATGCTGAAGGTCTCCTGTTGTTACATAGAGCCTCATAGAGGTTTTGCCTGTCCCAAACATGCCCAGGCTGGTGCTGAGGCTTTGAGAAGGAGAAAACACTATGCCATTATCCACAGCTGGAGCTATGACCCTTAAAGAAATCTTCTCTGTGTTTCTCAAAGGATCGGCTTCTCTCCCAGTTGTGCATTGTCAGAAATACAGACAGAGCAAGGTAGCTTTTATCCTGTGAATTTTAGGTTAATGTGACAGAAGCCACAAGTCTGATTAGACTCTTTATGTGAATTCCAGAGAAACAAAACTCCTTTAAAACATGCCATTCTTGCTCAATGGAACCAAGCAACTTTGTTCTCATCCTCAGGCCTTTATTTAAAGGTAAATTAATTCAAGATTATCACTTCCCTTCAGCATCTCCCACTTCACTGGAATTACTCTTAATTCACTTTAATGAAACATACAATATTAATCTTAATTAGAAGCCTTGGGGACAGGCCTGTGCAGACTCAGGACACAGACACCTTGCAGTTCTGTTGGAACCTCTCTTCTATGTAACTTGGGATTCGGGAATTTGTCTTTCAACAAATGATAGCACTGATATTTTTCAGCTTTATTGATCACTTAGGTATTCAATGACTTCAGAGAATTTTCCTGATAGACTCTGACTTACACTTAACTAACTCCTTGAATTAGTATTTGTTGTCAGAGGGAGGAAAAGCAGCCCAAGTCAATTGGCTCATATAACCAACCTATTTTACACAGGCATTGCATTTCAACAAGTAAAAATAAACAATTAACTAAAAGTCCAGGAGAACTGGCCATTGAGTGACATCGAGAATGAAACTCTCCACAGAATTTTATGAGGAAAGGCTGAGAGAATGTGAATTGCTCATCCTGGAGAAGAGGATTAAAAAGCGAGTTTAAAAGAAAGCTGGAGAGGAACAGATTACAAAGGCATGTGGAGATAGGACAAGAGGAAAAGGATCTAAAATGAAATAGGATAAATTTAGATTAGATAACAGGATAACATTCTTCACTGTGAAGGGCATGAACAGGCTGCCCAGAGAAGCTGTGGATGCCCCAACCCTGGAAGTGTTCAAGGCCACGTTGAATGGGGCTTTAAGCAACCTGGTCTAGTGAAAGGTGTCTCTGCCTATAGCAGTAAAGTTGGAAATAGATGGTCTTTAAAGTCTTTTCCATCCCAAGCCATTCTATGATTCCAGTCTTCTTTTTCTCCCTCTTTGATTTTGGTGCATGAAAAGAGGGAGTTCGGGTCTGCTTAGCTATTCTGCTTAGGCAGGTGACGTCCTCCTTGGCAGCAGCTACAAAACTATTTCCTTTCCAGAAACCCAAGTAGAAAGCTGCTTTGCATTCATTTTGATGGAGTGAAACATCACAGTTGCCCATGATATTTGGAGAACACAAAACCAAATATGAGGGGTTTTTGCTTTACTTTTTATGCATGTATATATATGTATATATACATATTTGTGTGTGTATATATATACATATATGTGTGCATTTCACATGATGTGGAAAAAGGTAAAGTTTGCATGCAAGTGGCATGCAAATGTTACTTGCATTACTGAATGAGCCTCTATTTTTTTTAATAAATTAAAGCCACACACTTGTTACTCCCACCATTTTTCATCTCCCCCATCTTCAGTTAGTTAAAAAATACAACAGGCTGCTCTCCCCAGCTCCATTGAACGAAGAATGTTTAAACTGATCTCTCAATACCTCTCCTTCTACAGTGAGCACTCACACAGGCAAGAATATCAAGCTCCAGATGTCTGGGTTCTTGGCAGTCATGCCCTGCTCCTGAACCTTTGCCATCAGCAGTAGCAAATGGCTGTTACTGAGAGCAGTTGTTGACCTAAACATTTTCTGACAGGAGCTTCAACCCGTCCCTATGATTGGCATTTCCCAGAAAGCTGATGTGTCTGATGGGCTGTATCAGTTTCAGCATTTTATGTTTCAGATCCAGTAGCTGGTAAAATGAGTTCAGTCCTCACTGTGCATAATTCATACCTGCTGCATCAGCTTTAGAATGCTCTGCATATAATTTATTAGAGGAGATGCGTTTGTATGCGCAGATTGATTGTTATTTTTCCAGGTGATGTGTTTCAATCAGTAGGTGATATATGTCATTTACTGCATTACACAGTTGCAGATGCTGATGTATGGTTCAAAGGAAGATGTACTTGATTTAGCAATATTTTCTAATGGATTTTGATGTGCTTTTCATTCAGTGATATATCCAGCTATTTCTTCTGTTTTGTACATTTGTCAAGTGGATTTCTTGTATTGGGTTGTTTGTGGGGTTTTTTTCTTAAATCTGTAATTTATGGATGTTTCTCTTCACTTAGACTATGCCTAAACTTTTTATCCCAACCTTGCTCTGGTTTGCTTATTTATATACCAGAAACACTTAAACATGTAAACCATTAACACATGTAAACCATTAACACATGTAAACCTCCACATACAAAGCAAAATTAGTAAATTCGTGGAGATATGGACTAAACTTCAGAACATGCTTGTAAAAGTGAGACTCTTGTTACTACTGAGATCATAGAACATGGCTCAAGTAAAATTGAATTCATAATCTTCTTCACATGCTCATTACTTTTCCTGTTGTCATTTATGACTTTCTTTTCTACTTTTCTTCATGTGAATATAAGTAAAAAATTATGCAAAGTTTTTTTTAATTACATATCTTTCTATATAAGCTTACAAAGCTCTGGCAGTCCTGAGATGCACATTTAAGAAACATCTTTACTTCCATTTGTGTTGGAGTGAGATTTTCTGAATTCCCAAGGTAACAACAGTTTTACCATTCCCAAACATGCAGTTGGACAAAAGCATGTTTTTCTCATTGTAAAAATGGGCCTTGATCCTCCAAATGTGTTGGTAGGCAGTTGGCAGTAGGCAATGGATAAATATTTTCCCTGAAGAAATTCACATAACATGTTGCTAGAGGTTCAAGTGAGATTGGGGCAGCTTCAGTTCTGTCCTGTGTCATTTTGGAGTGAATGCTCTGAAAATGAGACATTTGACTTGAATCATGAAGCTTAATATCTTAACTACACTTCAGCATTTTAACTTTACTAAACACTTCAAAGAAAATATTTAGTCCTTAAAAGAACTTGCATAAAAACTAAGAATGCCAGTATTCCATGCAATCAAAAGAGACTACATGACATTCTCCAGAGAAGTAGAGATTTAGTGCAGAAATAAGAAGAAACTTCTGTCTCACCTTTGTGTACTTCAATTCCACACTCCAAACCTTTAAATAACTGCTGCAATTCGGAACATTCTCTAATGTTTTTGCTGGGAATGATTTTGCTAGCGCACTCAGGGCACTTAAACTCTACTTCTCCTCAGAACTGCTCTCTGGAGAAGGCTTTTTCACCCCAGTCAGTATAAAGAAAGCCAAAGTATACAAATCTCCTAACTTAGGTACCTACACTGTAAATACCCTCTGAGGGACTGTTGCTGCAAGATGTAACATTAAGACATGTTCTGATACCTCAAAGAATCACAAAAATGTTGTCACAGGCAGGTAGCTATGTATCATTTTTCTGTCACTGAGAACCTTTACAGCATTGCAAATATTCTAAGTGCTCAAAATATGTGCGAAGTAAATCCATTTTAAATGAAGCCATTCAAAGTATAAACAATAAAATGTTTGTCTTGTTTTTGTCTTTTCATATTTTCCCCAATACAGAAAATAATCATTTGTGAGGCTGTAAAATGTTGGAACAATGTGAGCAATTTTATAAAATGTTCTAACTGTTTGAAAAATGTTCTGCTTGGAGGATGAAGAGTATATATGTATATATATGTGTGTGTGTGTTTGTATATATATATGGGAATGGTGGTTTGGGTTTTTTCACATCACTTTTCTGACTCACAAAATACTTCAGTTCATTGAATTTATTAAGAGAAAAATTGTATGTTGCTGCTTCTGATCCAGTGATTAGTTGAACTTACCTCTTGAGAACTGTGGGAGAGAAGAACTTCTTAGGCTTTGTTTTTGCAATGCCATCTCTGGACGTAGATCCAGAATATTGATACCAAGGGACCCACCTAAAGCTTATTGAAATCAATAGGAAGACTGACTGCAATGATAATCATACGTGCTACCAGCCACAATTTTGGAAATTTTTTTAAGCAACAGCATTATACTGCAATGGGATTTGAGTAAATGCTAAGCATTTTGCTGCACTGAGATTACATCCTGGAACTGGAGTTTATATACCTGCATTTATCAGGGTTGGTTGTGGGTATGTGCTTGCAGGTGTGCCTACATGGGCCCAAATGAGCAATACACATAGAGCTGCTATGCCTTTATTACCCAGAACAGATCATCGAAAATCCATCCATCACATAAAATAATAGAGAACTGTAAAACCTCACTGGTTTCTCCAGCTGCATCCTCCCGTCTTTTTCAAGGAGATGCTTTTGTTGTTGCATTTGCCAAGCTGTCACTGGCTATTTCTCCAGCATGGGGAGATCCTGACACCAGCCATCAATATGTCACTTCTAAGTGATGTTGTGCTCAACACTCACATACAATTTTCAAGCTATATAGTTCTGCGTTCTGCATAGGAACCTGGCGTGGTTTAACCTCAGCCAGCAGCCAAGCCCCTGGCAGCCCCTTCCTCACTCCCCAACCGGTGGGATCAGGGAGAGATCTGGAAGGGTAAAAGCTGGAAAAATCATGGGTCGAGATAAAGACAATTTAATGGGAAAACGAAAAGTCGTGCACACAAGCAAAATAAAACAAGGCATTAATTCACTCCGTCCCATGGGCAAGCAGGTGTTCAGCCACCTCCAGGAGAACAGGGCCCCATCACATGTAATGCTTGCTTGGGAAGACAAACACCATGATTGCAAACTCCCCCTCTTCCTTCTTCTTCCTCCCAGCTTTATATCCTGAGCATGATGCCGTATGGTCTGGAATATTCCTTTAGTCAGTTGGTGTCACCTGTCCTGGCTGTGTTGCCTCCAGCCTCCCATGCACCACCAGCCCCTTCCCCTGAATGGCAGTACAAAAAGCAGAAAGGACCTTGGCTCTGTGCAAGCAACTGCTCAGCAATAACAAAAATGTCTCCATATTATCAAGCCTGTGCAGCAAAAATCCAAAACATAGTCCCATACCAGCCACTGTGAAGAAAATTAGCTCTATCCCAGCAAAAACCAGCCCAGAACCTTTACATGAGAATAGGTCTGTAGGAGATTTAAGCATGAGATGAACTGAATTACAAAAATAAAAGTATTTTTGTGTACAGCTTGATAATTTTAAAGCTTGCTTGGTTTTGCTTCAGACTCCTAAATTTCATGAAGAAAATGAACAGTTCTTATGCCTTGTTATCCAAATGGAATATCTAAACATCCCCCCATCCATAAGAATTGATTTGTGCTCAAAGGTTTCTGCCCTGCCATAGTAACATCTAAAATCCATAAAAAGGGACTTTAAATATATGAGAGAAATCTTGGCAGTAGGTTTTAGCAATTAAAGAGTTCTCATAAATGTTGGATAACAAAAGCATGCCTGTGCCAATGGGTCCCAGAGGCCAACACATGTCACTCTCAAGGAAAACTGAAACAAAAAGGTTGAGGAACTGGGTCCAAAGATTGCTTTAGGTCTTTTCATGTGAGTTCATGTTGTTTAGGAACCACAAAGCCCTCGACAGTGGTAATAGGGATAAAAATGTTATGTTACTATGGAGAGTGTTTTGAGGTAGCATTACTCCTGAGTTTATTTTGTTCTGCAGTTCTGTGCTGTATTGCTGTATTTGTAGTGGAGTGGGGTTTTTTGCTGCTGCTCTGTGCTAAATTATTGCTGTACGAAAGTTTCCTATCTCACTTCTCTCCACTTCCTCTACATCTTTCAAAAACTACTGCTTCAATAACAAGACGATGACTTGCTGAAGACACTTCCTGTGTCTATTTCTATAATTTTGCACTAAAAAGTATCTGGTTTATGGTTCAAAAAGAGCAAATCCTTACTTTCTGGCCTAATTGTTTCCAGTGGCTGTGGCACCATATTAATCCCAAATTATTTATTTTTTTAAATATTAGCTGAGCAAGAAGCTACACTTAAATAAAATAACATGTGCTTGGAAATTAAATGAAACTGTAAGAAGATATGAGTTTATTTTAGAGACAGATAGGAATGATAGACCGACCCCAGTAGTTATCTACACATGTCCAGATGGTACCCTTCAGTGATCTGAGCTTAGAGATGTATGAGAAGAACTTGTGCTTTCTTATCTTGGGTCTGACACCACTTCCTTCTGTGGCCTAAGGCAAACCACTTAACTTCTCCACGCCTCAGTTCACCATTTGCCTCTGACTTTGAGACTTTATGAGCAGCTGCTTTCACTTTCTTTGGTAATTAGGCAAGCAATCCCTTGCTTGAGGCCCAGCATTAAAAGCTACCCCCCCTGCTTAAAGAATAGTAGAGTCTTTTGACAGCTATCACGCTCATTTTTACTGGTTTTCAATATTTTTTCAAGCTTTCTTTTGACATATCTTGCACACAATAATGCAGTCAAGATATTTAGGTTCCTACAGATGTAACACCTGAGCAACACAGGTTTGCATCTGCCACTTCTCCAGCCCAGAGTGGGTTGAGGAAACATAGGTGAGGATTTCAGGTACAACGTCATGACCTTTGTAGGACAACAAGGACATGTATGATGCCAGACATTGGACATTGTAATAGTATCTATATAACTGAATAAAGCAGCTTTGGGACCATTTTTGTTGCCAGGACCTAATATCTACCTCACACTCATACCATACATAATTTTCACCCCACCAAATAGAGGGATTATATCCAAACTGCCTATGGGGATTGGTCCTTTCATGTAGTCTCCTTTCTGCTGCTGGGAGAGGGTTAACTTCTGGGAGAGGGTTCATCAGCACAGGACAAAAACCACATGAGAGAGAATTCTGTAGGTTACATGAGGACTGAAAGCCAGTTTTAAACCTGTTTTATTTGCCTGTGTGGATATGGACATGTCCCAGGGAAGTAACTTGACTTCTCAGTAAGGAATAAGTTTAAGAAATAAAGCCTTTTAAATGTTACAGTACATTCCCAACAGATAACTGAGATACTTGCAGCTCTGATAAAATTAATAATACCTGAGAGTCCACTCTTAAGCAGTGAATCTCTAAATATACAGGTAATAAATTATGACCAACTCTATTTCAGAAATGGGAAACCATGACCAACTTATCCGGAGTCCAGCTCACCTATTAGTGGGGCAAACCTGGGCCTATCAAGATCTGTTGATGTTCCATGTTGTGGGAAGCAGAGCTTTCCAGAAACAAACCATGGTTAGATTTTATTTAAACACTTGTGTTGTTTCTGCAATATTTTAATGGGATTAACTCCAATTAAAATAGTTTTAGAATTAAATAGCAAGGCCCAGGATGATTAGTGACTGGTCAGAGTTACTTAGAAAGCTTGTCCCGGACTTAAGTTCCTCAGATATCCACACTGCTCCTCTAATTGGGAAATATATTTCTTCCTTTTGAGATATAATAGCAGTGCCTCATATCTCAGCAGTGCCCTTTTTCATGGCATTACCCATCTAATAATTGTTTGAGTATTACTTGTTTTCATAACTATATCATCTTCCATTGGTAATTCCCAACTGAGAACAGTATATGGCAGAATTTATGTTATTGGTCCCCAGGTGCATGCACTTGCCTTCTGTACTACTGAATTTCATTCCATTTCTATTACTCCAGTTTTTAGTCTCATCCAGTTGCCCCTTTCAGATGCTTTGAACCTCTCTGTATCATCAGCAAACTTTATTCATGCCAGGATTGTTAGTGAAAGTATGAATTAATATTGCTGTTAAGGGTTTCCTATAGGCTGTCCTTCAGGCCGAACATTTCCTGTCTCAGCAATACTTGTTGATAAATTATCTGTGGGCAACCCCACAGTTCTACTCCCTCTTCACTGTTTAGCACCTTCCAGGTTTATCCATTGGCTGTAACGTTTATATGATTTAGCTGAAGTTCATGCTACTTTACTGAGAAAATCAGTGTAGTTTGTGTTCTTTTAATAAATGAATAACCAAAGATGACTCCAGCAAGAACTACCTTTGGCATCACAAATTTCATTTAACTCTATATCTGTTTTTTCTTAATATTTTGTTTTTATTTTCCTTTGAGATTTGCTTTGAATTTTTATGTTGTTCATGTGGGACTTAAAAGTGTGTAGTGAGTTGCATAATTTTTATTTCTACTTTCTGAAAACAATCCTTACAGCTTGAACTACCTATGCCTTAGAGATTTGGTGCTACTGGCTCTGCAACTTCTTCTTGTTCTGTAATTCAATCCACCAGGTTATTCTGACTTCTTTTAAACCCTCTGAATTTTTGTTTCTTCCTAATTTCCATTTCTATGTCTGGGTATTAGTCATCTCACTTTTGCTGTGTTCTCATTGCTGTTCTTATCAGCCTTCTCAGTACTAGTAAATAAAGCAAGGCCATGTCACAAGCTCAAGGACTGATGAATAACCATCCCTGCCATTTAACTGGGAGGATACAATTCATAGAATCATAGAATCATAGAATGGATTGGGTTGGAAAAGACCTCTGAGATCACCAAGTCCAACCCTTGGTCCAACTCCAGTCCCTTTACCAGATCATGGCACTCAGTGCCACGGCCAAGCTCACTTTAAAAACCTCCAGGGATGGTGAATCCACCACCTCTCTGGGCAGCCCATTCCAATGCCTGAGCACTCTCTCTGTGAAGAATTTTTTTTCTCATCTCCAACTTCAATTTCCCCTGGCAGAGCTTGAGCCCGTGCCCCCTTGTCCTATTGCTGAGTGCCTGGGAGAAGAGACCAACCCCCACCTGGCTAGAACTTCCCTTCACGTAGTTCTAGACAGTGCTGAGGTCACCTCTGAGCCTCCTCTTCTCCAGGCTAAACACCCCCAGCTCCCTCAGCCTCTCCCCACAGGACTCATGCAAACTAGTACTAAGAGAAGATACCCATGCCCAGCTTGGGGACAGATCCAAGTAAGAAATCTGGATATAACCACCCTGCTTTGGGGGATGTAGAGAGTTTAATCACATCAATGATTAAGGCACTAGAGAACAAGTCTGATGTGAACTGGCTGAGGGAGCTGTGGGGTTGTAACCTGGAGAAGAGGAGTCTCAGATGGGACCTTATTGCCCTCTACAACTACCTGAAAGGAGATGTAGTGAGGCGAAGGTTGGCTTCATCTCCCATGTAATAAGCAACAGCACAAAAGGAAATCCCATCAAGTTGTTCCAGGGTGGGTTTAGATCGGATATTAGGAAAAATTTCTTCACTCCAAAGATTGTCAAGCCCTGGAACAGGCTGCCTAGGGAGGTGGTGGAGTTACCATTCCTGGATGTGTTTAGAAGACATGTAGATGTTGCACTAGGGCACATGGTTTAGTGGTGGACTTGACAGTGTTGGATTAATGCTTGGACTCAATGATCTTAGAGTTCTTTTCCAACCTTAATGATTCTATTATTCTGTGTGTTCCACCCACATGCAAGGTTTTAGGTCCGTTTTATTCATTAGCATATCCGTATTCATTGAAGTCAAGGCACAGTATCACAATATTCATTTAGATGAGTTCATTATCTTTTCTCCCTCCACCACTAATTCTTACTTTGCAGGGGGAAAAAAAGACAGAAGTATTCAGTAACTCACTGAATTAGTCACAATGCTCATTACAGGAAGAAATAAAACAGGACTAGAAATGCAGAGTGTATTTCTATATTCCTTCATAGATTTCTTTTTTTGTGAAGCCTCTGGCTTGTAAGCGCCTCCCTGTTTGAGTCTTTTTTTATTCTCTCTGTGTTGTGATTTTATCTATTTTCTTTTCTCCTTTGGACGATAGATTGTTTAACTTCTCCCTACCTTTTACCCTCCCCACTCTGTTGCCTCTGCTGTCTTTTTATAGCTTTGTTTGGCTGATTTGGGTTTGCATGATTTATCACTCTAATAACCTCTTCCTGCAATGGTGACAGGGAAGGTGCCATGGAGGGTGGAAAACTCCTTCTTCTTTATTGTTGTCTCCTGTGTGATCTGACAGCCTGGGATAGGAACACAAAAGTGGGAGGGATGGAAATGGGAGGCACTGGAGCTGCCAGAATCCCCCTCTTTTAACATTTCTGCCAGGTTTCCCAGGAATGACAGATTTTTCTACCCTTTTGTTTGAGCCTTTCAAGGGGAGAGGGTGGGACTGAGTGGCAGTAACGTGAGAGGGTGGCCAGAGAGAGAAAATAGTTATAGGCTTGATGTGACAATTTAGGTCTGCAAAGGCTTCACCCTAGGTGAAGATGCAAAGTAGTTGTATTTTGGTGGTATGTGCCAGGTAATTAGGAATGGCTTCTTTTAGGGGAGTGGAGCTGGAGGAGGTTTTGTCTGGCTGTTCTGGTTTATGGTCTATTTAATCTCTGCAAGGGGGAATAGGCACCAAGGAAGCACTAAAAGGAATGAAAATAAGACTAATGTTTGGTCTTCTGTGCCTCAGAAGATTCTGAGCCATTACAACATCAAGTAAGCCAAGCCCTGTCACTGTTTTCTCTTTTTATTTTATGCCAAGCACAGGGGAGCCAGAGGCCAATGGTCTGTTCAACTACTTTATAGCAGGTTTGTTTCAATTCACACTGAAAAAATGACCAAAGCACTGATTTTGTCCATTTTAGTGCATATCTTTGCTCATTTATTGTCTCAGAGCTCCTCTCTCTTCATCCACTTGCTCATATGTCACTTGCTTTAAATATTGTAGTTTCTTACCCCATTGTTAAAACATTTTCCGCCACCCTCATGGTCCTGCCCTTAAGATGTTTTTGCCATAGTTTTTCACCATTTCTTTCCCCCTTGGAAGGTGCCAGAATAAGTTCTGGCTCAGGAGCGCTGCCAATTTGCCAAATTGGCTACCATGTCCTGTTTTCTAGGGGACTTAGATTATACACTTCTCCCAGTTAGGAAGTTTATTTTCAAAATTGTATTAAACCCCAGTATTTCAAGCAAGAAGCAACTCATATCACCTTCAGGATAAAAGAAAAGAAAAGCCCATGCATGGCCAAGATTTCTTAAGATGAAGAGCTTACGCTGTATTTATAACACCAAAAGGTTGGGGTTTGGGGTTTTTTTTCCTGTTTTACCATTTCACATCTGTTCTCACAGCTCAACTCTGAGGAACAACGTCTCTTCTTTTGTTTTTCACAGAGTCATAGAATGGCTTGGATTGGAAGGAACCTTAAAGATCATGTCCTTCCAATTCCCCTGCCATGGGCAGAGCTTGTTTCCACTAGACCAGGTCCTTCAGAGCCCCATCCAACCTGGCCTTGAACACTTCCAGGGGTGGGATATCTGCAGCATCTCTGGGCAACATATTGTTTTATGGCAGGTAATTATTCAGGGTTCCAGTTTATTACAGCACATACCAAGCAGTCATCACTGAGTCTGTCGGGACTGGTTCTGGTTGGGCTCCTGACAATTAGTTCTGCCTCTCTCTCTATTATTTCTCCTCACTGATATTTAGTGCATCCTCAAAATCATGTTTTTTCTCTCTGCAGGTTCTTCCTTCATGTCATGTACTTGGCTCATCTCCTGGCACTGTCCTTCAGGTCATGAGAGGGAGTGCTGATGGCTCGAGTAGTTCAGGAGAGTAAGGAGAAATCGCCCTCCCGAAACCTCAGAGTGATGCTCTGCATGCCAGCTGCCCCCCATAGGCATCAAAGCTGGCAGTAACACTGGTTCAATGTGCCCTTTACCAGAGGTTTTGAATGCATCTAAAAGATCTGCTCTGCCTTCTGCTGCGGGTGGAAAGAAACCAGGAAAAACTATACCTCTTTTTTTTTAGCAAAACAACCTTTCACTGCAGTTTTTAAAGGCTAAGTTTGTAAGAACAAACCATGGATCTCTTTGAGATCTCAAAACTTTAATTGGAAATGCTCTAAATATAACTTTATTTTTTTTGCCAGACAATTTAATAAGTATATTTAAGTGGCTCATTCCATTTTTGAATACATAATTCCCCAATGCTTTGAAGCCCTTCCTATAAAGCTGCAGACCATCCTGATTATAGCCAGTTCTGTATTATTAGCTTATTAGCTAAATACACCTCTAATTCCGCCACTGCTTTAATTTCATGTTAGACTTTTCAATAATGCAATCTCATGTTAGTGGGAATAGTAACTCAGTGTTTAAGTGTTGTTTTCCATTCTATAATAAGTCCTGAAGGACCCCAAGGTGCCATTTCCCTGACTTGGATAGTGAGTTCCATGACCCTACTGGTCTGCAAGGGGATCCAGAAGCTACTCTCATTGACTCATGACAGATGTCCTCTCCAGACCATGGGCACGATAGTGTGTGGAGGCAGACCTGGATGGGGCCAGTGCAGGAGATCCTTTCTCTGAAAGGAGTACTGGGCTTCCTCCACCTGCCCTGTTGCCTCTGGACTTCTTTGTGTTAATAGGGATGAGCCACCAATCACTAAACCAAGCCGACCATAGCTCAAAATATCAGCTTTTATACTTCTCTGCAATCATGAATCTTGTCAGGTTATCATAATTTGGAGTCTGGGATCCAGTACCTCTGAGCACTACATCATCAGCTACAGAAAAATTCTCATTTAAATGAGAAAGATGCAGGGGATATATTTTGTAATTCCCAAGCCATCTTACACTGATAGCCTTGAAGGTTTCCTGCAATGCCTCATCCTTTGCTGCAGTCCCTGCAAATTTATTCTGTATTATTTCTGAGACTGGATAATTGTTTCTTATATTTGCATTATTACATTTTCTAGGTTTCTTCAGTCTGTACACTCTCTGAATCAAACCTAGGCTAAACATGTTTTTAAAACAAATATTGTCTTTTTATTCCTGTGACTATAACAGACTTGATCAGTTCCAGTTAAAGATAAACTTCAGATCACGTAATTCTTTACTCAGAATTAGTTTCATGCTGTGCATTCTCAATTATACTTGTCTTTCCTCTATGTATTTACATATCCTACTCATTTTTTTTCAAAGTGATCTATGTTTAGTTTATAATTTATAAGCATTTCATTATTTTTTAATGAAAAAATAATTTTTTGCTTCAGCATTTTTCAGCCTCGCCCCATGCAGAGCTCTTCCATGTCACTGTCTGCTTTGTCCCCTAGAAGAAGGTCTGGATGTACAAGAGCTTGTCTATTTTTCTGACTGTCTGTGTTGTCCTTCTAAAAGGTGCTCCCTGTCCCTGCAAACCTTGTCACTCCCTGCTCTCCTGAGCAGAGAGTCGTGAGATGCTCTTCTTGTTCCTTCTACTCCAGGCTGAAAACTCTTGCAAAACGGTATTTATTTCTAAATGCTGCTGTTGTCTGGGTCTGCACATGTTCCCCTTCCTCAAGCACCTGTCTTTCTTTGACATTTTCTCGCTGTTTATTCTACAGCATCTCTTCCAAATCCCTCACTTTGCTGTGACCTCCTGCTTTTCAGCTTCCTCTCCTTCTGGTGAGTCTGTTGAGAGTAGTTGTAACTTGTTTTCCCTTTAACATTTTCATTTTCATTCTGCCTTGAATATTTCTGCAGCTTGGCACATCCTGGTAGCATTCCCCCTAAATCTGAAGCTACATCTTCAGCAGCCCTTCCTTGCAGCTCTGGAATTGTGATGCTGGTCACCATCTGATCTCTTCTGATGTCTCCTGACACAATACAGTTACATATCTGACTCATTAGTTTAGGATAAGCCAACAAAAACTTCAAAACGACCCTTCCATTTTCAGTTTCCAAACTCTTTTCAAAGTCTCCCTTTTTTTGGAGGAAGGTACTATTCCCCAAAATTATGAAACTTATCCATTTGTTCTGGCTAAATTATGTACTAATAAAGCCAATGCTGGGAGGGAGATGAACTGTAAGCTCTAGGTCCGTGCTCTGGATTTAGTTCAATATCAACTAAATATTTCTGATATCAAAGTCTGAGCAGCTGACACTGTTAAAAAATGACTGTTATGAGCTCTTTCAAAGCACATTTGAAAGTAATCAAATATTATGACATTTTGGAAAAGCAGGTTCCTTTCAATTCCTGCTTTCCAAAGCTGGGACAGAGAAAACTGCAATATTTGATCAGATTTTGACTAGCAGAGCTCTGTTTTTTCAGGGTAACTTCTTTTAAATCAGTCCAGCTGGAAAACAAACAAACAAAGGGAAAAAAAACCATAAAACAAACCAGAGCAAACCCAAAAAAATAAAAAAAGATATTAAGTGAAATTGTGACATTAAATTAAATTAGATACAAAATATAGAATATACTATTAAAATATAAAAATATATAAAATATTGAAACTACAGTATATGATATAAAATGTAAGATATAAAATACAAGATAAAATATAAACCAAAAACCATCAAAGCTTCAACTCTTAAATTGCAAGTTAGAAAGAATCATTAAAATTTAAAAAAAAAAAAANAGTCCGTGCTCTGGATATTTAGTTCAATATCAACTAAATATTTCTGATATCAAAGTCTGAGCAGCTGACACTGTTAAAAAATGACTGTTATGAGCTCTTTCAAAGCACATTTGAAAGTAATCAAATATTATGACATTTTGGAAAAGCAGGTCCCTCTCAATTCCTGCTTTCCAAAGCTGGGACAGAGAAAACTGCAATATTTGATCAGATTTTGACTAGCAGAGCTCTGTTTTTTCAGGGTAACTTCTTTTAAATCAGTCCAGCTGGAAAACAAACAAACAAAGGGAAAAAAACCCATAAAACAAACCAGAGCAAACCCAAAAAATAAAAAAATGATATTAAGTGAAATTGTGACATTAAATTAAATTAGATACAAAATATAGAATATACTATTAAAATANTATTCAAACTGTTGTGCCATTAAAAATATGTTATGTGACTCATGGTAAAACTGTGAGATGTGGTGATACTTGCTTTAAAGCCAGAACTGGGACCTGTTCTTTGCTTAAATATGAAGGCAATTAAAAATGGGAAATACTGAGTGGTTCAATAACTATGATAAATCACTTATACATAGGAATATTTATTTAGAGAAAGATTCCCAGTATATAAGGTCTCATTCTTTGAAGGTAATGCTGTGGGAAGAACACAAAGTGCAGAACCACCTGCTTTAGTCTTGTTACCCATCAACCATGCTGAGCATCAGCTGGGACTCTGGAAAGTTGTGAAAGTTCTAAAAAAAGCCACAAGAAGTAGCATTTCATGCTATCTACATGCCTTCATTTTGTAATTCCAAAGAAGTTGCTGTTGTGAAATTAAAATGCAAAGAAATAGTACAGGTAAGCTATTTCTTGAGGGTTTTAGGTTTGTTTAGTAATTTTCATGCTTTTTCTTTTTACAATGCTAGCCAAGCAGAACAGTAACTCTTTGAAATACAAAGCATCATTTTGATTATATTGAGATGTATAAAAGGTATTTAAAACATAATTTTACATCCAGAGTATGATGCCAGAAAAATCAAGCATTTTGTTATTGATTGAAAAATACATTCTTTTGATTAAAGTTAAAGGCAGGTTTATAAAACAATTACACTTTTCTAAAAAAAATAAAACAGGTTAAATTTTTAAATTAACATTGAAACATCTTTCTGGAAAATAAGAAAACTCAAATCAACCCCATTAAAATTAAATTTGTGTGTAATTACTTCAAACAAGTCCTTATTAGTCACTACCTGGGTGATCATGGTCCTTCATGCATTCATGTTTTGTTCCCAGTTATTCACAGTTTGTTAATTGGTGTGATATGGCATGAATATTGATGGTACAGCCTGAAGAGGATTTCCATACCAAAGGAACAGGCATATTTACTGTCCATGTACACAGCAAAAAAAACAATGTTCCCAATACATATGCCCTTGAAATTTGGCTAACACCCTTCTCTCTGTGCTGCATGTTGGCTCGTTCCACAGATAACCTTGCAACAAGTGTGATGGCAAATATTAGGCACTACAATAAGAATAAATAAACAGAACAAAATAAAATAAAGCAACACAAAACCAGAACAAAATAACAAGGCTAAGTTCAGTTGTTTCATTTGTATAAACTTCTTGAGAAGTGTATACCCCAGGAGGATCCAGATAGATGAAATAATGGTGTGACTTGGTGTTTTTGATAGAAAGGGGCCAGCATGTGGTATTGGCTATCCAGATTTACACATGGACTGAAACATCAGCATGTTCTGTGAGGAAAAAATGTCTCAGGAATTCAGACATGTGTCAGAGTTTTCCCCAAGTCGAGTGTTTACACACAATTTTTATCTACTCTGTGCATCTATGTTAAATGGGTCTTGGCCATGACCCAAAGTTATTCAAAGGGAAGGTGAAACATCCTTGGGAACGGGGCGGGGGGGGGGGGG